>JAXIVJ010000020.1:140000-668163 GCA_036785665.1 Chirona hameri | reverse complement strand
GTATAAGTCTCACAGTGGCTTTCACTTTACAAAGCAGAACATTCCATTGGCGCCTGGTTTGTTAACTGGTTTGGCTATAACTGAGGGGTTATTTGACTAGTATGCCCGCTCTGTGAGCTGGCCAAAGTTGACTAGACCGGAGACCAGAGACCGGAGGCTCCCGCATGCGCCAGACGGAGACACTGCACAATGCAAACCGACCGTGTCGAACCATAGCATTCACTCAACTGGCTCTGGCTATAGCAAAATAGACGCAGTCATGTGAAGTCCTACAAGCACAATGCAACACGCCTGGTGAGGAAATCACCACTAAAGTCTGTCGGGCGTGCCGACCCCAAACGACTGCGTTAAACGGGCCCGTGCCTTGCGATACTGCCTATACGTGGTCCGCCGGGGGCGGTGCGGGACGCTATTGATGGTACACTCGGCTGCAAACTCCCGCCACGGCACACCATTTACCTGTTACCGCTGCATAGACTTACCGTTACAATTACTGTGGGGACCCCCCCCCCCCCCTCCTGAAATTCAACACAAAATATTAATTGACTCAAAACATCCATTGACTGGATGTCAGATGCTGCAGAGAGTGAAGAGTTGATCTGCCCAGCACATGAGTCCGACAATGTAACTAAAAAGCGGACCCGACCTGGTGCCCTCCCTTCCCCTGCCAACCCCAACCCCAACAACCCCCTCCACCCCCACCCCCTGTCGCCACCTACTCGACCAAGCCTCGCACGCCGATGCTCTTCTGGTTGTGGTCGGACTTTCGGGCGGCGGTAGTCTTGTGCAGTAGCTTGCGGCTGCGCGCGCGCCGGTAGGCCAGCACCTCTCGACCGCGGCTGGAGGCCTTCATGCCGGGGTTGTCCTCCTCCTCGGACGGGTCGTCGACGAAGTTCCGCATGAAACTCTCCCGCACCTGCCGACAGAGGACAGGGTACACACACGGCGCCGACAGAGGACCGGTACACAAACGACACTACTCTCCCGCACCTGCCGACAGCGGATAGGGTGACAGGCCGGCACACAAACGACACTACTCTCCCTGTATTGTAGTGTGGTTAGTGTAGTATGGTTAGTTCAGCGCAATGCCATCCTCAGCCTCAACTTCTGCAGGTCAGCGAGCCATACCTTCTGCAGGGTGAAGTCAGTCGGCACTTTATGCAGCCGCGCCATCTGCGGACGGTCAGGGAACTTCTCGAAGACGCGGAGCCGCAGCGGCAGTGTCTCCTGCGGCGGAGGGGCGGCACGGGACCGACACATGGGTCAGTCTCCTGCGGCGGAGGGGCGGCACGGGGCCGACACATGGGTCAGTCTCCTGCGGCGGAGGGGCGGCACGGGGCCGACACATGGGTCAGTCTCCTGCGGCGGAGGGGCGGCACGGGGCCGACACATGTGTCAGTCTCCTGCGGCGGAGGGGCGGCACGGGGCCGACACATGTGTCAGTCTCCTGCGGCGGAGGGGCGGCACGGGGTCGACACATGGGTCAGTCTCCTGCGGCGGAGAGGCGGCACGGGGTCGACACACGGGTCAGTCTCCTGCGGCGGAGGGGCGGCACGGGGTCGACACATGGGTCAGTCTCCTGCGGCGGAGGGGCGGCACGGGGCCGACACACGGGTCAGTCTCCTGCGGCGGAGAGGCGGCACGAGCCGACACACGGGTCAGTCTCCTGCGGCGGAGGGGCGGCACGGGGTCGACACATGGGTCAGTCTCCTGCGGCGGAGGGGCGGCACGGGGCCGACACATGGGTCAGTCTCCTGCGGCGGAGAGGCGGCACGGGGTCGACACACGGGTCAGTCTCCTGCGGCGGAGGGGCGGCACGGGGTCGACACATGGGTCAGTCTCCTGCGGCGGAGGGGCGGCACGGGGCCGACACATGGGTCAGTCTCCTGCGGCGGAGAGGCGGCACGAGCCGACACACGGGTCAGTCTCCTGCGGCGGAGGGGCGGCACGGGGTCGACACATGGGTCAGTCTCCTGCGGCGGAGGGGCGGCACGGGGCCGACACATGGGTCAGTCTCCTGCGGCGGAGAGGCGGCACGGGGTCGACACATGGGTCAGTCTCCTGCGTCGGAGGGGCGGCACGGGACCGACACATGGGTCAGTCTCCTGCGGCGGAGAGGCGGCACGGGGCCGACACATGGGTCAGTCTCCTGCGGCGGAGAGGCGGCACGGGCCGACACATGGGTCAGTCTCCTGCGGCGGAGGGGCGGCACGGGGTCGACACATGGGTCAGTGGGTCCGTCTCGCTAGACAGGGCACGAACAGTGGAACCCGCGACATGAGCAAGCTAGGGTCAAATGGAGCGGAGCAGACTGGCCAACCGTGGTGAATACTGGACCAAAACAGCTCCCCATACGGCAGAAAGAGGCTATATTCACTCCACGAGGTACAGCTATAGGCAGACTCGCCAGCACAGTTCTCACAGGTTCTGTCCGGTTTCGTGTAGCGATTCACATAGACGGAACCTGATCGACGCCCAGTCATGATGGAGTCGATCCGCTGACCCTTCTATGCTTCCCTCCGACGGTCACTCCGTGTAACTCTGCCTCTCTGCCTCTCTGCCTCCGTGTCACTCCGTGTCACTCCGTGTAACTCTGCCTCTCTGCCTCCGTGTAACTCCGTGTAACTGCCTCTCTGCCTCCGTGTCACTCCGTGTAACTCTGCCTCTCTGCCTCCGTGTAACTCCATGTAACTCTGCCTCTCTGCCTCCGTGTCACTCCGTGTAACTCTGCCTCTCTGCCTCCGTGTAACTCCATGTAACTCTGCATCTGTGCCTTCGTGTAACTCTTCCTCTCTGCCTCCGTGTAACTCCATGTAACTCTGCATCTGTGCCTCCGTGTAACTCTGCCTCTCTGCCTCCGTGTAACTCCATGTAACTCTTCCTCTCTGCCTCCGTGTCACTCCGTGTAACTCTGCCTCTCTGCCTCCGTGTAACTCCGTGTAACTCTGCCTCTCTGCCTCCGTGTCACTCCGTGTAACTCTGCCTCTCTGCCTCCGTGTAACTCCATGTAACTCTGCATCTGTGCCTCCGTGTAACTCTGCCTCTCTGCCTCCGTGTAACTCCATGTAACTCTGCATCTGTGCCTCCGTGTAACTCTGCCTCTCTGCCTCCGTGTAACTCCATGTAACTCTGCATCTGTGCCTCCGTGTAACTCTGCCTCTCTGCCTCCGTGTAACTCCATGTAACTCTGCATCTGTGCCTCCGTGTAACTCTGCCTCTCTGCCTCCGTGTAACTCCATGTGACTCTGCCTCTCTGCCTCCGTGTCACTCCGTGTAACTCTGCCTCTCTGCCTCCGTGTAACTCCGTGTAACTCTGCCTCCGTGTCACTCCGTGTAACTCTGCCTCTCTGCCTCCGTGTAACTCCATGCAACTCTGCATCTGTGCCTCCGTGTAACTCTGCCTCTCTGCCTCCGTGTAACTCCATGTAACTCTGCATCTGTGCCTCCGTGTAACTCTGCCTCTCTGCCTCCGTGTAACTCCATGTAACTCTGCATCTGTGCCTCCGTGTAACTCTGCCTCTCTGCCTCCGTGTAACTCCATGTAACTCTGCATCTGTGCCTCCGTGTAACTCTGCCTCTCTGCCTCCGTGTAACTCCATGTAACTCTGCATCTGTGCCTCCGTGTAACTCTGCCTCTCTGCCTCCGTGTAACTCCGTGTAACTCTGCCTCTCTGCCTCCGTGTCACTCCGTGTAACTCTGCCTCTCTGCCTCCGTGTAACTCCATGTAACTCTGCCTCTCTGCCTCCGTGTCACTCCGTGTAACTCTGCCTCTCTGCCTCCGTGTAACTCCGTGTAACTCTGCCTCTCTGCCTCCGTGTCACTCCGTGTAACTCTGCCTCTCTGCCTCCGTGTAACTCCATGTAACTCTGCATCTGTGCCTCCGTGTAACTCTGCCTCTCTGCCTCCGTGTAACTCCATGTAACTCTGCATCTGTGCCTCCGTGTAACTCTGCCTCTCTGCCTCCGTGTAACTCCATGTAACTCTGCATCTGTGCCTCCGTGTAACTCTGCCTCTCTGCCTCCGTGTAACTCCATGTAACTCTGCCTCTCTGCCTCCGTGTCACTCCGTGTAACTCTGCCTCTCTGCCTCCGTGTAACTCCATGTAACTCTGCATCTGTGCCTCCGTGTAACTCTGCCTCTCTTCCTCCGTGTAACTCCATGTAACTCTGCATCTGTGCCTCCGTGTAACTCTGCCTCTCTGCCTCCGTGTAACTCCATGCAACTCTGCATCTGTGCCTCCGTGTAACTCTGCCTCTCTGCCTCCGTGTAACTCCGTGTAACTCCGTGTAACTCTGCCTCTCTGCCTCCGTGTCACTCCGTGTAACTCTGCCTCTCTGCCTCCGTGTAACTCCATGTAACTCTGCATCTGTGCCTCCGTGTAACTCTGCCTCTCTGCCTCCGTGTAACTCCATGTAACTCTGCATCTGTGCCTCCGTGTAACTCTGCCTCTCTGCCTCCGTGTAACTCCATGTAACTCTGCATCTGTGCCTCCGTGTAACTCTGCCTCTCTGCCTCCGTGTAACTCCATGTAACTCTGCATCTGTGCCTCCGTGTAACTCTGCCTCTCTGCCTCCGTGTAACTCTGCCTCTCTTCCTCCGTGTAACTCCATGTAACTCTGCATCTGTGCCTCCGTGTAACTCTGCCTCTCTGCCTCCGTGTAACTCTGCCTCTCTGCCTCCGTGTAACTCTGTGTAACTCTGCATCTGTGCCTCCGTGTAAATATGCGTAACTCTGCGTCTGTGCCTCTGTTGTGTAACTCTGTGTAACTCTGTGTAACTCCGTGTAACTCTGTGTAACTCTGTGTAACTCTATGTGACTCTATGTGACTGCATCTCCCACCTCAGTGGTCTGACCGGAGCCCCATCCCTCAGCTGTATGCCTGCACTCTGCTCCCTCGCCCTCACCTGTATGCCTGCACTCTGCTCCCTCGCCCTCACCTGTATGCCTGCACTCTGCTCCCTCGCCCTCACCTGTATGCCTGCACTCTGCTCCCTCGCCCTCACTTGTATGCCTGCACTCTGCTCCCTCGCCCTCACCTGTATGCCTGCACTCTGCTCCCTCGCCCTCACTTGTATGCCTGCACTCTGCTCCCTCGCCCTCACCTGTATGCCTGCACTCTGCTCCCTCGCCCTCACCTGTATGCCTGCACTCTGCTCCCTCGCCCTCACCTGTATGCCTGCACTCTGCTCCCTCGCCCTCACCTGTATGCCTGCACTCTGCTCCCTCGCCCTCACCTGTATGCCTACACTCTGCTCCCTCGCCCTCAGCTGTATGCCTGCACTCTGCTCCCTCGCCCTCACCTGTATGCCTGCACTCTGCTCCCTCGCCCTCACTTGTATGCCTGCACTCTGCTCCCTCGCCCTCACTTGTATGCCTGCACTCTGCTCCCTCGCCCTCACCTGTATGCCTGCACTCTGCTCCCTCGCCCTCACCTGTATGCCTGCACTCTGCTCCCTCGCCCTCACCTGTATGCCTGCACTCTGCTCCCTCGTCTTCACCTGTATGCCTGCACTCTGCTCCCTCGCCCTCACCTGTATGCCTGCACTCTGCTCCCTCGCCCTCACCTGTATGCCTGCACTCTGCTCCCTCGCCCTCAGCTGACGCAGCTTCTTGATGTCCTCATCCAACTCAAGGTTATCGAGGATCACAGCCACGAACAGACTCAGCACGATCTGCGGAGACAAGTGTGTACCCGCACTGTTAGTGACAGGAATTTTGGTTCTCGGGCGACGTGGCCATATGGCGCGAATGGTACCTTGCTGACAATGACTCAGGACAAGGATAATCATAACTGTATTATGCACGAGTTACGAAGACAGTGGAGACACATACAACATACCAATGGTATTTCACAGCTAAATATGCCGAAAGTTGGCGACAAAACAGACAATGGTGATACCATCGCGGCAGAGAGCTGCAGCTGCAATACAATGCCAATGTATGCTGTCAGCTGAGTATCTGTATGTGCGACTGCGGGATCGTCGCAGCTGGCGGCTGGACTGGAGTTTCAGCGCTCACCAGCGTGACGAACAGGTGGTAGAGAATGAAGTAGATGGCCACCAGCGGTACCATAGCGCTGGCCGTCAGATACATCGTCTCGTCCATCACGTCCACCCACGCCTCTTGAGTCAGAATTTGGAACATGGACATGAACGCCTGCAGAAGGACACGCGGAGAGTCAGAATTTGGAACATGGACATGAACGCCTGCAGAAGGACACGCGGAGAGTCAGAATTTGGAACATGGACATGAACGCCTGCAGAAGGACACGCGGAGAGTCAGAATTTGGAACATGGACATGAACGCCTGCAGAAGGACACGCGGAGAGTCAGAATTTGGAACATGGACATGAACGCCTGCAGAAGGACACGCGGAGAGTCAGAATTTGGAACATGGACATGAACGCCTGCAGAAGGACACGCGGAGAGTCAGAATTTGGAACATGGACATGAACGCCTGCAGAAGGACACGCGGAGAGTCAGAATTTGGAACATGGACATGAACGCCTGCAGAAGGACACGCGGAGAGTCAGAATTTGGAACATGGACATGAACGCCTGCAGAAGGACACGCGGAGAGTCAGAATTTGGAACATGGACATGAACGCCTGCAGAAGGACACGCGGAGAGTCAGAATTTGGAACATGGACATGAACGCCTGCAGAAGGACACTCGGAGAGTCAGAATTTGGAACATGGACATGAACGCCTGCAGAAGGACACGCGGAGAGTCAGAATTTGGAACATGGACATGAACGCCTGCAGAAGGACACGCGGAGAGTCAGAATTTGGAACATGGACATGAACGCCTGCAGAAGGACACGCGGAGAGTCAGAATTTGGAACATGGACATGAACGCCTGCAGAAGGACACGCGGAGAGTCAGAATTTGGAACATGGACATGAACGCCTGCAGAAGGACACGCGGAGAGTCAGAATTTGGAACATGGACATGAACGCCTGCAGAAGGACACGCGGAGAGTCAGAATTTGGAACATGGACATGAACGCCTGCAGAAGGACACGCGGAGAGTCAGAATTTGGAACATGGACATGAACGCCTGCAGAAGGACACGCGGAGAGTCAGAATTTGGAACATGGACATGAACGCCTGCAGAAGGACACGCGGAGAGTCAGAATTTGGAACATGGACATGAACGCCTGCAGAAGGACACGCGGAGATCAATCGCAATAGAATACAACACGAAACTGCACTGCAGTGGTCTCCAGATGAAGCATTACTATAACTGTGATTATTTTACATACCATTATCAGCACAGTAGATGCTCTGTATTACACTTCCAACCAAACAACACACTGTCAGGGAAGCATGCACTCATATTCATAATGATGTTATGGTAACTCAATGACACAAAAACAACGCCAAAGCACGGATGTCCGCAGCGCTAAAATCCCACAACTCTTCACTCACCGCTGGGAACGTTTCAAACTTCTGGAAGTCGAGGAAGCAGAAGAGCTGCATTGAGATGGAAGACGTGATGATGAGCAGACACATGGTGAAGATGATCAGGCTGCCCAGCTTCTTCCCCGGACCGAAGATCTTGAACACAAAGTCCTCCAGCAGCGGCGAGGCCTTGATGAGGCGGACGATCCGCAGCACCTGACAGCAGGCGGGAGGGTCGTATGATTCTCCGAGCAAACGTCACACCGCTCTGTTCTATTCAATCATTCAGAGACTGAACAATTACACACGGGTTGCTATAAGAGGAGTCACTGAGACTCGAGCCCGGTACCTTTCAGTCACTAGACGAATACGCTACCCACTCGACCATCCCGACCGTGACTGCCAGCCAGGTTTTGATGAGTGGTGCAATACGCAGCGCCCGGCAGAAGCAGAGCACCGACAGCAGTAGAGCGAGACAAGTCACTGGTGTACCACCAGCTAGCGGACACGTACTTGGAAGTAGGTGAAGACAGAGTTGTAGAGGCTCGGCAGCAGGTGGAACGTGCTGCCTACGGCCAGCACCGACTCGAACTTGTGGATGGAGCGCTTCCAGTAGGTGGGGAAGCCCATGCACCACAGCTTGACCAGCACCTCCAGGTCGAAGAAGATAGTGAAGCCCACCTGCCGACACGTCCCGACCAGCAGAAGGTCCAGTAAGAACACGTATTGTACGACTGCGTCCTTAATGTCATCTGTTCTGGAATGGTATCCATGCAATACACATATCACATTATTGTATGTATACATGGGCAAGAACAGAATAATTACATTTATAAAAAATAACTTTGCATACAATC
Source organism: Chirona hameri (assembly GCA_036785665.1). NCBI lineage: Eukaryota > Metazoa > Arthropoda > Thecostraca > Balanomorpha > Balanidae > Chirona > Chirona hameri. The sequence continues at coordinate 659,904 of JAXIVJ010000020.1, read as the reverse complement.
GCAAAATTTCTGAAGTCGGTACCCGGCAGATAGATAGACTTGTAGAAGAGAGACGAGCCTCTAGGGGGGATGTCCCTGTAGAGGACAGCGTACGGACCTCTATGGGGTAGATGTCCCTGTAGAGGACAGAGTACGCACCTCTATGGGGTAGATGTCCCTGCAGAGGACAGAGTACGGACCTCTATAGGGTAGATGTCCCTGTAGAGGACAGAGTACGGACCTCTATAGGGTAGATGTCCCTGTAGAGGACAGAGTACGTACCTCTATGGGGTAGATGTCCCTGTAGAGGACAGAGTACGAACCTCTATGGGGTAGATGTCCCTGCAGAGGACAGAGTACGGACCTCTAGGGTAGATGTCCCTGTAGAGGACAGAGTACGGAACTCTAGGGTAGATGTCCCTGTAGAGGACAGAGTACGGACCTCTATGGGGATGTCCCTGCAGAGGACAGAGTACGGACCTCTAGGGTAGATGTCCCTGTAGAGGACAGAGTACGGACCTCTATGGAGTAGATGTCCCTGTAGAGGACAGAGTACGGACCTCTATGGGGACAGAGCACGGACAGAGCACCCTGCAGAGGACAGAGCACGGACCTCTATGGGGTAGATGTCCCTGTAGAGGACAGAGTACGGACCTCTATGGGGTAGATATCCCTGTAGAGGACAGATTACGGACCTCTATGGGGTAGATGTCCCTGCAGAGGACAGAGTACGGACCTCTATGGGGTAGATGTCCCTGCAGAGGACAGAGTACGGATCTCTATGGGGTAGATGTCCCTGCAGAGGACAGAGTACGGACCTCTATAGGGTAGATGTCCCTGCAGAGGACAGAGTACGGATCTCTATGGGGTAGATGTCCCTGCAGAGGACAGAGTACGCACCTCTATGGGGTAGATGTCACTGTAGAGGACAGAGTACGGACCTCTATAGGGATGTCCCTGCAGAGGACAGAGTACGGACCTCTATGGGGTAGATGTCCCTGCAGAGGACAGAGTACGGACCTCTATGGGGTAGATGTCCCTGCAGAGGACAGAGTACGGACCTCTAGGGTAGATGTCCCTGTAGAGGACAGAGTACGGACCTCTATGGCGATGTCCCTGCAGAGGACAGAGTACGGACCTCTATGGGGTAGATGTCCCTGCAGAGGACAGAGTACGGACCTCTATGGGGTAGATGTCCCTGTAGAGGACAGAGTACGGACCTCTATGGGGTAGATGTCCCTGTAGAGGACAGAGTACGAACCTCTATGGGGTAGATGTCCCTGCAGAGGACAGAGTACGGACCTCTATGGGGTAGATGTCCCTGCAGAGGACAGAGTACGGACCTCTATAGGGATGTCCCTGCAGAGGACAGAGTACAGACCTCTATGGGGTAGACATCCCTGCAGAGGACATAGTACGGACCTCTATGGGGTAGATGTCCCTGCAGAGGACAGAGTACGGACCTCTATGGGGTAGATATCCCTGCAGAGGACATAGTACGGACCTCTATGGGGTAGATGTCCCTGCAGAGGACAGAGTACGAACTTCTATGGGGTAGATGTCCCTGTAGAGGACAGAGTACGGACCTCTATGGGGTAGATGTCCCTGTAGAGGACAGAGTACGGACCTCTATGGGGTAAATGTCCCTGCAGAGGACAGAGTACGGCCCTCTATGGGTATATGTCCCTGTAAAGGACAGAGTACGGACCTCTATAGGGATGTCCCTGCAGAGGACAGAGTACGGACCTCTATGGGGTAGATGTCCCTGCAGAAGACAGAGTACGGACCTCTATGGGGTAGATGTCCCTGTAGAGGACAGAGTACGGACCTCTATAGGGATGTCCCTGCAGAGGACAGAGTACGGACCTCTAGGGGTAGATGTCCCTGTAGAGGACAGAGTACGGACCTCTATGGGGTAGATGTCCCTGTAGAGGACAGAGTACGGACCTCTATGGGGTAGATGTCCCTGTAGAGGACAGAGTACGGACCTCTATGGGGATGTCCCTGTAGAGGACAGAGTACGGACCTCTATGGGATAGATGTCCCTGCAGAGGACAGAGTACGGACCTCTATGGGGTGGATGTCCCTGCAGAGGACAGAGTACGGACCTCTATGGGGTAGATGTCCCTGTAGAGGACAGAGTACGGACCTCTATGGGGTAGATGTCCCTGTAGAGGACAGAGTACGGACCTCTATGGGGTAGATGTCCCTGCAGAGGACAAAGTACAGACCTCTATGGGGTATATGTCCCTGTAGAGGACAGAGTACGGACCTCTATAGGGATGTCCCTGCAGAGGACAGAGTACGGACCTCTATAGGGATGTCCCTGCAGAGGACAGAGTACGGACCTCTAGGGTAGATGTCCCTGTAGAGGACAGAGTACGCACCTCTATGCGGTAGATGTCCCTGCAGAGGACAGAATACAGACCTCTATGGGGTAGATGTCCCAGTAGAGGACAGAGTACGGACCTCTATGGGGTAGATGTCCCTGTAGAGGACAGAGTACGGACCTCTATAGGGATGTCCCTGCAGAGGACAGAGTACGGACCTCTATGGGGTAGATGTCCCTGTAGAGGACAGAGTACGGATCTCTATAGGGATGTCCCTGCAGAGGACAGAGTACGGACCTCTATGGGGTAGATGTCCCTGCAGAGGACAGAGTACGAACTTCTATGGGGTAGATGTCCCTGCAAAAGACAGAGTACGGACCTCTATGGGGTAGATGTCCCTGTAGAGGACAGAGTACGGACCTCTATAGGGATGTCCCTGCAGAGGACAGAGTACGGACCTCTATGGGGTAGATGTCCCTGCAGAGGACAGAGTACGAACTTCTATGGGGTAGATGTCCCTGCAGAGGACAGAGTACGGACCTCTATGATGTAGATGTCCCTGTAGAGGACAGAGTACGGACCTCTATGGGGTATATGTCCCTGTAGAGGACAGAATACGGACCTCTATGGGGTAGATGTCCCTGCAGAGGACAGAGTACGGACCTCTATAAGGATGTCCCTGCAGAGGACAGAGTACGGACCTCTATGGGGTAGATGTCCCTGTAGAGGACAGAGTACGGACCTCTATGGGGTAGATGTCCCTGTAGAGGACAGAGTACGGACCTCTAGGGTAGATGTCCCCGTAGAGGACAGAGTAAGGACCTCTATGGGGTAGATGTCCCTGACGAGGACAGAGTACGGACCTCTATGGGGTAGATGTCACTGTAGAGGACAGAGTACGGACCTCTATGGGGTAGATGTCCCTGCAGAGGACAGAGTACGGACCTCTATGGGGTAGATGTCCCTGTAGAGGACAGAGTACGGACCTCTATGGGGTAGATGTCCCTGCAGAGGACAGATTACGGACCTCTAGGGTAGATGTCCCTGTAGAGGACAGAGTACGGACCTCTATGGGGTAGATGTCCCTGTAGAGGACAGAGTACGGACTTCTATGGGGTAGATATCCCTGTAGAGGACAGAGTACGGACCTCTATGGGGTAGATGTCTTTGTAAAGCTCGGAGACGGGCCGTCCGTCGTGCAGGAACTGAACGCTGGAGGAAATGTAGGCGTTGGTGAGGATGGCCGCCATCACCACCAGGTGGTAGCCGGCAGACTGGATGACCTGCTGCAGCAGCAGGGGCGCCGAGCCGCGCGAGCCGCTGTCCTCGGCAGTCACCAGCTTCCAGGCGGTGTCCGTGCCCGTCAGAACCTGTCAACAATTGTCACCAATTACCAGCCGCCCTCCGTCACCAATCACCAGCCGTCCTCCGTCACCAATCACCAGCCGTCCTCCGTCACCAACCACCAGCCGTCCTCCGTCACCAATCACCAGCCGCCCTCCGTCACCAATCACCAGCCGTCCTCAGTCACCAATCACCAGCCGTCCTCCGTCACCAATCACCAGCCGCCCTCCGTCACCAATCACCAGCCGCCCTCCGTCACCAATCACCAGCCGTCCTCCGTCACCAATCACCAGCCGCCCTCCGTCACCAATCACCAGCCGTCCTCAGTCACCAATCACCAGCCGTCCTCCGTCACCAATCACCAGCCGCCCTCCGTCACCAATCACCAGCCGTCCTCCGTCACCAATCACCAGCCGTCCTCCGTCACCAATCACCAGCCGCCCTCCGTCACCAATCACCAGCCGTCCTCAGTCACCAATCACCAGCCGTCCTCCGTCACCAATCACCAGCCGTCCTCCGTCACCAATCACCAGCCGTCCTCCGTCACCAATCACCAGCCGCCCTCCGTCACCAATCACCAGCCGTCCTCAGTCACCAATCACCAGCCGTCCTCCGTCACCAACCACCAGCCGTCCTCCGTCACCAATCACCAGCCGTCCTCCGTCACCAATCACCAGCCGCCCTCCGTCACCAATCACCAGCCGTCCTCAGTCACCAATCACCAGCCGCCCTCCGTCACCAATCACCAGCCGTCCTCAGTCACCAATCACCAGCCGTCATCCGTCACCAATCACCAGCCGTCCTCAGTCACCAATCACCAGCCGTCCTCCGTCACCAACCACCAGCCGTCCTCCGTCACCAATCACCAGCCGTCCTCCGTCGCCAATCACCAGCCGTCCTCCGTCACCAATCACCAGCCGTCCTCCGTCACCAATCACCAGCCGCCCTCCGTCACCAATCACCAGCCGTCCTCCGTCACCAATCACCAGCCGTCCTCCGTCACCAATCACCAGCCGCCCTCCGTCACCAATCACCAGCCGTCCTCCGTCACCAATCACCAGCCGTCCTCCGTCACCAATCACCAGCCGTCCTCCGTCACCAATCACCAGCCGTCCTCCGTCACCAATCACCAGCCGCCCTCCGTCACCAATCACCAGCCGTCCTCCGTCACCAATCACCAGCCGTCCTCCGTCACCAATCACCAGCCGTCCTCCGTCACCAATCACCAGTCGTCCTCCGTCACCAATCACCAGCCGTCCTCCGTCACCAACCACCAGCCGTCCTCCGTCACCAATCACCAGCCGTCCTCCGTCACCAACCACCAGCCGTCCTCCGTCACCAATCACCAGCCGCCCTCCGTCACCAATCACCAGCCGTCCTCCGTCACCAATCACCAGCCGTCCTCCGTCACCAATCACCAGCCGTCCTCCGTCACCAATCACCAGCCGTCCTCCGTCACCAATCACCAGCCGTCATCCGTCACCAATCACCAGCCGTCCTCAGTCACCAATCACCAGCCGTCCTCCGTCACCAACCACCAGCCGTCCTCCGTCACCAATCACCAGCCGTCCTCCGTCACCAACCACCAGCCGTCCTCCGTCACCAATCACCAGCCGCCCTCCGTCACCAATCACCAGCCGTCCTCCGTCACCAATCACCAGCCGTCCTCCGTCACCAATCACCAGCCGTCCTCCGTCACCAATCACCAGCCGTCCTCCGTCACCAATCACCAGCCGTCATCCGTCACCAATCACCAGCCGTCCTCAGTCACCAATCACCAGCCGTCCTCCGTCACCAATCACCAACCGTCCTCCGTCACCAATCACCAGCCGTCACCAGGCATTAGGATCACAAGCCCACACCAGGCATCACCAACCGTCACCAGCAATCAACACATATGACACCAGTAACCTGAACATGACACCAGTAACCTGGACAGACACAAGTGACCTGGACATGGCACCAGTGACATGGATATGACACCAGTGACCTGACGGGTGATACGCACGTAAGTGGTGTACTCCTCAGAGATCTGTCCGCGGGTGCCCCACATCTGCTGAAACTGCACGCGGATCTCGTTGAAGGTCTCCATGATCACTGTGGGACAGAAGATGAGGGACTACTGGTCAACAGAAACATGGCAGGTCCTGCCATACCACCACTGTTTACTGGTCATCACAGACAAGCCATTCATCTGACCAGCAGAGGAGGAGGGACGACTGGTCAGCAGAAACATGGCAGGTCCTGCCATACCACCACTGTTCACTGGTCATCACAGACAAGCCATTCATCTGACCAGCAGAGGAGGAGGGACGACTGGTCAGCAGAAACATGGCAGGTCCTGCCATACCACCACTGCGGTCATCACAGACAAGCCATTCATCTGACCAGCAGTTAGATCGATGGACACGAGCACTAACGAAAGTAGCACCTATAAAACTATTTGCAATACATAGGCGCTCTCTCTGGTAATAATATAGGCGACATGATAACAGTAAACCAGATAGTCGTCTGTCGCAATGGAGTGAATAATTAAAGTGGTGTAACTGAAATACTAGGTGATCATTATTGAATGAAATAAAGTAGATCACAGTTACAGATATATATTATAGATTTAACCACAACAAACGCACATGAATATAATGCCTAAGGTGAGACATTTGTTGTCATGTCTCAAATGTCTGCCTAAGGTGAGACATTTGAGACATTTGTTGTCAAAGTGGACACTTTGAGCTCCTGTTGTAGAGGAACGCTGAACAATATATTAATTGCGTTTGTATGACAACACATGTCCCACCTTAGACATTCTATTCATGTGCGTTTGTTGTGGTTAAATCTAATATATATGCCTGTAACTGTGATCTACTTTATTTAATTCAATAATGATCACCCGGTAGGTCGCAGGAAACTACGGGAACCCGTGAAACCCTGGGAGAGGGCACATCAGCTCAGCAAAGACAGGCCACCACTACTCCACCAGCCGTACCCCGTCCCTGCACAGCCGGGCGCCATCTGCAGCCGGCGCCACTCACCAGCGATGAAGACGTTCTTGACAAGCCAGGCGAGGAAGAAGATCATTGTGGTGAAGTAGACGATGCCGCGCCAGCTGGGCAGCGAGTCCACCGCACGGTACATCACGTACACCCAGCCCTCCTGGGACGAGGCCTCGTACACCGTGAAGATGCTGGTGGCTGGCCGGGGCGGGGAGGCGGAGTTAGTGACTCGGCCTCGCCCCGACACACAGTCGAAAACAAGACGTGCTTGAAAATAGTATCGCCACGGTACCACTGCGATACCTAAGACGAAGTATCGACATAAATACTCTGGAAAGGAACTCAAGGACATAAGTGAACAAGAGAATAGTCCTGCCTGACTATGCGGCCATCGAGGCCACCGAAGGAAGAAGCAGCTACACCCGGGCCGGCTCGCCGGCTCTCACCGAACTCGTCGAAGCCGTTGAAGCCGACGTTGTAGGAGCTGTATCGCTGCGGATCGTCCAGCGTGACGCACGTCATGTTGGGCGGACACTGGTAGCCAGAGCCGGCGCTGGTGCTGCAGTACGTGTCCGGGATGGCCAGGTCGTTCAGTGTCACGTCCCTGTGCCAAAGGACGCCGGTTCAAATCCCGACGCAGGCTGAACTTTGCATAGGAAAATAAGACAGTGACCAAACATAAGATCGTCGACCTGGAATCTATGCATATTTCTGGTAAACAGGGAAAATCATGTCCTCTTTGAGTGTCGCGAAGGTATAAATTATCGAAAGATTTGTGGTGCAATGAAAACAGACAGTAAATAACTTGAATATGTGATTATCATTGATTATCCATCATGAATGATGCACGGCTTTGCAGTGCTTAAAATTTCCCTTTGGAATTATTAAAGAGTACGAAACCTCTACAAGCCATTTTTCAGTCCGATCGCCATTAGCAGTGGAGGGTGCAGCGCGGCGGTTAGCAGTGGAGGGTGCAGCGCGGCGGTTAGCAGTGGAGGGTGCAACGCGGCGGTTAGCAGTGGAGGGTGCAGCGCGGCGGTTAGTAGTGGAGGGTGCAGCGCGGCAGTTAGCAGTGGAGGGTGCAGCGCGGCGGTTAGCAGTGGAGGGTGCAGTGCGGCAGTTAGCAGTGGAGGGTGCAGCGCGGCGGTTAGCAGTGGAGGGTGCAGCGCGGCGGTTAGCAGTGGAGGGTGCAGCGCGGCGGTTAGCAGTGGAGGGTGCAGCGCGGCGGTTAGCAGTGGAGGGTGCAGCGCGGCGGTTAGCAGTGGAGGGTGCAGCGCGGCGGTTAGCAGTGGAGGGTGCAGCGCGGCGGTTAGCAGTGGAGGGTGCAGCGCGGCGGTTAGCAGTGGAGGGTGCAGCGCGGCGGTTAGCAGTGGAGGGTGCAGCGCGGCGGTTAGCAGTGGAGGGTGCAGCGCGGCGGTTAGCAGTGGAGGGTGCAGCGCGGCGGTTAGCAGTGGAGGGTGCAGCGCGGCGGTTAGCAGTGGAGGGTGCAGCGCGGTGGTTTGTCGGGCTCACCTAGGATCGGTGCCGTTTCTGACGCAGTGGTTGTTCATCCGGCCGAAAAACTGCACTCCGAGCAGGGCGTAAAGGCACATGAAGAAGAGGAAGAACAGGGTGACGTTGTAGATCTGCTGTGAGGAGCGTCTGCCGGCCGCAGGGGAGACACAGCATCAGTGACACGTCAGTGGCGCGCCATCAGTTACACGTCAGTGGCGCGCCATCCGTCAGCAGGTGCCAGTACCCGCAGGGGAGACACAGCATCAGCGACACGTCAGTGGCGCGCCATCAGTGACACGTCAGTGGCGCGCCATCCGTCAGCAGGTGCCAGTACCCGCAGGGGAGACACAGCATCAGCGACACGTCAGTGGCGCGCCATCAGTGACACGTCAGTGGCGCGCCATCCGTCAGCAGGTGCCAGTACCCGCAGGGGAGACACAGCATCAGCGACACGTCAGTGGAGCGCCATCAGTGACACGTCAGTGGCGCGCCATCACGTCAGCAGGTGCCAGTACCCGCAGGGGAGACACAGCATCAGCGACACGTCAGTGGCGCGCCATCAGTGACACGTCAGTGGCGCGCCATCCGTCAGCAGGTGCCAGTACCCGCAGGGGAGACACAGCATCAGCGACACGTCAGTGGCGCGCCATCAGTGGCACGTCAGTGGCGCGCCATCACGTCAGCAGGTGCCAGTACCCGCAGGGGAGACACAGCATCAGCGACACGTCAGTGGCGCGCCATCAGTGACACGTCAGTGGCGCGCCATCACGTCAGCAGGTGCCAGTACCCGCAGGGGAGACACAGCATCAGCGACACGTCAGTGGCGCGCCATCAGTGACACGTCAGTGGCGCGCCATCAGTGACACGTCAGTGGCGCGCCATCACGTCAGCAGGTGCCAGTACCCGCAGGGGAGACACAGCATCAGCGACACGTGAGTGGCGCGCCATCAGTGACACGTCAGTGGCGCGCCATCACGTCAGCAGGTGCCAGTACCCGCAGGGGAGACACAGCATCAGCGACACGTCAGTGGAGCGCCATCAGTGACACGTCAGTGGCGCGCCATCAGTGACACGTCAGTGGCGCGCCATCACGTCAGCAGGTGCCAGTACCCGCAGGGGAGACACAGCATCAGTGGCACGTCAGTGGCGCGCCATCCGACAGCAGGTGCCAGTACACTGTACACTGTACATATGTCAGTAAAGGTCTTAGTACAAGACAGGTCCCCAGTCCGCCGTCAGTTCTGCCGCTCAGTGATCACACACAGACTGTAGGCGGGGACACTGTTTAGGTAAGCTTTCAACGGTGCGCCTGAGTTATATACCCACCATATTATACAGAGCTTACACCACCAGATACACCAGAGCTTACACCAGAGCTTACACCACCATATTATACAGAGCTCTCAGCTCAATCTATCCGGGACACAGGCTTCATGCAAATTATATCAGAGATACCAACCTGCAAGGCAAAGTCACAAGGGAGCGCCTCTGACACACGACCAATATTAACTATGACCCCGCGCATAGTGGAAGGAAACCCAGCGATACCAATATTAACTATGACCCCGCGTATAGTGGAAGGAATCCCAGCGATACCAATATTAACTATGACCCCGCGCATAGTGGAAGGAAAACCAGCGATACCAATATTAACTATGACCCCGCGCATAGTGGAAGGAAACCCAGCGATGCCAATATTAACTATGACCCCGCGCATAGTGGAAGGAAACCCAGCGATACCAATATTAACTATGACTCCGCGCATAGTGGAAGGAAACCCAGCGATACCAATATTAACTATGACTCCGCGCATAGTGGAAGGAGACCCAGCGATACCAATATTAACTATGACCCCGCGCATAGTGGAAGGAAACCCAGCGATACCAATATTAACTATGACCCCGCGCATAGTGGAAGGAAACCCAGCGATACCAATATTAACTATGACCCCGCGCATAGTGGAAGGAAACCCAGCGATACCAATATTAACTATGACCCCGCGCATAGTGGAAGGAAACCCAGCGATACCAATATTAACTATGACCCCGCGCATAGTGGAAGGAAACCCAGCGATACCAATATTAACTATGACTCCGCGCATAGTGGAAGGAAACCCAGCGATACCAATATTAACTATAACCCCGCGCATAGTGGAAGGAAACCCAGCGATACCAATATTAACTATGACCCCGCGCATAGTGGAAGGAAACCCAGCGATACCAATATTAACTATGACCCCGCGCATAGTGGAAGGAAACCCAGCGATACCAATATTAACTATGACCCCGCGCATAGTGGAAGGAAACCCAGCGATACCAATATTAACTATGACCCCGCGCATAGTGGAAGGAAAACCAGCGATACCAATATTAACTATGACCCCGCGCATAGTGGAAGGAAACCCAGCGATACGAATATTAACTATGACCCCGCGCATAGTGGAAGGAAACCCAGCGATACCAATATTAACTATGACCCCGCGCATAGTGGAAGGAAACCCAGCGATACCAATATTAACTATGACCCCGCGCATAGTGGAAGGAAAACCAGCGATACCAATATTAACTATGACCCCGCGCATAGTGGAAGGAAAACCAGCGATACCAATATTAACTATGACCCCGCGCATAGTGGAAGGAAAACCAGCGATACCAATATTAACTATGACCCCGCGCATAGTGGAAGGAAAACCAGCGATACCAATATTAACTATGACCCCGCGCATAGTGGAAGGAAAACCAGCGATCGTTATCGTACCAGTAACGGTGAGCTGAAATGGAGACCCGAGTTCTACTCACAGCAGGATCTGGTTGATTCGGCTTTTTGGCATGCTGAACTTGAGGAAGACGCGGATGAAGCGCACCATGATGAGAGGTCGGGGCGCGCGCAGCACCGAGAGGTACGTGTGCACGTGGACCATACTGGTCAGCTCGAACACCTGTAACATGGACCATACTGGTCAGCTCGAACACCTGTAACACGGACCATACTGGTCAGCTCGAACACCTGTAACATGGACCATACTGGTCAGCTCGAACACCTGTAACATGGACCATACTGGTCAGCTCGAACACCTGTAACATGGTTCATACTGGTCAGCTCGAACACCTGTAATATGGACCACACTGGTCAGCTCGAACACCTGTAACACGGACCATACTGGTCAGCTCGAACACCAGTAACATGGTTCATACTGGTCAGCTCGAACACCTGTACATGGACCATACTGGTCAGCTCGAACACCTGTAACATGGACCATACTGGTCAGCTCGAACACCAGTAACATGGTTCATACTGGTCAGCTCGAACACCTGTAACATGGACCATACTGGTCAGCTCGAACACCTGTAACATGGACCATACTGGTCAGCTCGAACACCTGTAACATGGACCATACTGGTCAGCTCGAACACCTGTAACATGGACCATACTGGTCAGCTCGAACACCTGTGACATGGTGCAACACACGTCAGACATCAGACCAAACACCTGTAACATGGTAGAACTGCATATGTCAGACATCAACTATATCAGCTGAGTTACGATGAAATATAAACCAAGCATTGCGTGTTTTTGGTTACAGTGTGGTTACAAAAGCGCGCACCATGTACCTACAGGTACCCACGCTCAGCAGTGTGTGCGTGTGCGTGTGCGTGTGCGTGTGCGTGTGCGTGTGCGTGTGCGTGTGCGTGTGCGTGTGCGTGTGCGTGTACGTGTGCGTGTGCTTGTGCGTGTGCTTGCGCTTGACGTGTTTGCGTGTGCGTGTGCTTGTGCTTGTGCGTGAGCGTACGTGTGTGCGTGAGCGTGCGTGAGCGTGCGTGTGTACGTGTTCATATACAGGTAATTGACCAGGTCCTGGGCGGCCGCCGAGCTTACCTGCAGTATGACGGACACCCAGAGGAAGAACACCATGCTGGCGTCGAACTGGCACCAATGGTCCTTCAGGTACGGGTTGTCGCCCTGCACGCAGACACACGCCGTGTGTGAGAAGCCAACTCACTGACACAACTGTATTGACTTCAGGTACGGGTTGTCGCCCTGCACGCAGACACACGCCGTGTGTGAGAAGCCAACTCACTGACACAACTGTATTGACTTCAGGTACGGGTTGTCGCCCTGCACGCAGACACACGCCGTGTGTGAGAAGCCAACTCACTGACACAACTTTATTGACTTCAGGTACAGGTTGTCGCCCTGCACGCAGACACACGCCGTGTGTGAGAAGCCAACTCACTGACACAACTGTATTGACTTCAGGTACGGGTTGTCGCCCTGCACGCAGACACACGCCGTGTGTGAGAAGCCAACTCACTGACACAGCTGTATTGACTTCAGGTACGGGTTGTCGCCCTGCACGCAGACACACGCCGTGTGTGAGAAGCCAACTCACTGACACAACTTTATTGACTTCAGGTACGGGTTGTCGCCCTGCACGCAGACACACGCCGTGTGTGAGAAGCCAACTCACTGACACAACTTTATTGACTTCAGGTACAGGTTGTCGCCCTGCACGCAGACACACGCCGTGTGTGAGAAGCCAACTCACTGACACAACTTTATTGACTTCAGGTACGGGTTGTCGCCCTGCACGCAGACACACGCCGTGTGTGAGAAGCCAACTCACTGACACAACTGTATTGACTTCAGGTACGGGTTGTCGCCCTGCACGCAGACACACGCCGTGTGTGAGAAGCCAACTCACTGACACAACTGTATTGACTTCAGGTACAGGTTGTCGCCCTGCACGCAGACACACGCCGTGTGTGAGAAGCCAACTCACTGACACAACTTTATTGACTTCAGGTACAGGTTGTCGCCCTGCACGCAGACACACGCCGTGTGTGAGAAGCCAACTCACTGACACAACTGTATTGACTTCAGGTACAGGTTGTCGCCCTGCACGCAGACACACGCCGTGTGTGAGAAGCCAACTCACTGACACAACTTTATTGACTTCAGGTACAGGTTGTCGCCCTGCATGCAGACACACGCCGTGTGTGAGAAGCCAACTCACTGACACAACTTTATTGACTTCAGGTACAGGTTGTCGCCCTGCACGCAGACACACGCCGTGTGTGAGAAGCCAACTCACTGACACAACTGTATTGACTTCAGGTACGGGTTGTCGCCCTGCACGCAGACACACGCCGTGTGTGAGAAGCCAACTCACTGACACAACTGTATTGACTTCAGGTACGGGTTGTCGCCCTGCACGCAGACACACGCCGTGTGTGAGAAGCCAACTCACTGACACAACTTTATTGACTTCAGGTACGGGTTGTCGCCCTGCACGCAGACACACGCCGTGTGTGAGAAGCCAACTCACTGACACAACTTTATTGACTTCAGGTACAGGTTGTCGCCCTGCACGCAGACACACGCCGTGTGTGAGAAGCCAACTCACTGACACAACTTTATTGACTTCAGGTACGGGTTGTCGCCCTGCACGCAGACACACGCCGTGTGTGAGAAGCCAACTCACTGACACAACTGTATTGACTTCAGGTACGGGTTGTCGCCCTGCACGCAGACACACGCCGTGTGTGAGAAGCCAACTCACTGACACAACTGTATTGACTTCAGGTACAGGTTGTCGCCCTGCACGCAGACACACGCCGTGTGTGAGAAGCCAACTCACTGACACAACTTTATTGACTTCAGGTACAGGTTGTCGCCCTGCACGCAGACACACGCCGTGTGTGAGAAGCCAACTCACTGACACAACTTTATTGACTTCAGGTACAGGTTGTCGCCCTGCACGCAGACACACGCCGTGTGTGAGAAGCCAACTCACTGACACAACTGTATTGACTTCAGGCACAGGTTGTCGCCCTGCACGCAGACACACGCCGTGTGTGAGAAGCCAACTCACTGACACAACTGTATTGACTTCAGGTACGGGTTGTCGCCCTGCACGCAGACACACGCCGTGTGTGAGAAGCCAACTCACTGACACAACTTTATTGACTTCAGGTACAGGTTGTCGCCCTGCACGCAGACACACGCCGTGTGTGAGAAGCCAACTCACTGACACAACTGCATTGACTTCAGGCACAGGTTGTCGCCCTGCACGCAGACACACGCCGTGTGTGAGAAGCCAACTCACTGACACAACTGTATTGACTTCAGGTACGGGTTGTCGCCCTGCACGCAGACACACGCCGTGTGTGAGAAGCCAACTCACTGACACAACTTTATTGACTTCAGGTACAGGTTGTCGCCCTGCACGCAGACACACGCCGTGTGTGAGAAGCCAACTCACTGACACAACTGTATTGACTTCAGGTACGGGTTGTCGCCCTGCACGCAGACACACGCCGTGTGTGAGAAGCCAACTCACTGACACAACTTTATTGACTTCAGGTACAGGTTGTCGCCCTGCACGCAGACACACGCCGTGTGTGAGAAGCCAACTCACTGACACAACTTTATTGACTTCAGGTACAGGTTGTCGCCCTGCACGCAGACACACGCCGTGTGTGAGAAGCCAACTCACTGACACAACTTTATTGACTTCAGGTACAGGTTGTCGCCCTGCACGCAGACACACGCCGTGTGTGAGAAGCCAACTCACTGACACAACTGTATTGACTTCAGGTACGGGTTGTCGCCCTGCACGCAGACACACGCCGTGTGTGAGAAGCCAACTCACTGACACAACTTTATTGACTTCAGGTACAGGTTGTCGCCCTGCACGCAGACACACGCCGTGTGTGAGAAGCCAACTCACTGACACAACTTTATTGACTTCAGGTACAGGTTGTCGCCCTGCACGCAGACACACGCCGTGTGTGAGAAGCCAACTCACTGACACAACTGTATTGACTTCAGGCACAGGTTGTCGCCCTGCACGCAGACACACGCCGTGTGTGAGAAGCCAACTCACTGACACAACTGTATTGACTTCAGGTACGGGTTGTCGCCCTGCACGCAGACACACGCCGTGTGTGAGAAGCCAACTCACTGACACAACTTTATTGACTTCAGGTACAGGTTGTCGCCCTGCACGCAGACACACGCCGTGTGTGAGAAGCCAACTCACTGACACAACTGCATTGACTTCAGGCACAGGTTGTCGCCCTGCACGCAGACACACGCCGTGTGTGAGAAGCCAACTCACTGACACAACTGTATTGACTTCAGGTACGGGTTGTCGCCCTGCACGCAGACACACGCCGTGTGTGAGAAGCCAACTCACTGACACAACTTTATTGACTTCAGGTACAGGTTGTCGCCCTGCACGCAGACACACGCCGTGTGTGAGAAGCCAACTCACTGACACAACTGTATTGACTTCAGGTACGGGTTGTCGCCCTGCACGCAGACACACGCCGTGTGTGAGAAGCCAACTCACTGACACAACTTTATTGACTTCAGGTACAGGTTGTCGCCCTGCACGCAGACACACGCCGTGTGTGAGAAGCCAACTCACTGTATAACGCAGGTTACAAAACCGGATAATGGGGGAATCAGGCAGTATGTTAACCCTCGCCCTACGGGAGCTTTTCACCTTCGCCCTACGGGGGGGGGCTGACAACCCCCCCCCCCTGTTAACTTCCAAACCAAGCAACTTAGAGCAATGCAGTAAGAACCAACATGTTGCCTGTCATAAGAGGAATCTAACAGTATGCGATTTTTAGGTGTCAGGTCAACGGGTGACCTTCCAGGTCAAGTGAATGACCTCGGATTTACCACGTCCAGAACAGCGATTTTGCTCTTCAGAAAACCTCAAAATTATCAATTGATCAATGTAAATAAAAAGGCATGTTCCTAGACCAGTTTTGGCTCAGAAATACGGAAAAGGTAATTTTTTGTTCGTATCTTGTCAAAAAAAAGTCAAAAAAAGTTATTAAAAAATGACGTCATCAGTTTCGTATACTTAGGGAGCCATCACTCAGTCAAAAATGAAGATATTGCTTTGAAATTTGGTATGGGTATTGTCCATACTCAGTTCTATCGCATATATTCCGGCTTTTCTAACATATTTGAAAATTGTGATTTTGTGAGGATTTAAAAAAAAATAGGGGTCAAAAACCCAAAATTTTGCAAATCCAAGATTGCCATTTTAAAGGGAATGCCATTTTGTATCTTTGGTGAATTGCGTTTGCAATTTCCTTTAAAATTCTGTTTTCTACCATTTTTCAAATATTTATATTTTTCCCACCAACATGACATCAAAACATGATTATCTCCCAAACTACTTAACCAATTTCAATTAAATTTTTACAGCATACATATCATTGTTGTAAACTCAGCTACCGAAAATTTCAGCAAGATGAGCCGCACGTGTAAAAAGCTATTCAAGAAAAACCTCAGGGGGGCTGTCAGCCCCCCCCCCCCGTAGGGCGAGGGTTAATTTATTTATTTATTTATTATTATTTATTGCGTTTCTTAGTGGCATCCAATGTAACACTGGCTATTAGACCACAGCGTCATACATGCGCATCTGCCAAAATGTAAAAGCATACACATAAGAGTGGATAAAAACGATGATGACATGAGAGTGATACAAGCATATAAACACATTAAAAGACGCCATGCGATAAACTGTAAATGCTAAAATAACCTAAAATCTGACGAGGAGCGAGCTACACAGTAAGACTACCCTTCACGCTCTTCTTAAAAGACCGCACACGGCTATTGCCACGAACATCACAGTTGAGCTCGTTCCACTTCCGCACAGAACGCACGGGCACGGTCATCTTTGTCGACTCAAGTCTACATCGAGATGTTTCAAGCAGACCGGCAGATGTTGAGCGCGTGACACGTTCGGACACATCGGCACGATACGATACAAGTGCTTTGAGACGCTCGGGCCCATCATGCTGGTGTATGATCGAGTGCATGAGGACGCAGTCTCTGTACTCGATCAGTGCGTTAAATGGCATCCACCCTAATGCCCTACGTGATGCAGTGATGTGTTCATGTCGGCGCTTTTTGGTGACAATGCGGGTGGCGAAATTAATGACTTTGTCAATCCGGTGACGCTGTTGCTGTGTAGGTGGTGCCCAGGCCGGTAGACAATATGTGATGTGTGGGAAGACGAGTGCCTGAATGAGATGTGTTAGTGTATTCTGCGGGAGAGTGTCTCTGAGCTTGCTGATGGTGATGAGACTACCGTAGCAGCGCCCCGTCACGTTGCCGACCTGCTGCTGCATGTTCAGCTCTGGATCCAAAACTACGCCAAGAATTTTGATTTTGGGTGCAGGTTTTAGTTCTGCGCCATCAAAGCTAACTTTGAAGTCCGAGGTTTTTTTGAGTGATGACGCAGTTCCGAAAAGTATCAGCTCGGTTTTAGCGGGGTTTACTTTAAGACCACTGCTTCTGAACCATGCGGACAGAGCAGCGAGGTCGGCCTCCACGGCGAGACGCAGCCCGGTTAGGTCGGCTGACGTAGGTGGCGCGGCATGAATGAGTTGTGAGTCGTCAGCGTATGAGATGACAGATGCGCGACTGGGCAGATGACATGACAGGTCGTTGGTGAAGATGTTGAACATGATGGGTCCGAGTATGCTTCCCTGAATCACGCCATGGTTTACATCAGTGGTTGCGCCGCTCCCTACTGACTGGGTACGGTTCGAAAAATAGTCAAGAAACCAGTGCGATGAAATACCATACCAGCCCAGCCTGATGAATAACAGGTTGCGGTCCACACAATCGAAGGCTTTAGACAAGTCACATGACGTCAGGCATGCTACACGCCCCGCGTCTCTGTGGGTTGCTATCGTGCTGACCAGGTCAACGACGGCGCTCTCAGTGGAACGGTTGGGGCGATACGCATACTGAGTGGGTGACATGAGGCGATTTATAGACAAATATTCCGTCAGCTGAATACTAATTACTTTCTCCGTAATTTTAGCTGGCACACTGAGGACACTGATGGGTCTAAAACTCGCAGGCTGTGATCTGTCACCAGATTTAAAAATCGGTACCACTTTGGCGTGCTTCCACAGGGATGGCACCTTCCCGGTGATGATGGAGGCGTTGACGATGCGCAGCAGGTGCGGGCCCACCGCCGCGAAGCAGCGCCTGAGCAGCTGCAGAGACACGCCGTCGCTGCCGACCGCTCTGGAGCCGCTCATCCGCCTCAGGGCGCAGCTGAGCTCCGGCAGCGTGGCCGGCCGGACGGTGAACGCCGCGCCGCACACGGCGCGGCGTTCATCCGCCATTAATATTAATGGATCATCTTCGTTTCACTCTCAGCTGAAAATAATGGTCCAAAAGGAAGTGGAATATTTCCATGGGTTACCTTACGTTTCATGGGAAGCTAACACGTGCCAACAATAAAGACAGTCAGGGAAGCGAGTAAAAGCCTGCATTGGATGGTCAGCCAGCGTCCTAGCATTGGGCAATTTGGGTGAAGAACGACACCCTATGGATATTATTTTTCCACTCCTTTTCCTGTGAATTTTCCACTCCTTATTTCAAAATGTATTGGATAATTGGAACCCTGACACTGATTTGTGGATGTAATGATACGGAGAGCCTGTGGAGGGAAAGACAGGTAAGATTTGGTATAGGTAATAATTAATTATGGTGAGCGGGTAATTGGGCGTTGATAAATCCGAATACATATGGTTTTTGGTTGAGTTTTCCACTCTTCGTGCTTATTTTTAGTCAGAATTGTACACTCCGCACCCAAGCTCCAAAGGCAATCATAGGATCATGTGGTGAGCACTGGGCAGACTGGGACTATAAGATGTCAACAACATCAGGTTACTGCGTGTAATGACGACATACAAGTTAAAACTCCCGCAACTGCGAGATATTAATTCTGCTCTTCACTGGACACCCGATCATTGTGAGTCAGCTGTCTGATTGGACAGCTGAACGGCAGGGCCGGGCAGCTGAACGTCTGCACGGCAGGACCGGACAGCTGAACGGCAGGGCCGGGCAGCTGAACGGCAGGGCCGGGCAGCTGAACGTCTGAACGGCAGGACCGGACAGCTGAACAGCAGGGCCGGGCTGCTGAACGGCAGGGCCGGACAGCTGAACAGCAGGGCCGGACAGCTGAACGGCAGGGCCGGGTTGCTGAACGGCAGGGCCGGACAGCTGAACAGCAGGGCCGGACAGCTGAACGGCAGGGCCGGACAGCTGAACAGCAGGGCCGGACAGCTGAACAGAAGGGCCGGACAGCTGAACAGCAGGGCCGGACAGCTGAACAGCAGAGCCGGACAGCTGAACGGCAGGGCCGGGCAGCTGAACAGCAGGGCCGGACAGCTGAACAGCAGGGCCGGGCAGCTGAACGTCTGAACGGCAGGGCCGGACAGCTGAACAGCAGGGCCGGACAGCTGAACAGCAGGGCCGGACAGCTGAATAGCAGGGCCGGACAGCTGAACAGCAGGGCCGGACAGCTGAACAGCAGGGCCGGACAGCTGAACAGCAGGGCCGGACAGCTGAACGGCAGGGCCGGGCAGCTGAACAGCAGGGCCGGACAGCTGAACAGCAGGGCCGGGCAGCTGAACGTCTGAACGGCAGGGCCGGACAGCTGAACAGCAGGGCCGGACAGCTGAACGGCAGGGCCGGGCAGCTGAACGTCTGAACGGCAGGGCCGGGCAGCTGAACGGCAGGGCCGGGCAGCTGAACGGCAGGGCCGGACAGCTGAACAGAAGGGCCGGACAGCTGAACAGCAGGGCCTGACAGCTGAACGGCAGGGCCGGACAGCTGAACGGCAGGGCCGGGCAGCTGAACAGCAGGGCCGAACAGCTGAACAGCAGGGTCGGGCAGCTGAACAGCAGGGCCGGACAGCTGAACAGCAGGGCCGGACAGCTGAACAGCAGGGCCGGACAGCTGAACGGCAGGGCCGGACAGCTGAACAGCTGAACAACAGGGCCGGACAGCTGAACAGCAGGGCCAGACAGCTGAACGGCAGGGCCAGACAGCTGAACGGCAGGGCCGGGCAGCTGAACAGCAGGGCCGGGCAGCTGAACAGCTGAACAACAGGGCCGGACAGCTGAACAGCAGGGCCGGACAGCTGAACAGCAGGGCCGGGCAGCTGAATGGCAGGGCCGGACAGCTGAACAGCAGGGCCGGGCAGCTGAACGGCAGGGACGGACAGCTGAACAGCAGGGCCGGACAGCTGAACGTCTGAACGGCAGGGCCGGACAGCTGAACAGCAGGGCCGGGCAGCTGAACGGCAGGGCCGGACAGCTGAACAGCAGGGCCGGACAGCTGAACGTCTGAACAGCAGGGCCGGGCAGTTGAACGGCAGGGCCGGGCAGCTGAACAGCTGAACAGCAGGGCCGGGCAGCTGAACAGCAGGGCCGGACAGCTGAACAGCAGGGCCGGACAGCTGAACGTCTGAACAGCAGGGCTGGGCAGTTGAACGGCAGGGCCGGACAGCTGAACGGCAGGGCCGGACAGCTGAACAGCAGGGCCGGACAGCTGAACAGCAGGGCCGGACAGCTGAACGTCTGAACAGCAGGGCCGGACAGCTGAACGTCTGAACAGCAGGGCCGGGCAGTTGAACGGCAGGGCCGGGCAGCTGAACAGCAGGGCCGGACAGCTGAACAGCAGGGCCGGGCAGCTGAACGGCAGGGCCGGGCAGCTGAACAGCAGGGCCGGACAGCTGAACAACAGGGCCGGACAGCTGAACGGCAGGGCCAGACAGCTGAACAGCAGGGCCGGACAGCTGAACGGCAGGGCCGGACAGCTGAACGGCAGGGCCGGGCAGCTGAACGGCAGGGCTGGACAGCTGAACGGCAGGGCCGGACAGCTGAACAGCAGGGCCAGACAGCTGAACGTCTGAACAGCAGGGCTGGGCAGTTGAACGGCAGGGCCGGGCATCTGAACAGCAGGGCCGGGCAGCTGAACAGCAGGGCCGGGCAGCTGAACAGCAGGGCAGGACAGCTGAACAGCAGGGCCGGACAGCTGAACAGCAGGGCCGGGCAGCTGAACGGCAGGGCCGGACAGCTGGACAGCAGGGCCGGGCAGCTGAACGGCAGGGCCGGGCAGTTGAACAGCAGGGCCGGGCAGCTGAACAGCAGGGCCAGACAGCTGAACGGCTGAACAGCATGGCCGGACAGCTGAACGGCAGGGCCGGGCAGCAGCTGTCCGTTCAGCTGCTGAACGACAGGGCCGGGCAGCTGAACAGCAGGGCCGGACAGCTCAACGGCTGAACAGCATGGCCGGACAGCTGCCCGGCCCGGGCAGCTGAACGGCAGGGCCGGACAGCTGAACGTCTGAACAGCAGGGCCGGACAGCTGAACGGCAGGGCCGGGCAGCTGAACGGCAGGGCCAGGCAGCAGCTGTCCGTTCAGCTGCTGAACAGCAGGGCCGGACAGCTGAACGTCTGAACAGCAGGGCCGGACAGCTGAACGGCAGGGCCGGGCAGCTGAACAGCAGGGCCGGGCAGCTGAACGGCAGGGCCGGGCAGCTGAACGGCAGGGCCGGGCAGCAGCTGTCCGTTCAGCTGCTGAACGGCAGGGTCGGGCAGCTGAACGGCAGGGCCAGACAGCTGAACGTCTGAACAGCAGGGCCGGACAGCTGAACGGCAGGGCCGGACAGCTGAACAACAGGGCCGGACAGCTGAACAGCAGGGCCGGACAGCTGAACAGCAGGGCCGGACAGCTGAACAGCAGGGCCGGACAGCTGAACAGCAGGACCGGACAGCTGAACAGCAGGGCCGGCCAGCTGAACGGCAGGGCCAGACAGCTGAACAGCAGGGCCGGACAGCTGAACGGCTCAACAGCATGGCCGGACAGCTGAACGGCAGGGCCGGGCAGCAGCTGTCCGTTCAGCTGCTGAACGGCAGGGCCGGGCAGCTGAACAGCAGGGCCGGACAGCTGAACGGCTGAACAGCATGGCCGGACAGCTGAACGGCAGGGCCGGACAGCTGAACAGCAGGGCCGGACAGCTGAACGGCTCAACAGCATGGCCGGACAGCTGAACGGCAGGGCCGGGCAGCAGCTGTCCGTTCAGCTGCTGAACGGCAGGGCCGGGCAGCTGAACAGCAGGGCCGGACAGCTGAACGGCTGAACAGAATGGCCGGACAGCTGAACGGCAGGGCCGGGCAGCAGCTGTCCGTTCAGCTGCTGAACGGCAGGGCCGGGCAGCTGTACGGCAGGGCCGGACAGCTGAACGTCTGAACAGCAGGGCCGGATAACTGAACGGCAGGGCCGGACAGCTGAACGGCAGGGCCGGGCAGCTGAACGGCAGGGCCGGGCAGCTGAACGGCAGGGCCGGGAAGCTGAACGGCAGGGCCAGGCAGCAGCTGTCCGTTCAGCTGCTGAACGGCAGGGCCGGGCAGCTGAACGGCAGGGCCGGACAGCTGAACAGCAGGGCCGGACAGCTGAACGTCTGAACAGCAGGGCCAGACAGCTGAACGTCTGAACAGCAGGGCCGGACAGCTGAACGGCAGGGCCGGGCAGCAGCTGTCCGTTCAGCTGCTGAACGGCAGGGTCGGGCAGCTGAACGGCAGGGCCAGACAGCTGAACGTCTGAACAGCAGGGCCGGACAGCTGAACGGCAGGGCCGGGCGGCTGAACAGCAGGGCCAGGCAGCTGAACGTCTGAACAGCAGGACCGGACAGCTGAACTGCAGGACCGGACAGCTGAACGGCAGGGCTGGACAGCTGAACGGCAGGGCCGGACAGCTGAACAGCAGGGCCGGACAGCTGAACAGCAGGGCCGGACAGCTGAACAGCAGGGCCGGACAGCTGAACAGCAGGGGCGGACAGCTGAACAGCAGGGCCGGACAGCTGAACAGCAGGGCCAGGCAGCTGAACGTCTGAACAGCAGGACCGGACAGCTGAACTGCAGGACCGGACAGCTGAACGGCAGGGCCGGACAGCTGAACAGCAGGGCCGGACAGCTGAATCGCAGGGCCGGACAGCTGCTGTCCGTTCAGCTGCTGAACGGCAGGACCGGACGCGGCGCGGTGAGGCCACTTACGCTGACCAGTCCTCGGATGTGCATCTTGGCCACCATCTCGGCGGTGAACATGCAGGTGACGAACACGTCCACGATGAATGTGATGAGCTGCAGCGCCGGCCACTGCTCGAACGTCTTGGGCGTGTTGAGGCTGACTGAGACCAGGCTGAGCAGGGCGCAGAGCCGCAGCAGGTGCCGCACCCACACCTGAGCACAGGGACACACAATGTCAAAACAAGACTTGAGCCCCACACTAATAGCAGTGTAAAATGATAGGCCAATCAGAGGGCGGGTAGCCAGTTAGAGAGCCATGAAAGGTTGCTGGCTGTGCCTCGCCAAAACGCAGGCAAGTCGCAATATGGGATGGCTGCACTGCATGACACCAACTGTTAACGATTCTTTTAAAGATGAAATTGTTAAACTTGATGGAATGATAGAAACACTGTTCACAAATAGCTCTCAGACCTGTTGTTTAAAGGGCATTCTTCCACTGATGAGTAAGTGGCTCCAACAGAAAATCAACAAGGGAAGATCTACAGACCACAACTGACAGGAAAAGTATTCAATATTCAACTAGACACTGACACACTAACTTGAAGCATATTTGTGTAAGAGCAAAAAAATGAAGCACACTATTCATGTGCCTTCACATACCTTATTGACCCAGTCAATGTCTGCATTTTCATTGAGAGACTCATCAGGGCCATAATCTGACAGGATTGGTTCACTTCTCAAACTCGGCTTCCGGCCCAACATTTTCAATTTCATGTGCCTTCACATGGCACAAGCTGGAAACTCAGCTCCACTGGAAACTCAGCTCACTTCCAAGCATAAGTGCAATCTTCAGGGTTGTAAGGCTTGCTCTGGGGATAAATGATGCCACCATTAACAAAACTGGTTTGGTAAACTATGCATTTGACAATAAACTGGATGAATAACTGTTGTTGTTCACTCACTAATGATCTAGTGAAACAGATGGTTTGATTGTGAGTTGAGGCTGCCTGTTCAATACAATATCCCACACAACTGACTTCATATTCCTTGGTACCTGGTTTGGCCCACCTGCAGGAGCATACAGAGGGAAATTCTGTGGTGGCACCCCTCCCACAGCCCACCTGGGTACAGTTACAGGTTCATTTTAAATTTACATTTCCAGTGAGAACAATGTCTTGAAGAGGGACATCTAAAATCTGATTAATTCCTCTGACCATCGACTTATCCGATAACCTTATGGTAGTCATCAGGCAGGCATCCCACTTAAACTTACCCCTATGCACATTTAGCAAGAAATAGGTACATTTCACAAGCAGTTAACTGGCAAGTGTCATACTTTCCACTATGCTTGTGGGGAGCATATATGTATATCACTTGAACATCTGTTTTACTGTGCCTTAAGATAGCTTATTTCTTCTGATAAAATTGAGATGGAATTTGGAGAATAGGTCTAGAATACCAAAGTTTTGATGTTTCACACGCCCAAGACCATCATGAATCATCCCATGAAAGTGCCTTATGTTTCCTTCATTCCCCTCAGCTGTTGAGTCCCCAGATTTCAAATAATTTGATTTCCTGGGACAGAATCAGCATGAACAAATGGAAATGTTATATCTAGATAATGTTAACATGAACAGAAAAACTATTTACATTGCAGTCACTAAGTGCAAAACAAGCAAAAGTCAAATAACAAACTGATTCAAAAAAGCAAAAGCAAGTAAAAGTGCCACAAATGGACATGATGACTGATTAAAAGGGCATATTTATCAACATAACCCACTTGGTCCACCACCCCTGAAATCAATCAATATTTGAATGTAAACAAACGTAGCATAATAAGGGGCGCCAAGGAAAAACACTGCATCAAGACTGTCTAAAGCGCGCCATATATGAGGCAAGCATAAAGAACAAGTTTTGCCTAAAACACTGCCACGGCTAATGCCATCCGCCTGGCACCCCTCCAAACTCGTAAACACGGGTGGAGTTTCCTATTCTAATGGTGGGGTCAGTACCCCGGGACACCGGGGTCATTTTTTGCACATCAACCATGCAAAACAACCATCCAATATGACATTGTGTCCATGAAAAGCTCCACACATGCTCTAAAATGGACTGGAATTGGCGGGATCCGTAATAAATTTCCAAGGTGAAATAGTTCACCTTGGAAATTTTTTACCCAACACGATTTGATTATATTTTTTAATAAAATGTATTTTTATATTGTAAAAAAACGGCCTTATATCGCGCCGATTCAGGACAGAAGGCCGTAAATTTGTATTGTTTATCAAAACTATATGCATACTCTCTGAGTCAGAGTCCTGACATCACGAGAATGTAAACAATGGTTCAGCCAAACAGATTCGAAAGTAGTCGCGTAAAGATAGACCCGCATTGGAGATGTGCCAACCAGCGGCCGGCGATCGCTTGCTAGCACCAGCTGCAAGCTGATTGGCTGATGGTATAGCCTCTGCCCGGTCTAGAACCAGTACAACATGCTTTCGCCAGCACCGCATTCCTTCGCCAAAACTCAAATATATTCGGCTGGAGAGTATTTTCAGTCAAGAAAACTTGCAGATAGGGGTTTCCCAACACGGGCTACAGAACTGATATCTCAGTTTAAATCTAATGTTGAAGGTGAACTATTTTCTTGAAAATCCCTGTCTCGTTTGGCTCCAATCCGTGGCAGTGACCGGGCTAGGGTGTTGACCATCTGCCCCGCTCCGTGGCAGGGGTGTTGGCTGTCTACTCCGCTCTGTGGCAGGGGTGTTGACCGTCTACTCCACTCCGTGGCAGGGGTGTTGACAGTCTACACCACTCCGTGACAGGGGTGTTGACCGTCTACCTTAATCCGTGACAGGGGTGTTGACCATCTACCCTGCTCCGTGGGAGGGGTAGTGACCGTCTACTCCGCTCTCTGGCAGGGGTGTTGACCGTCTACTCCGCTCCGTGGCAGGGGTGGTGACCGTCTACTCCACTCCGTGGCAGGGGTGTTGACCGTCTACTCCGCTCTATGGCAGGGGTGTTGACCGTTTATTCCGCTCCGTGGCAGGGGTGTTGACCGTCTACTCCACTCCGTGTCAGGGGTGTTGACCGTCTACCCCGCTCCGTGGCAGGGGTGTTGACCGTCTACTCCACTCCGTGGCAGGGGTGTTGACCGTCTACTCCGCTCCGTGGGAGGGGTGTTGACCGTCTACCACGCTCCGTCTCAGGGTGTTGACCGTCTACCCCGCTCCGTGGCAGAAGTGTTGACCGACTACCCTGATCCGTGACCGAGGTGTTGACCGTCTACCCCGCCCCGTGGCAGGGGTGTTGACCGTCTACCCCGCTCCGTGGGAGGGGTATTGACCGTCTACCCCGCTCCGTGGCAGGGGTGTTGACCTCTACCCCGATCCGTGGCAAGGGTGTTGACCGTCTACCCCGCCCCGTGGCAGGGGTGTTGACCGTCTACCCCGCTCCGTGGCAGGGGTGTTGACCATCTACTCCGCTCTCTAGCAGGCGTGTTGATCGTCTACCCCGCTCCGTCACCGGGGTGTTGACCGTCTACCCCGCTCCGTGGCAGGGGTGTTGGCTGTCTACTCCGCTCCGTAGGAGGGGTGTTGACCGTCTACTCCGCTCCGCGGCAGGGGTGTTGACCGTCTACCCCGCTCCGTGGCAGGGGTGTTGACCATCTACTCCGCTCTCTGGCCGGGGTGTTGACCGTCTACCCCGCAAGGTGAAAGGGTGTTGACCGTCTACCCCGCTATGTGGCAGGGGTGTTGACCATCTACCTCAATCTGTGACAAGGGTGTTGGCCGTCTACTGCACTCCGTGTCAGGGGTGTTGAACGTCTACCTCAATCCATGACAGGGGTGTTGACCGTCTACTGCGCTCCGTGGCAGGGGTGTTGACCGTCTACCTCAATCCGTGACCGGGGTGTCGACCGTTTACTCCACTCCGTGGCAGGGGTGTTGACCGTCTACCCCGCTCCGTGGCCGGGGTGTTGACCGTCTACTCCACTCCGTGGCCGAGGTATTGACCGTCTACTCCGCTCCGTGGCAGGGGTGTTGACCGTCTACCTCGCTCCGTAGCAGGGGTGTTGACCGTCTACTCCGCCCCGTGGCCGGGGTGTTGACCGTCTACCCCGCTCCGTGACCGGGGTGTTGACCGTCTACCCCGCTCCGTGGGAGGGGTGGTGACCGTCTACTCCGCTCCGTGGCAGGGGCGTTGACCGTCTACTCTGCTCTGTGACAGGGATGTTGACCGTCTACCTCAATCCGTGACAGGAGTGTTGACCGTCTACTCCGCTCCGTGGCAGGGGTGTTGACCGTCTACTCCACTCCATGACAGGGGTGTTGACCGTCTACCCCGCTCAGCGGCAGGGGTTTTGACCGTCTACTCCGCTCCGTGGCAGGGGTGTTAACCGTCTACTCCACTCCGTGGCAGAGGTGTTGACCGTCTACTCCGTTCCGTCGCAGGGGTGTTCACCGTCTACCTCAATCCGCAGCAGGGATGTTGACCGTCTACCTCAATCCGTGGCAGGGGTGTTGACCGTCTAACCCACTCCGTGGCAGGGGTGTTGACCGTCTACCCCGCTCCGTGACAGGGGTGTTGACCATCTACTCCGCTCCGTGGCCGGGGTGTTGACCGCCTACTCTGCTCCGTGGCAGGGGTGTTGACCGTCTGCCACGCTCCGTGACAGGGGTGTTGTCTGTTGACTGTCTACTCCGCTCCGTGGGAGGGGTGTTGACCGTCTACTTCTCTCCGTGGCCGGGGTGTTGATCGTCTACCCCGCTCCGTGACAGGGGTGTTGATCGTCTACCCCACCCCGTGGCAGGGGTGTTGACCGTCTACCTCAATCCGTGGCAGGGGTATTGACCGTCTACTCCGCTCCGTGACACGGGTGTTGACCGTCTACCCCGCTCCGTGGCAGGGGTGTTGACCGTCTACTTTGCTCCGTGGCAGGGGTGTTGACCGTCTACTCCACTCCGTGGCAGGGATGTTGACCGTCTACTCCGCTCCGTGGGAGGGGTGTTGACCGTCTACCCCGCTCCGTGGCAGAAGTGTAGATCGTCTACCCCGCCCCGTGGCAGGGGTGTTGACCGTCTACCTCAATCCGTGACAGGGGTGTTGCCCATCTACTCCGCTCCGTAGCAGGGGTGTTGACCGTCTACTCCGCTCCGTGGCAGATGTGTTGACCGTCTACTCCACTCCCTGGCAGGGGTGTTGACCGTCTACTCTGCTCCGTGGGAAGGGTGTTGACCGTCTACTCCACTCCGTGGGAGAGGTGTTGACCGTCTACTCCGCTCCGTGGCAGGGGTGTTGGCCGTCTACTCCACTACGTGGCAGGGGTGTTGACCGTCTACTCCACTCCGTGGCAAGGGTGTTGACCGTCTACTCCGCTCCGTGGCCGTGGTGTTGACCATCTACCACGCTCCGTGGCAGGAGTGTTGACCGTCTACTCTGCTCCGTGGCAGGGGTGTTCACCGTCTACCCCGCTCCGTGGCAGAGATGTTGACCGTCAACTCCACTCCGTGGCAGGGGTGTTGACCGTCTACCAGCTCCGTGGGAGGGGTGTTGACCGTCTACTCCACTCCGTGGCAGGGGTGTTGACCGTCTACCCCGCTCCTTGGTAGGGCTGTTGACCGTCTACCCCGCTCCATGGCTGGGGTGTTGACCGTCTACTCCGCTCTCTGGCAGGAGTTTTGACCGTATACCCCGCTCCGTGGAAGGGGTGTTGACCGTCTACTCCGCTCCGTGGCAGAGGTGTTGACCGTCTACCCCGCTCCACGGGAGGGGTGTTGACCGTCTACTCCGCCCCGTGGCCGGGGTGTTGACCGTCTACTCCGCCCGTGGCAGGGGTGTTGACCGTCTACTCCACTCCGTGGCAGGGGTGTTGACAGTCTACACCACTCCGTGACAGGGGTGTTGACCGTCTACCTTAATCCGTGACAGGGGTGTTGACCATCTACCCTGCTCCGTGGGAGGGGTAGTGACCGTCTACTCCGCTCCATGGCAGGGGTGTTGACCGTCTACCCCGCTCCGTGGCAGGGGTGTTGACCGTCTACCTCAATCCGTGACAGCGTTGTTGACCGTCTACCCCTCTCCGTGGCAGGGGTGTTGACTGTCTACTCCGCTCTGTGGGAGGGGTGTTGACCGTCTACTCCACTCCCTGACAGGGGTGTTGACCGTCTACCCCGCTCAGCGGCAGGGGTGTTGACCGTCTACTCCGCTCCGTGGCAAGGGTATTAACCATCTACTCCGCTCCGTGGCAGGGGGGTTGACCGCCTACTCTGCTCCGTGGCAGGGGTGTTGACCGTCTGCCACGCTCCGTGACAGGGGTGTTGTCTGTTGACCGTCTACTCCACTCCCTGGCAGGAGTGTTGACCGTCTACCCCGCTCAGCGGCAGGGGTGTTGACCGTCTACCCCGATCCGTGGAAAGGGTGTTGACCGTCTACCCCGCCCCGTGGCAGGGGTGTTGACCGTCTACCCCGCTCCGTGGCAGGGGTGTTGAACATCTACTCCGCTCTCTAGCAGGCGTGTTGATCGTCTACCCCGCTCCGTCACCGGGGTGTTGACCGTCTACCCCGCTCCGTGGCAGGGGTGTTGGCCGTCTACTCCGCTCCGTAGGAGGGGTGTTGACCGTCTACTCCGCTCCGCGGCAGGGGTGTTGACCGTCTACCCCGCTCCGTGGCAGGGGTGTTGACCATCTACTCCGCTCTCTGGCCGGGGTGTTGACCGTCTACCCCGCAAGGTGAAAGGGTGTTGACCGTCTACCCCGCTATGTGGCAGGGGTGTTGACCATCTACCTCAATCTGTGACAAGGGTGTTGGCCGTCTACTGCACTCCGTGTCAGGGGTGTTGAACGTCTACCTCAATCCATGACAGGGATGTTGACCGTCTACTGCGCTCCGTGGCAGGGGTGTTGACCGTCTACCTCAATCCGTGACCGGGGTGTCGACCGTTTACTCCACTCCGTGGCAGGGGTGTTGACCGTCTACCCCGCTCCGTGGCCGGGGTGTTGACCGTCTACTCCACTCCGTGGCCGAGGTATTGACCGTCTACTCCGCTCCGTGGCAGGGGTGTTGACCGTCTACCTCGCTCCGTAGCAGGGGTGTTGACCGTCTACTCCGCCCCGTGGCCGGGGTGTTGACCGTCTACCCCGCTCCGTGACCGGGGTGTTGACCGTCTACCCCGCTCCGTGGGAGGGGTGGTGACCGTCTACTCCGCTCCGTGGCAGGGGCGTTGACCGTCTACTCTGCTCTGTGGCAGGGATGTTGACCATCTACCTCAATCCGTGACAGGGGTGTTGACCGTCTACTCCGCTCCGTGGCAGGGGTGTTGACCGTCTACTCCACTCCATGACAGGGGTGTTGACCGTCTACCCCGCTCAGCGGCAGGGGTGTTGACCGTCTACTCCGCTCCGTGGCAGGGGTGTTAACCGTCTACTCCACTCCGTGGCAGAGGTGTTGACCGTCTACTTCGTTCCGTCGCAGGGGTGTTCACCGTCTACCTCAATCCGCAGCAGGGATGTTGACCGTCTACCTCAATCCGTGGCAGGGGTGTTGACCGTCTAACCCACTCCGTGGCAGGGGTGTTGACCGTCTACCCCGCTCCGTGACAGGGGTGTTGACCATCTACTCCGCTCCGTGGCCGGGGTGTTGACCGCCTACTCTGCTCCGTGGCAGGGGTGTTGTCTGTTGACTGTCTACTCCGCTCCGTGGGAGGGGTGTTGACCGTCTACTTCTCTCCGTGGCCGGGGTATTGATCGTCTACCCCGCTCCGTGACAGGGGTGTTGATCGTCTACCCCACCCCGTGGCAGGGGTGTTGACCGTCTACCTCAATCCGTGGCAGGGGTATTGACCGTCTACTCCGCTCCGTGACACGGGTGTTGACCGTCTACCCCGCTCCGTGGCAGGGGTGTTGACCATCTACTCCGCTCTCTAGCAGGCGTGTTGATCGTCTACCCCGCTCCGTCACCGGGGTGTTGACCGTCTACCCCGCTCCGTGGCAGGGGTGTTGGCTGTCTACTCCGCTCCGTAGGAGGGGTGTTGACCGTCTACTCCGCTCCGCGGCAGGGGTGTTGACCGTCTACCCCGCTCCGTGGCAGGGGTGTTGACCATCTACTCCGCTCTCTGGCCGGGGTGTTGACCGTCTACCCCGCAAGGTGAAAGGGTGTTGACCGTCTACCCCGCTATGTGGCAGGGGTGTTGACCATCTACCTCAATCTGTGACAAGGGTGTTGGCCGTCTACTGCACTCCGTGTCAGGGGTGTTGAACGTCTACCTCAATCCATGACAGGGGTGTTGACCGTCTACTGCGCTCCGTGGCAGGGGTGTTGACCGTCTACCTCAATCCGTGACCGGGGTGTCGACCGTTTACTCCACTCCGTGGCAGGGGTGTTGACCGTCTACCCCGCTCCGTGGCCGGGGTGTTGACCGTCTACTCCACTCCGTGGCCGAGGTATTGACCGTCTACTCCGCTCCGTGGCAGGGGTGTTGACCGTCTACCTCGCTCCGTAGCAGGGGTGTTGACCGTCTACTCCGCCCCGTGGCCGGGGTGTTGACCGTCTACCCCGCTCCGTGACCGGGGTGTTGACCGTCTACCCCGCTCCGTGGGAGGGGTGGTGACCGTCTACTCCGCTCCGTGGCAGGGGCGTTGACCGTCTACTCTGCTCTGTGGCAGGGATGTTGACCGTCTACCTCAATCCGTGACAGGAGTGTTGACCGTCTACTCCGCTCCGTGGCAGGGGTGTTGACCGTCTACTCCACTCCATGACAGGGGTGTTGACCGTCTACCCCGCTCAGCGGCAGGGGTGTTGACCGTCTACTCCGCTCCGTGGCAGGGGTGTTAACCGTCTACTCCACTCCGTGGCAGAGGTGTTGACCGTCTACTCCGTTCCGTCGCAGGGGTGTTCACCGTCTACCTCAATCCGCAGCAGGGATGTTGACCGTCTACCTCAATCCGTGGCAGGGGTGTTGACCGTCTAACCCACTCCGTGGCAGGGGTGTTGACCGTCTACCCCGCTCCGTGACAGGGGTGTTGACCATCTACTCCGCTCCGTGGCCGGGGTGTTGACCGCCTACTCTGCTCCGTGGCAGGGGTGTTGACCGTCTGCCACGCTCCGTGACAGGGGTGTTGTCTGTTGACTGTCTACTCCGCTCCGTGGGAGGGGTGTTGACCGTCTACTTCTCTCCGTGGCCGGGGTGTTGATCGTCTACCCCGCTCCGTGACAGGGGTGTTGATCGTCTACCCCACCCCGTGGCAGGGGTGTTGACCGTCTACCTCAATCCGTGGCAGGGGTATTGACCGTCTACTCCGCTCCGTGACACGGGTGTTGACCGTCTACCCCGCTCCGTGGCAGGGGTGTTGACCGTCTACTTTGCTCCGTGGCAGGGGTGTTGACCGTCTACTCCACTCCGTGGCAGGGATGTTGACCGTCTACTCCGCTCCGTGGGAGGGGTGTTGACCGTCTACCCCGCTCCGTGGCAGAAGTGTAGATCGTCTACCCCGCCCCGTGGCAGGGGTGTTGACCGTCTACCTCAATCCGTGACAGGGGTGTTGCCCATCTACTCCGCTCCGTAGCAGGGGTGTTGACCGTCTACTCCGCTCCGTGGCAGATGTGTTGACCGTCTACTCCACTCCCTGGCAGGGGTGGTGACCGTCTACTCTGCTCCGTGGGAAGGGTGTTGACCGTCTACTCCACTCCGTGGGAGAGGTGTTGACCGTCTACTCCGCTCCGTGGCAGGGGTGTTGGCCGTCTACTCCACTACGTGGCAGGGGTGTTGACCGTCTACTCCACTCCGTGGCAAGGGTGTTGACCGTCTACTCCGCTCCGTGGCCGTGGTGTTGACCATCTACCACGCTCCGTGGCAGGAGTGTTGACCGTCTACTCTGCTCCGTGGCAGGGGTGTTCACCGTCTACCCCGCTCCGTGGCAGAGATGTTGACCGTCAACTCCACTCCGTGGCAGGGGTGTTGACCGTCTACCAGCTCCGTGGGAGGGGTGTTGACCGTCTACTCCACTCCGTGGCAGGGGTGTTGACCGTCTACCCCGCTCCTTGGTAGGGCTGTTGACCGTCTACCCCGCTCCATGGCTGGGGTGTTGACCGTCTACTCCGCTCTCTGGCAGGAGTTTTGACCGTATACCCCGCTCCGTGGAAGGGGTGTTGACCGTCTACTCCGCTCCGTGGCAGAGGTGTTGACCGTCTACCCCGCTCCACGGGAGGGGTGTTGACCGTCTACTCCGCCCCGTGGCCGGGGTGTTGACCGTCTACTCCGCCCGTGGCAGGGGTGTTGACCGTCTACTCCACTCCGTGGCAGGGGTGTTGACAGTCTACACCACTCCGTGACAGGGGTGTTGACCGTCTACCTTAATCCGTGACAGGGGTGTTGACCATCTACCCTGCTCCGTGGGAGGGGTAGTGACCGTCTACTCCGCTCCATGGCAGGGGTGTTGACCGTCTACCCCGCTCCGTGGCAGGGGTGTTGACCGTCTACCTCAATCCGTGACAGCGTTGTTGACCGTCTACCCCTCTCCGTGGCAGGGGTGTTGACTGTCTACTCCGCTCTGTGGGAGGGGTGTTGACCGTCTACTCCACTCCCTGACAGGGGTGTTGACCGTCTACCCCGCTCAGCGGCAGGGGTGTTGACCGTCTACTCCGCTCCGTGGCAAGGGTATTAACCATCTACTCCGCTCCGTGGCAGGGGGGTTGACCGCCTACTCTGCTCCGTGGCAGGGGTGTTGACCGTCTGCCACGCTCCGTGACAGGGGTGTTGTCTGTTGACCGTCTACTCCACTCCCTGGCAGGAGTGTTGACCGTCTACCCCGCTCAGCGGCAGGGGTGTTGACCGTCTACCCCGATCCGTGGAAAGGGTGTTGACCGTCTACCCCGCCCCGTGGCAGGGGTGTTGACCGTCTACCCCGCTCCGTGGCAGGGGTGTTGAACATCTACTCCGCTCTCTAGCAGGCGTGTTGATCGTCTACCCCGCTCCGTCACCGGGGTGTTGACCGTCTACCCCGCTCCGTGGCAGGGGTGTTGGCCGTCTACTCCGCTCCGTAGGAGGGGTGTTGACCGTCTACTCCGCTCCGCGGCAGGGGTGTTGACCGTCTACCCCGCTCCGTGGCAGGGGTGTTGACCATCTACTCCGCTCTCTGGCCGGGGTGTTGACCGTCTACCCCGCAAGGTGAAAGGGTGTTAACCGTCTACCCCGCTATGTGGCAGGGGTGTTGACCATCTACCTCAATCTGTGACAAGGGTGTTGGCCGTCTACTGCACTCCGTGTCAGGGGTGTTGAACGTCTACCTCAATCCATGACAGGGATGTTGACCGTCTACTGCGCTCCGTGGCAGGGGTGTTGACCGTCTACCTCAATCCGTGACCGGGGTGTCGACCGTTTACTCCACTCCGTGGCAGGGGTGTTGACCGTCTACCCCGCTCCGTGGCCGGGGTGTTGACCGTCTACTCCACTCCGTGGCCGAGGTATTGACCGTCTACTCCGCTCCGTGGCAGGGGTGTTGACCGTCTACCTCGCTCCGTAGCAGGGGTGTTGACCGTCTACTCCGCCCCGTGGCCGGGGTGTTGACCGTCTACCCCGCTCCGTGACCGGGGTGTTGACCGTCTACCCCGCTCCGTGGGAGGGGTGGTGACCGTCTACTCCGCTCCGTGGCAGGGGCGTTGACCGTCTACTCTGCTCTGTGGCAGGGATGTTGACCATCTACCTCAATCCGTGACAGGGGTGTTGACCGTCTACTCCGCTCCGTGGCAGGGGTGTTGACCGTCTACTCCACTCCATGACAGGGGTGTTGACCGTCTACCCCGCTCAGCGGCAGGGGTGTTGACCGTCTACTCCGCTCCGTGGCAGGGGTGTTAACCGTCTACTCCACTCCGTGGCAGAGGTGTTGACCGTCTACTTCGTTCCGTCGCAGGGGTGTTCACCGTCTACCTCAATCCGCAGCAGGGATGTTGACCGTCTACCTCAATCCGTGGCAGGGGTGTTGACCGTCTAACCCACTCCGTGGCAGGGGTGTTGACCGTCTACCCCGCTCCGTGACAGGGGTGTTGACCATCTACTCCGCTCCGTGGCCGGGGTGTTGACCGCCTACTCTGCTCCGTGGCAGGGGTGTTGTCTGTTGACTGTCTACTCCGCTCCGTGGGAGGGGTGTTGACCGTCTACTTCTCTCCGTGGCCGGGGTATTGATCGTCTACCCCGCTCCGTGACAGGGGTGTTGATCGTCTACCCCACCCCGTGGCAGGGGTGTTGACCGTCTACCTCAATCCGTGGC
This sequence comes from Chirona hameri, assembly GCA_036785665.1. Taxonomy (NCBI): domain Eukaryota; kingdom Metazoa; phylum Arthropoda; class Thecostraca; order Balanomorpha; family Balanidae; genus Chirona; species Chirona hameri. The sequence goes on along the minus strand of JAXIVJ010000020.1, from coordinate 624,638 downwards.
AGGGGTATTGACCGTCTACTCCGCTCCGTGACACGGGTGTTGACCGTCTACCCCGCTCCGTGGCAGGGGTGTTGACCGTCTACTTTGCTCCGTGGCAGGGGTGTTGACCGTCTACTCCACTCCGTGGCAGGGATGTTGACCGTCTACTCCGCTCCGTGGGAGGGGTGTTGACCGTCTACCCCGCTCCGTGGCAGAAGTGTAGATCGTCTACCCCGCCCCGTGGCAGGGGTGTTGACCGTCTACCTCAATCCGTGACAGGGGTGTTGCCCATCTACTCCGCTCCGTAGCAGGGGTGTTGACCGTCTACTCCGCTCCGTGGCAGATGTGTTGACCGTCTACTCCACTCCCTGGCAGGGGTGTTGACCGTCTACTCTGCTCCGTGGGAAGGGTGTTGACCGTCTACTCCACTCCGTGGGAGAGGTGTTGACCGTCTATTCCGCTCCGTGGCAGGGGTGTTGGCCGTCTACTCCGCTACGTGGCAGGGGTGTTGACCGTCTACTCCACTCCGTGGCAAGGGTGTTGACCGTCTACTCCGCTCCGTGGCCGTGGTGTTGACCATCTACCACGCTCCGTGGCAGGAGTGTTGACCGTCTACTCTGCTCCGTGGCAGGGGTGTTCACCGTCTACCCCGCTCCGTGGCAGAGATGTTGACCGTCAACTCCACTCCGTGGCAGGGGTGTTGACCGTCTACCAGCTCCGTGGGAGGGGTGTTGACCGTCTACTCCACTCCGTGGCAGGGGTGTTGACCGTCTACCCCTCTCCTTGGTAGGGCTGTTGACCGTCTACCCCGCTCCATGGCTTGGGTGTTGACCGTCTACTCCGCTCTCTGGCAGGAGTTTTGACCGTATACCCCGCTCCGTGGAAGGGGTGTTGACCGTCTACTCCGCTCCGTGGCAGGGGTGTTGACCGTCTACCCCGCTCCACGGGAGGGGTGTTGACCGTCTACTCCGCCCCGTGGCCGGGGTGTTGACCGTCTACTCCGCCCGTGGCAGGGGTGTTGACCGTCTACTCCACTCCGTGGCAGGGGTGTTGACAGTCTACACCACTCCGTGACAGGGGTGTTGACCGTCTACCTTAATCCGTGACAGGGGTGTTGACCATCTACCCTGCTCCGTGGGAGGGGTAGTGACCGTCTACTCCGCTCCATGGCAGGTGTTATGTTGTCCTTATAAAGTTCCGTCTAAGCGAGAGTCAGCGGTTCACACAAGCGATCGGAGAAGCAGCTGTATTCACGACAGCACGCGTGGAACTGGCCGGCTCGGCCCCAGACCGCGGGCGAGCCCAGCCACAGCCTCCGGCTACGGCTAGCGCGGCCAGCGCAGAGGCGGCGCCAGGCCCTACAGAAGGTAGGGTCGCAGAGGCGTACACAGTGGGGGTGCACAGGATCTCTACATCTCCCCCTCAAGACAATTGCGCTGCCAAACACAATGAGCAACTCACAAAGCGCAAATGTCTAAACTACGGTGGGCACATTCAAAACTTTCAGTCATCACTGTATGTGGTCCCACCCCATCGAACTTGGAGGCGCCGCGGCGCGCGGCGCGGTCGACGCGAACGTCGAGGGGCGGCAGCGGCAGGCTCCACCGATGGCGGCTGCCGAGCGCCGCCGGCAGGCAGGGGTGGCCGCTGGGAGCTGTTAGCAGACACAGGCCGCTGGGGGGCGCGCGCAGCGGACCGCTGCGCGCCGGCGGCAGGCGTCTCGGACGGTACGGCGGGCTCTGTCAAGAGCGGCCGGTACGGTCTCAGGTAGCGGCGGTTCCGCCACAGGACACGGCCGCCAGCTGTCCTGATGAGGAAGGTCCGGCGCTGTCCGATACCAACGATCACACCGATGCGGTCCCATCGGCCGGTGGCGGGGTCCTGGAGGTCGACGCGACTACCGATCTTCAGCTGAGACAGCCGGCGCGCAGACGCGTCGTAGTAGCGGACCGCCTTCTCCTGAGTCTCGGCAGCCGTCTCGTCGCAGGCGGCTGCGGCTCGCTGCCACTCGGGAGCGAAGGCGCGATGGTGCGTCGGGACGCCAGAACGCAGCGGATGACCGAACAGGACCTGTGCTGGTGATCTTCCGTCCACGCGTGGCGTGTTCCGCAGTTCTAGAAGGCCGCGGTCCAATTGGTCGTCGTCCAGACGTCCGGAGGCGGAAGCTGCCAGCACCAGCTTCTTCACCGTCTTCACACACGCTTCGGCGTGTCCGTTGGAGCGCGGGTAGTGCGGAGATGACATCTCGTGGGTGACGTCCCAGCGCTGCAGGAAGCGGCGTAGCGTGCCAGACGCGTACTGAGGTCCCCCGTCTGACCGAAGTACAGACGGGACCCCCGTCTGAGCAAACAGCATGCGGAGCTGTCGCGTCAGATGGTCCGCTGAGGCCGTGCGGGGGCAGGTCGTGACGTACGGCCATCCGGACAGCCGGTCGACGTACACTAAGTACGTGTGTCCTCCGGCATGGAAGTAGTCGGTCGAGACCGATTCGAAGACGCGGGTCGGCTTGTCGTCCTCACGCCACATTGGCTCACGGGCGTGGCTCGGGAGACGCTGACGGCACTGGTTACAGGAGGTGACGGTGTTAGCCACGTCCTGGTCGATGCCGGGCCAGTACACACTGAGCCGGGCGCGCCGTTTGGTCCTCTCCACGCCCTGGTGTGACTTGTGTAGTCGCTCCAGCACACCGCGGCGGAGGTCGGTCGGGATGACCAGTCGAGCGCCGTAGACCACCAGTCCGTCGTCGATGGCCAGCTGATGGCGTACGCCCCAGTACGCCCGAGCTGCAGGGGGCGCCTCGTACCGGTTCTCCGGGAAGCCGGCCAGAATCAGGTCACGAAGGGTCCGATACGCCGGGTCGCGCTCTGCAGCGGCGCGAATCCTCTCCAGCGTCGGGTCGACCAGTGGCGCCAGCTGGGCGCCCTCCTCCGTCTGGTTGGCGGCCTGCAGCGCAGAGATGACGCTGGCGTGCAGCGGGTCGCCGTCTTCCTCTCCCACGTCGTCGTCAGCGACGGGGTCGCTGGTAGGCGCCCTAGAGAGGGCGTCGGGGATGACATGCGACGACCCCTTCTGCCAGCTTGTAGTGAAGCTGTAGGCTGACAGCTTCTCTCGCATCCGCTGCAGACGCGGGTTGTCGATCGCGTTCAGCTGCTTGTGGTTTAAAATGGTGACCAGAGGCCTGTGGTCAACCACAACGTCGAACTGCGGCATGCCGGCCAGGTAGAGATGACACTTCTTGCAGGCCCAGAGGACGGCGGTCAGCTCCAGCTCCACCACCGCATACCGCGACTCGGTATCGGTGAGGAACCGAGACCCGCACTGAACCAGGCGCCAGTCGTCGCCGTGTCTCTGCAGCAGTGCATATCCCAGACCCCGCGTCTTGGCAGCGTCGGTCTGGAGGACGGTCGGCAGATGAGGCTCGAAGAAGGCCATCACGGGCGGCGACGACAGCACACTCTTCGTGCGTCGGAAGGCGGCCTCGTGCTGCGCCGTCCAGCACCAGATGCGGCGCGACTTGAGCAGGTCGCGGAAGGCCATCGTGGTGGTCGCCAGCTCCGGAGTCAGGCCGACCAGCTGATTCACCAGACCCATGAAGGACCTCAGGTCGGTGATGTTTTCCGGTCTCGGAAAATCAGCGATGGCGCGGGCCTTCTCGTTGTCTGTGGTGTAGCCGGTGGCGTGATGTTATATCCACAGAACTTGACTTCGTTCTGGGCGAACTTGAACTTCTCCGGGTTCAGTGTGATCCCTCTGTCATCACATCGGCGGAGAATCTCGATGACCTGCTGAAGGTGCTCCCTGTAGGTCGGCGCGACGGCCAGGATGTCGTCCACGATCTTGACACAGTTGGAGATGTCGCCGAGCGCCGCATCACCCCGTCGGTTGTACTCGTCCCCCGAGGCGTTGCATCCCATCGGACAGCGGACGAACTTGAACCGTCCCCACGGCGTGATGAAACACGTGAGGTCCTGGCTTTCTTCAGCGAGGGACACCTGGAAGTAGCCCATCTTGGCATCCAGAGTGGACATCCACCGGTTCCCTGCGGGCAGGCTCGTCACGGCGTCGTGTGGGGGCCGGCAGGGGTATGTCGGTCGCTGGACATACTGGTTGAGCCTAGTCAGGTCCACGCAGAGTCGAAACCCAGACGGGTTCTTCGGCACGCACGAGATGGGGTGGCACCACTCCGTCGGGTAGTCCACTGGGACGATGACGCCGCGGTGAAGCAGATCATCCAGCTGCGCCTTCACCTCCGCTCGCCAGGCGAAGGGGATCGGTCGTGCAGCGGTGACCGACGTCGGAGTCGCGTCGGGTCGTAGCTCGATCACCATCGGGTCGCCGTCCATGACCCGGAGCGTCGAATCTCGTCCGAAGACGCGCGAGAAGCACTCCACCAGAGCGGCCGCATGAGCTCTGCGAGTCGCCTCCGGCGGGTCGGCGTCGCTATCCCACGCTGGCAGGTGACTGGAGGCTCCGGCGGCACCGTGGGCGGCGCTGTGGGCGGCCCCTTCCTGGGCGGCCCCTCCTTGGGCGGCGCTGTGGGCGGCCCCTCTCTGGGCGGCGCTGTGGGCGTCCCCTCTCTGGGCGGCCCCTCCACGGGCGGCGTCGCCCAGGGCGGCTCCGGTGGCGGCACACCAGGAATGGCTGCGTCTGGCCGGCGATACAGATGGTGTGACGTCGCCAGTGGAGAACGATACGTCTTCGACAGATCGGATCTGTGCCGGAAAGTCCCTCGGCAGGATCCCCAGCGATACGCAGTCAAACCAGCTGAGTAGCAGTCCCGTCAGCTCCTTGATGACGAACACCGTGGCATCGGTCGATCGGTTCCCGAGCTCCAGAGTGGCCTCGAAGGAACCGAGACAGGTGAGCGGCTGCTTCCCAACAGCTGAGAAGGTCTGACTGAGGCAAGACTCCAGCTGCGACGGGTCCATGTCGACTGCCGAGAGGACGTCTTCACCGATGACAGTCGCCTCCGCGCCCGAGTCGGCACGTGCTGCCATGGTAAACACATCGCTCGACACGAAGACACGAACGTCCACTGTAGGTGTTGGCCGCGTAGAGACGCCGTTCACGTACACGTCTTGGATGACTCGGCGAATGCCCGGTCCTGATCGTGCGGGCGGCTGTCTCCCAGCGGGCCGTCCGCGCCATGGCATCGCCGCTGCAGCGGGAGCATCCGTGCTCCCGCGCGCCCTCTGCTCACACACTGATGCGTAATGCCCGCGGCGGCCACAGGAGTTGCAGGTGGCGCTAGCGGCGCGGCACTCAGCCGAGTCGGCGTGACTGCTCCGCCCGCAGCGGCGACAGCGCGCACCGGGCGAGGCCGAGGGGCGCCCGCGAGGCTGGGCCGCGGGCCGCGCGCCATGGGACCTGCTGCGCGCCCGGCGGTAAGCCGACAGCCGGCTCACGGATGACGCAGGCGCACGGAGGTCGGCACACGTCGCACGGGCATTCTCCGACGCCCGACAGATGTCCACCGTCTTCTGGAGGTCGAGCTCGGGATCCTCCAGCAGGCGTTTCACGGTGTTCTCATCTCGTAGGCCGCACACAATCTTGTCTCGCATCCGTGAGTCGAAACACCGGTCACAAAAGTCACAAAATGCCGCGAGCTCCTTCACCGCACACATGAAGTCCTCGAAGTTCTCGCCCTCCTCCTGCACGCGGGCGTAGAACGCTCTGCGGTCGACGAGGACGCTGCGCTGTTTCCGCAGGTGGGCCTCCATGGCCGACACCACATCGGAGAGGGGAGCGTCTACGGCGACGCTCAACCCGTAGCGCAGCACACGGTGCCAGTCCTCGTCTAGCAGGCTCAGAAGAGCGGCACGCTGAGAAGGGACGGGCAGCGACGACGCACCGGTCAGAAGAAAGTACCCGTCCAGCTTCTCGCGCCAGACAGCGAAGTCCCGCAGAGATGCAGAGGAGGAGAGGTATGGAGCCGGTGTCGCCGCAGCGGGCAGTCGCACAGACCGAGCAGCCGACGCCGGTGTCGCGGGCGACGCGTCCGCCCCATCCCCGGCGGTGACGGCGGGCGGCGGCCGGTCCACCACCAGCCGCTCCATCAGCTGAGCGAGTCGCTCCTCTCGCTGCACGGAGCGCTCCTCGCGCTGAGCGGATAGCTCCGCCTGCCGCCGGGACAGCTCCGTCTGCTGCATCAGCAGCTCCGTCAGTTTGTCCAAGTCACTCATGATGACTGCAGCACAACACTAGCAAAAACTCTCCCACCGCGACTCACTGACACTCACACAACCGACCGCGCCATGTTATGTTGTCCTTATAAAGTTCCGTCTAAGCGAGAGTCAGCGGTTCACACAAGCGATCGGAGAAGCAGCTGTATTCACGACAGCACGCGTGGAACTGGCCGGCTCGGCCCCAGACCGCGGGCGAGCCCAGCCACAGCCTCCGGCTACGGCTAGCGCGGCCAGCGCAGAGGCGGCGCCAGGCCCTACAGAAGGTAGGGTCGCAGAGGCGTACACAGTGGGGGTGCACAGGATCTCTACAGCAGGGGTGTTGACCGTCTACCCCGCTCCGTGGCAGGGGTGTTGACCGTCTACCTCAATCCGTGACAGCGTTGTTGACCGTCTACCCCTCTCCGTGGCAGGGGTGTTGACTGTCTACTCCGCTCTGTGGGAGGGGTGTTGACCGTCTACTCCACTCCCTGACAGGGGTGTTGACCGTCTACCCCGCTCAGCGGCAGGGGTGTTGACCGTCTACTCCGCTCCGTGGCAAGGGTATTAACCATCTACTCCGCTCCGTGGCAGGGGGGTTGACCGCCTACTCTGCTCCGTGGCAGGGGTGTTGACCGTCTGCCACGCTCCGTGACAGGGGTGTTGTCTGTTGACCGTCTACTCCACTCCCTGGCAGGAGTGTTGACCGTCTACTCTGCTCCGTGGGAAGGGTGTTGACCTTCTAATCCACTCCGTCGGGGAGGTGTTGACCGTCTACTCCGCTCCGTGGCAGGAGTGTTGACCGTCTACTCCGCTCTCTGGCTGGAGGGTTGACCGTCTACACCACTTCGAGGAAGGGGTGTTGACCGTCTACTCCGCTCCGTGGCAGGGGTGTTGACCATCTACCCCGCTCCGCGGGAGGGGTGTTGACCGTCTACTCCGCCCCGTGGGAAAAGGTGTTGACCGTCTACTCCGCCCATGGCAGGGGTGTTGACCGTCTACCCCGCTCCTTGGTAGGGGTGTTGACCGTCTACCCCGCTCCGTGGCAGGTGTGTTGACCGCCTACTCCGCTCTCTGGCAGGAGTGTTGACCGTCTACCCCGCTCCGTGGAAGGGGTGTTGACCGTCTACTCCGCTCCGTGGCAGGGGTGTTGACCATCTACCCCACTCCGCGGAAAGGGTGTTGACCGTCTACTTCACCCCGTGGCCGGGGTGTTGACCGTCTACTCCACTCCGTGGCAGGGGTGTTGACAGTCTACACCACTCCGTGACAGGGGTGTTGACCGTCTACCTCAATCCGTGACAGGGGTGTTGACCATCTACCCCGTTCCGTGGGAGGGGTGGTGACCGTCTACTCCGCTCCGTGGCAGGGGTGTTGACCGTCTATTCCGCTCCGTGGCAGGGGTGTTGACCGTCTACCTCAATCCGTGGCAGGGGTGTTGACCGTCTACCCCGCTCCGTGGCAGGGGTGTTGACCGTCTACTCCACTCCGTGACAGGGGTGTTGACCGTCTACCACGCTCCGTGGCAGGGGTGTTGACCGTCTACTCCGCTCCGTGGCAGGGGTGTTGACCGTCTACTCCACTCCGTGGCAGGGGTGTTGACCGTCTACTCCACTCCGTGGCAGAGGTGTTGACCGTCTACCTCAATCCGTAGCAGGGATGTTGACCGTCTACCTCAATCCGTGGCAGGGGTGTTGACCGTCTACTCCGCTCCGTGGCAGGGGTGTTGACCGTCTACCTCAATCCGTGACAGGGGTGTTGACCGTCTACTCCGCCCAATGGCTGGGGTGTTGACCGTCTACCTCAATCCGTGGCAGGGGTGTTGACCGTCTACCACGCTCCGTAACAAGGGTGTTGACCGTCTACCCCGCTCCATGACAGGGGTGTTGACCATCTACTCCTCTCCGTGGCCGGGGTGTTGACCGCCTACTCTGCTCCGTGGCAGGGGTGTTGACTGTCTGCCACGCTCCGTGACATGGGTGTTGTCTGTTGACTATCTACTCCGCTCCGTGGCAGGGGTGTTGATCATCTACCTCACCCCGTGGCAGGGGTGTTGACCGTCTACCTCAATCCGTGGCAGGGATATTGACCGTCTACTCCGCTCCGAGTCAGGGGTGTTGACCGTCTACCCCGCTCCGTGGGAGGGGTGTTAACCGTCTACTCTGCTCTGTGGCAGGGATGTTGACCGTCTACCTCAATATGTGAGAAGGGTGTTGACCGTCTACTCCGCTCCGTGGCAGGGGTGTTGACCGTCTACTCCACTCCCTGACAGGGATGTTGACCGTCTACTCCGCTCAGCGGTAGGGGTGTTGACCGTCTACTCCGCTCCGTGGCAGGGGTGTTAACCGTCTACTCCGCTCCGTGGCAGAGGTGTTGACCGTCTACTCCGTTCCGTGGCAGGGGTTTTCACCGTCTACCTCAATCCGTAGCAGGGATGTTGACCGTCTACCTCAATCCGTGGCAGGGGTGTTGACCGTCTACCCCGCTCCGTGGCAGGGGTGTTGACCGTCTACTCCGCTCCGTGGCAAGGGTGTTGACCGTCTACCCTGCTCCGTGGCAGGGGTGTTGACCGTCTACCTCAATCCGTGACAGGGGTGTTGACCGTCTACCCCGCTCCGTGGCAGGGGTGTTGACCGTCTACTCCACCCCGTAGCTGGGGTGTTGACCGTCTACCCCCTCAGTGACAGGGGTGTTGTCTGTTGACTGTCTACTCCGCTCCGTGGCAGGGGTGTTGATCGTCTACCCGGCTCCATGACAGGGGTGTTGATCGTCTACCCCATCCCGTGGCAGGGGTGTTGACCGTCTACCTCAATCCGTGGCAGGGATATTGACCGTCTACTTCGCTCCGTGGCAGGGGTGTTGACCGTCTACCCCGCTCCGTGGCAGGGGTGTTGACCGTCTACTCCGCTCCGTGGCAAGGGTGTTGACCGTCTACCCTGCTCCGTGGCAGGGGTGTTGACCGTCTACCTCAGTCCGTGGCAGGGGTGTTTACCGTCTACTCCGCTCCGTGGGAGGGGTGTTGACCGTCTACTCTGCTCTCTGGCAGGGATGTTGACCGTCTACCTCAATCCGTGACAAGGGTGTTGACCGTCTACTCCGCTCCGTGGCAGGGGTGTTGACCGTCTACTCCACTCCCTGACTGGCGTGTTGACCGTCTACCCCGCTCAGCGGCAGGGGTGTTGACCGTCTACTCCGCTCCGTGGCAGGGGTGTTAACCGTCTACTCCACTCCGTGGCAGAGGTGTTGACCGTCTACTCCGTTCCGTGGCAGGGGTGTTCACCGTCTACATCAATCCGTAGCAGGGATGTTGACCGTCTACCTCAATCCGTTGCAGGGGTGTTGACCGTCTACCCCGCTCCGTGGTAGGGGTGTTGACCGTCTACCACGCTCCGTGACAGAGGTGTTGACCATCTACTCTGCTCCGTGGCCGGGGTGTTGACCGCCTACTCTGCTCCGTGGCAGGGGTGTTGACCGTCTGCCACGCTCCGTGACAGGGGTGTTGTCTGTTGACTGTCTACTCCGCTCCGTGGCAGGGGTGTTGACCGTCTACTCCGCTCCGTGGGAGGGGTGTTCACCGTCTATTCTGCTCCGTGGCAGTGATGTTGACCGTCTACCTCAATTCGTGACAGGGGTGTTGACCGTCTACCCCGCTCCGTGACAGGGGTGTTGATCGTCTACCCCACCCCTTGGCAGGAGTGTTGACCGTCTACCTCAATCCGTGGCAGGGATATTGACCGTCTACTCCGCTCCGTGGCAGGGGTGTTGACCGTCTACCCCGCTCCGTGGCAGGGGTGTTGACCGTCTACTCCGCTCCGTGGCAGGTGTGTTGACCGTCTACTCCACTCCGTGACAGGGATATTGACCATCTACTCCGCTCCGTGGGAGGGGTGTTGACCGTCTACCCCTCTCCGTAGCAGGGGTGTAGATTGTCTACCCCGCCCCGTGGCAGAGGTGTTGACCGTCTACCTCAATCCGTGACAGGGGTGTTGCCCATCTACTCCGCCCCGTGGCAGGGGTGTTGACCGTCTACTCCGCTCCGTGGCATGGGTGTTGACCGTCTACTCCACTCCATGGCAGGGGTGTTGACCGTCTACTCTGCTCCGTGGGAAGGGTGTTGACCGTCTACTACACTCCGTGGGAGAGGTGTTGACCGTCTACTCCGCTCCGTGGCAGGGGTGTTGACCGTCTACACCGCTCCGTGGCAGGGGTGTTGACCGTCTACCCCGCTCCGTGGCAGGGGTGTTGACCGTCTACTCCGCTCCGTGGCAAGGGTGTTGACCGTCTACCCTGCTCCGTGGCAGGGGTGTTGACCGTCTACCTCAGTCCGTGACAGGGGTGTTGACCGTCTACCCCGCTCCGTGGCAGGGGTGTTGACCGTCTACTCCGCTCCGTGGGAGGGGTGTTGACCGTCTACTCTGCTCTCTGGCAGGGATGTTGACCGTCTACCTCAATCCGTGACAAGGGTGTTGACCGTCTACTCCGCTCCGTGGCAGGGGTGTTGACCGTCTACCCTGCTCCGTGGCAGGGGTGTTGACCGTCTACCTCAGTCCGTGACAGGGGTGTTGACCGTCTACCCCGCTCAGCGGCAGGGGTGTTGACCGTCTACTCCGCTCCGTGGCAGGGGTGTTAACCGTCTACTCCACTCCGTGGCAGAGGTGTTGACCGTCTACTCCGTTCCGTGGCAGGGGTGTTCACCGTCTACATCAATCCGTAGCAGGGATGTTGACCGTCTACCTCAATCCGTGGCAGGGGTGTTGACCGTCTACCCCGCTCCGTGGTAGGGGTGTTGACCGTCTACCACGCTCCGTGACAGGGGTGTTGTCTGTTGACTGTCTACTCCGCTCCGTGGCAGGGGTGTTGACCGTCTACTCCGCTCCGTGGGAGGGGTGTTCACCGTCTATTCTGCTCCGTGGCAGTGATGTTGACTGTCTACCTCAATTCGTGACAGGGGTGTTGACCGTCTACCCCGCTCCGTGACAGGGGTGTTGATCGTCTACCCCACCCCTTGGCAGGAATGTTGACCGTCTACCTCAATCCGTGGCAGGGATATTGACCGTCTACTCCGCTCCGTGGCAGGGGTGTTGACCGTCTACCCCGCTCCGTGGCAGGGGTGTTGACCGTCTACTCCGCTCCGTGGCAGGTGTGTTGACCGTCTACTCCACTCCGTGACAGGGATATTGACCATCTACTCCGCTCCGTGTCAGGTGTGTTGACCATATATCCCGCACCGTGGGAGGGGTGTTGACCGTCTACTCCGCTCCGTGGCAGGGGTGTTAACCGTCTACTCCGCTCCGTGGCAGGAGTGTTGACCGTCTACCCTTCTCCGTGGGAGGGGTGTTGACCGTCTACCCCGCTCCGTGGGAAAAGATGTTGACCATCAACCCTGCTCCGTGGTAGGGGTGTTGACAGTCTACTCCGCTCCGTGGCAGGGGTATTCACCGTCTACCTCAATCCGTGGCAGGGGTGTTCACCGTCTACCTCAATCCGTGGCAGGGGTGTTGACCGTCTACCACGCTCCGTGGCAGGGGTGTTGACCGTCTAACCCGCTCCATGACAGGGGTGTTGACCATCTACTCCGCTCCGTGGCCGGGGTGTTGACCGCCTACTCTGCTCCGTGGCAGGGGTGTTGACTGTCTGCCACGCTCCGTGACAGGGGTGTTGTCTGTTGACCGTCTACTCCGCCCCGTGGCCGGGGTGTTTACCATCTACCACGCTCCGTGGTAGGGGTGTTGACCATCTACTCCGCTCCGTGACAGGGGTGTTGACAGTCTTCTCCGCTCCGTGACAGGGGTGTTGACCGTCTTCTCCGCTCCGTGACAGGGATGTTGACCGTCTACTCCGCTCCGTGGCAGGGGTGTTGACCATCTACCCCGCTCCGTGTCCGGGGTGTTGACCGTCTTCTCGACTCCGTGGCAGGGGTGTTGACCGTCTACCCCGCTCCGTGGTGGGGTGTTCACCGTCTACTCCACTCCGTGGCAGGGGTGTTGACCGTCTATTCCGCTCGGTGGCCGGGGTGTTGACCGTCTACTCCGCTCCGTGGGAGGGGTGTTGACCGTCTACTCCGCTTCGTGACAGGGGTGTTGACCGTTTACTCCGCTCCGTCGCAAGGGTGTTGACCGTCTACCCCGCTCCGTGGCAGGGGTGTTGACCGTCTACTCCGCTCCGTGGCAGGGGTGTTGACCGTCAACTCCGCTCCGTGGCAGGGGTGTTGACCGTCTACTTCAATCCGTAGCAGGGGTGTTGACCGTCTACCTCAATCCGTAGCAGGGGATTGTAGCAATCCGTAGCAGGGACCATCTACTCCGCTCTCTATCAAGGGTGTTGATCGTCTACCCCGCTCCGTGTCAGGGGTGTTCACCGTCTACCCCGCCCCGTGGCAGGGGTGTTGACCATCTACTCCGCCCCGTGGCAGGGGTGTTGACCGTCTACCCCGCTCCGTGGCAGGGGAGTTGACCGTCTACTCCGCCCTGTGGCAGGGGTGTTGACCGTCTACCCCGCTCCGTGACCGGGGTGTTGACCGTCTACTCCGGTCCGTAGCAAGGGTGTTGACCGTCTACTTCGCTCCGTGGCAGGGGTGTTGACCGTCTACCCCGCTCCGTGGCAGGGGTGTTGACCGTCTACCTCAATCCGTGGCAGGGATATTGACCGTCTACTCCGCTCCGTGGCAGGGGTGTTGACCGTCTACCCCGCTCCGTGGCAGGGGTGTTGACCGTCTACTCCGCTCCGTGGCAAGGGTGTTGACCGTCTACCCTGCTCCGTGGCAGGGGTGTTGACCGTCTACCTCAGTCCGTGACAGGGGTGTTGACCGTCTACCCCGCTCCGTGGTAGGGGTGTTGACCGTCTACTCCGCTCCGTGGGAGGGGTGTTGACCGTCTACTCTGCTCTCTGGCAGGGATGTTGACCGTCTACCTCAATCCGTGACAAGGGTGTTGACCGTCTACTCTGCTCCGTGGCAGGGGTGTTGACCGTCTACTCCACTCCCTGACTGGGGTGTTGACCGTCTACCCCGCTCAGCGGCAGGGGTGTTGACCGTCTACTCCGCTCCGTGGCAGGGGTGTTAACCGTCTACTCCACTCCGTGGCAGAGGTGTTGACCGTCTACTCCGTTCCGTGGCAGGGGTGTTCACCGTCTACATCAATCCGTAGCAGGGATGTTGACCGTCTACCTCAATCCGTGGCAGGGGTGTTGACCGTCTACCCCGCTCCGTGGTAGGGGTGTTGACCGTCTACCACGCTCAGTGACAGAGGTGTTGACCATCTACTCTGCTCCGTGGCCGGGGTGTTGACCGCCTACTCTGCTCCGTGGCATGGGTGTTGACCGTCTGCCACGCTCCGTAACAGGGGTGTTGTCTGTTGACTGTCTACTCGCTCCGTGGCAGGGGTGTTGACCGTCTACTTCTCTCCGTGGCCGGGGTGTTGACCGTCTACTCCGCTCCGTGGCAGGGGTGTTGATTGTCTACCCGGCTCCGTGACAGGGGTGTTGATCGTCTACCCCACCCCGTGGCAGGGGTGTTGACCGTCTACCTCAATCCTTGGCAGGAATATTGACCGTCTACTCCGCTCCGTGTCAGGGGTGTTGACCGTCTACCCCGGTCCGTGGCAGGGGTGTTGACCGTCTACTCCGCTCCGTGGCAAGGGTTTTGACCGTCTACCCCGCTCCGTGGCAGGGGTGTTGACCGTCTACTCCGCTCCGCGGGAGGGGTGTTGACCGTCTACTCTGCTCTGTGGCAGGGATGTTGACCGTCTACCTCAATCCGTGAAAGGGGTGTTGACCGTCTACTCCGCTCCGTGGCAGGGGTATTGACCGTCTACTCCACTCCCTGACAGGGGTGTTGACCGTCTACCCCGCTCATCGGCAGGGGTGTTGACCGTCTAATCCGCTCCGTGGCAGGGGTGTTAACCGTCTACTCCACTCCGTGGCAGAGGTGTTTTCCGTCTACTCCGTTACGTGGAAGGGGTGTTCACCGTCTACCTCAATCCGTAGCAGGGATGTTGACCGTCTACATCAATCCGTGGCATGGGTGTTGACCGTCTACCCGGCTCCGTGGCAGGGGTGTTGACCGTCTACCCCGCTCCGTGACAGGGGTGTTGACCATCTACTCCGCTCCGTGGCCGGGGTGTTGACCGCCTACTCTGCTCCGTGGCAGGGGTGTTGACCGTCTGCCACGCTCCGTGACTGGGGTGTTGTCTGTTGACTGTCTACTCCGCTCCGTGGCAGGGGTGTTGACCGTCTACTTCTCTCCGTGGCTGGGGTGTTGATCGTCTACCCCGCTCCGTGACAGGGGTGTTGATCGTCTACCCCACCCCGTGGCAGGGGTGTTGACCATCTACTCCGCCACGTGGCAGGGGTGTTGACCGTCTACTCTGCTCTGTGACAGGGATGTTGACCGTCTACTCCGCTCCGTGGCAGGGGTGTTGATTGTCTACCCGGCTCCGTGACAGGGGTGTTGATCGTCTACCCCACCCCGTGGCAGGGGTGTTGACCGTCTACCTCAATCCGTGGCAGGGATACTGACCGTCTACTCCGCTCCTTGGCAGGGGTGTTGACCGTCTACCCCGCTCCGTGGCAGTGATATTGACCGTCTACTCCGCTCCGTGGGAGGGGTGTTGACCGTCTACCCCTCTCCGTAGCAGGGGTGTAGATCGTCTACCCCGCCCCGTAGCAGGGGTGTTGACCGTCTACCTCAATCCGTGGCAGGGATATTGACCGTCTACTCCGCTCCTTGGCAGGGGTGTTGACCGTCTACCCCGCTCCGTGGCAGTGATATTGACCGTCTACTCCGCTCCGTGTCAGGGGTTTTGACCGTCTACCTCAATCCGTGACAGGGGTGTTGCCCATCTACTCCGCTCCGTGGCAGGGGTGTTGACCATCTACTCCGCTCCGTGGCAGGGGGGTTGACCGCCTACTCTGCTCCGTGGCAGGGGTGTTGACCGTCTGCCACGCTCCGTGACAGGGGTGGTGTCTGTTCACCGTCTACTCCACTCCGTGGGAGAGGTGTTGACCGTCTACTCCACTCTCTGGCAGGGGTGTTGACCGTCTACTCTGCTCCGTGGGAAGGGTGTTGACCTTCTAATCCAATCCGTCGGAGAGGTGTTGACCGTCTACTCCGCTCCGTGGCAGGAGTGTTGACCGTCTCCTCCGCTCTCTGGCTGGAGTGTTGACCGTCTACCCCACTTCGTGAAAGGGGTGTTGACCGTCTACTCCGCTCCGTGGCAGGGGTGTTGACCATCTAACCCGCTCCGCCGGAGGGGTGTTGACCGTCTACTCCGCCCCGTGGGAAAAGGTGTTGACCGTCTACTCCGCCCGTGGCAGGGGTGTTGACCGTCTACCCCGCTCCTTGGTAGGGGTGTTGACCGTCTACCCCGCTCCGTGGCAGGTGTGTTGACCGTCTACTCCGCTCTCTGGCAGGAGTGTTGACCGTCTACCCCGCTCCGTGGAAGGGGTGTTGACCGTCTACTCCGCTCCGTGGCAGGGGTGTTGACCATCTACCCCGCTCCGCGGGAGGGGTGTTGACCGTCTACTTCGCCCCGTGGCCGGGGTGTTGACCGTCTACTCCACTCCGTGGCAGTGGTGTTGACAGTCTACACCACTCCGTGACAGGGGTGTTGACCGTCTACCTCAATCCGTGACAGGGGTGTTGACCATCTACCCCGCTCCGTGGGAGGGGTGGTGACCGTCTACTCCGCTCCGTGGCAGGGGTGTTGACCGTCTATTCCGCTCCGTGGCAGGGGTGTTGACCGTCTACCTCAATCCGTGGCAGGGGTGTTGACCGTCTACCCCGCTCCGTGGCCGGGGTGTTGACCGTCTACTCCACTCCGTGACAGGGGTGTTGACCGTCTACCACGCTCCGTGGCAGGGGTGTTGACCGTCTACTCCGCTCCGTGGCAGGGGTGTTGTCCGTCTACTCCACTCCGTGGCAGGGGTGTTGACCGTCTACTCCACTCCGTGGCAGAGGTGTTGACCGTCTACCTCAATCCGTAGCAGGGATGTTGACCGTCTACCTCAATCCGTGGCAGGGGTGTTGACCGTCTACCCCGCTCCGTGGCAGGGGTGTTGACCGTCTACTCCGCTCCGTGACAAGGGTGTTGACCGTCTACCCTGCTCCGTGGCAGGGGTGTTGACCGTCTACCTCAATCCGTGACAGGGGTGTTGACCGTCTACCCCGCTCCGTGGCAGGGGTGTTGACCGTCTACTCCGCCCGTGGCTGGGGTGTTGACCGTCTACCTCAATCCGTGGCAGGGGTGTTGACCGTCTACCACGCTCCGTAACAAGGGTGTTGACCGTCTACCCCGCTCCATGACAGGGGTGTTGACCATCTACTCCGCTCCGTGGCCGGGGTGTTGACCGCCTAATCTGCTCCGTGGCAGGGGTGTTGACTGTCTGCCACGCTCCGTGACATGGGTGTTGTCTGTTGACTGTCTACTCCGCTCCGTGGCAGGGTTGTTGATCGTCTACCCGGCTCCGTGACAGGGGTGTTGATCGTCTACCCCACCCCGTGGCAGGGGTGTTGACCGTCTACCTCAATCCGTGGCAGGGATATTGACCGTTTACTCCGCTCCGAGTCAGGGGTGTTGACCGTCTACCCCGCTCCGTCGGAGGGGTGTTAAACGTCTACTCTGCTCTGTGGCAGGGATGTTGACCGTCTACCTCAATCCGTGAGAAGAGTGTTGACCGTCTACTCCGCTCCGTGGCAGGGGTGTTCACCGTCTACTCCACTCCCTGACAGGGATGTTGACCGTCTACCCCGCTCAGCGGTAGGGGTGTTGACCGTCTACTCCGCTCCGTGGCGGGGGTGTTAACCGTCTACTCCACTCCGTGGCAGAGGTGTTGACCGTCTACTCCGTTCCGTGGCAGGGGTGTTCACCGTCTACCTCAATCCGTAGCAGGGATGTTGACCGTCTACCTCAATCCGTGGCAGGGGTGTTGACCGTCTACCCCGCTCCGTGGCAGGGGTGCTGACCGTCTACTCCGCTCCGTGGCAAGGGTGTTGACCGTCTACCCTGCTCCGTGGCAGGGGTGTTGACCATCTACCTCAATCCGTGACAGGGGTGTTGACCGTCTACCCCGCTCCGTGGCAGGGGTGTTGACCGTCTACTCCGCCCCGTGGCTGGGGTGTTGACCGTCTACCCCCTCCGTGACAGGGGTGTTGTCTGTTGACTGTCTACTCCGCTCCGTGGCAGGGGTGTTGATCGTCTACCCGGCTCCATGACCGGGGTGTTGATCGTCTACCCCACCCCGTGGCAGGGGTGTTGACCGTCTACCTCAATCCTTGGCAGGGATATTGACCGTCTACTCCGCTCCGTGGCAGGGGTGTTGACCGTCTACCCCGCTCCGTGGCAGGGGTGTTGACCGTCAACTTCGCTCCGTGGCAAGGGTGTTGACCGTCTACCCTGCTCCGTGGCAGGGGTGTTGACCGTCTACCTCAGTCCGTGACAGGGGTGTTGACCGTCTACCCCGCTCCTTGGCAGGGGTGTTGACCGTCTACTCCGCTCCGTGGGAGGGGTGTTGACCGTCTACTCTGCTCTCTGGCAGGGATGTTGACCGTCTACCTCAATCCGTGACAAGGGTGTTGACCCTCTACTCCGCTCCGTGGCAGGGGTGTTGACAGTCTACTCCACTCCCTGACTGGGGTGTTGACCGTCTACCCCGCTCAGCGGCAGGGGTGTTGACCGTCTAATCCGCTCCGTGGCAGGGGTGTTAACCGTCTACTCCACTCCGTGGCAGGGGTGTTGACCGTCTACTCCACTCCGTGGCAGAGGTGTTGACCGTCTACTCCGTTCCGTGGCAAGGGTGTTCACCGTCTACATCAATCCGTAGCAGGGATGTTGACCGTCTACCTCAATCCGTGGCAGGGGTGTTGACCGTCTACCCCGCTCCGTGGTAGGGGTGTTGACCGTCTACCACGCTCCGTGACAGAGGTGTTGACCATCTACTCCGATCCGTGGTCGGGGTGTTGACCGCCTACTCTGCTCCGTGGCAGGGGTGTTGACCGTCTGCCACGCTCCGTGACAGGGGTGTTGTCTGTTGACTGTCTACTCCGCTCCGTGGCAGGGGTGTTGACCGTCTACTTCTCTCCGTGGCCGGGGTGTTGACCGTCTACTCCGCTCCGTGGGAGGGGTGTTGACCGTCTACTCTGCTCCGTGGCAGTGATGTTGACCGTCTACCTCAATCCGTGACAGGGGTGTTGACCGTCTACTCCGCTCCGTGGCAGGGGTGTTGACCGTCTACTCCGCTCCGTGGGAGGGGTGTTGACCGTCTATTCTGCTCGGTGACAGTGATGTTGACCGTCTACCTCAATTCGTGACAGGGGTGTTGACCGTCTACCCCGCTCCGTGACAGGGGTGTTGATCGTCTACCCCACCCCGTGGCAGGAGTGTTGCCCGTCTACCCCGCTCCGTGGCAGGGGTGTTGACCGTCTACCCCGCTCCGTGGCAGGTGTGTTGACCGTCTACTCCATTCCGTGGCAGGGATATTGACCGTCTACTCCGCTCCGTGGGAGGGGTGTTGACCGTCTACCCCTCTCCGTAGCAGGGGTGTAGATCGTCTACCCCGCCCCGTGGCAGGGGTGTTGACCGTCTACCTCAATCCGTGACAGGGGTGTTGCCCATCTACTCATCTCCGTGGCAGGGGTGTTGACCGTCTACTCCGCTCCGTGGCATGGGTGTTGACCGTCTACTCCACTCCATGGCAGGGGTGTTGACCGTCTACTCTGCTCCGTGGGAAGGGTGTTGACCGTCTACTACACTCCGTGGGAGAGGTGTTGACCGTCTACTCGGCTCCGTGGTAGGGGTGTTGGCCGTCTACTCCGCTCCGTGGCAGGGGTGTTGATCGTCTACTCCACTCCGTGGCAGGGGTGTTGACCGTCAACTCCACTCCGTGGCAGAGGTGTTGACCGTCTACCTCAATCCTTAGCAGGGATGTTGACCGTCTACCTCAATCCGTGGCAGGGGTGTTGACCGTCTACCCCGCTCCGTGGCAGGGGTGTTGACCGTCTACTCCGCTCCGTGACAAGGGTTTATTATTATTATTATTTGACATCAGCTGAACACTCCACAACAAGCGTGGCTATTACGTGTCATTGTCATGAAGTTAGAACAGATGGATTAAGTCAAGGTACTTACATACAAGCACACGCACACCGCACACATACTGATATTTACAAGTGTCACATATTCCGCGTACTGACTCGCTGGTCACGCATTACGTACATGCGTCTTTGTGGCTCGTTTAAATGCTGCTGGCGTCAATCGCATCGCGTCGCCGGGCATAGCATTGAGCACAGATGTTGCCTGACATAAAAACGATCGCTTGCCTGCCGCCGTTCTCATCGGGGGCGGCCGCAGCAGCCGGTCCTGCCGGGTGGTACGATCACCCGCTCGTGAGTCAGCGTACGTCACAAACTGAGTAGCGAGTTCCGTGGGCTCGCCAAGTACACACATCTTGTGGGCAAGAATGGCCACCTGAAGATGGTACATCTCATGAGCTGTGAGCAGGCCCAGGTCACCCCGCGCGCGAGACACGTGGTCAAACTTACGGAGCCCTGTCACGACTCGGGTGGCAAAATTCACGACTTTCATAAGTCTGTCGTCGTTTGAGACCGAGCCGTTTCCGCACACCGGAAGACAGTATCTCACGCGCGAGATGACCAAGGCCTGCACCACTGACAGCATGGCGCGCCGCGGGAGGAAGGCCCTCAGGTGGCGGAGACCGATCAGGAGGCCGATGCATTTGTGCACCACGTCACTAACGTGCGCGTCCCAGCTGAGGTGACGGTCGAACGTGACGCCTAGGTTCTTAACGCACCGGCTCTCCTTCACGGTCTCACCACCGACCCGCACGCTGACAGGGGAGAGGTCGCGGGTGTTCTGACGGGTGCCAAGGAGAAGGATTTCCGTTTTGGATGTGTTGAGTTTAAGTCCGTGGGCATGGAACCACGATGCTAGGGAAGATAAGGTAGACTCCATGCGTAGGATAAGTGCAGGAAGGTTGTGCTTGGTGTCGGACATAAGGATTTGGGTATCGTCAGCGTACTGGGTCACATGAGCGTCCGGCGCGTGCAGGCTGAGGTCGTTGGCGAAGATAGTGAATAACAGGGGACCTAGGACTGACCCTTGGAAGACTCCCATGGTGTTGGGAAGAGGTTTTGAAACGACTCTGTCACCGGAAGGAGAAGTGAGACAGATGGACTGAGTATGACCGGAAAGATAGCAGGTAAACCAGGCCGGGTCTACGCCGTGGAGCTGAAGTTTGGATAGGAGTAGAGAATGAGGAATGACATCAAAACATTTACTGAGGTCGAGAAGGCACAGAAGAGAGACACGGCTTCGGTCCATGTTAGAAAAAACATGGTTAGTGACAGAAAGAAGAGCGGTTTCGGTAGAGTGATGGGGGCGAAAGCCGTGTTGGGATGAGGATAGAAGGTGATTGTCGGACATATAGAAGGAAAGTTGCCGCTGCACCAGGCGCTCGACAATTTTGGCCATGGAAGGAATGATGGAAATAGGCCGGTAATTTGAAACTAAGTCAGGATCGCCAGATTTATGGATAGGATGGACCAGGGAGTGCTTCCAAGAATCGGGATAATCACAGGAGATGAGGCAGGTATTGACAACATGGAGTAGGATAGGGCCGATGGCGTCAAAACAGAGGAGAAGGATACGGATACAGATGCCATCAGCACCACACGCACCAGACCGCTTCATGGAGAACACTACCTCCCGCAGCTCACCTAGCGTCACTCCGGTGACCCTGAAACCACAGGCACCGACGCGCGGCAGGCGGCACTGAACGTCGGGGGTCACCCCGGCGCTAGCTAGGCTGGCCGCCACGCGTGGGCCCACGTTCACGAAGAAATCATTCATCTCGTCCGGTGTGGCCGAGGGCAGACGGGCGGTGTCACTCCGCTTACTGGCGATCAGCGGGCGGATGACGCGGTAGAGGGAGCTGCTCCCCTGGGTGCGCAGCCGCTCCTCAATACCGGTCCTGCAGTCTCGCCTGATCGCCGACCTCAGCACCCTGTCCAGCTCGCGGAAGGCCGGCGACCGTCCCTCGCGGCGCAACACGCCCCTCCGCTCGGCCATTAAAGTCAAGGTCGCCGGGGTGACAGGCGGCGCGTCAGGGTTTCTCAGACAGGTAAACCTGAGAGGCGCGTGACGATCGAGCACACGTAGCAGCCGGTGAGAAATATAAGACCACATGTCATGAACGGACGGGCAGCTAAAAACACCGGACCAGTCAACGAGATGCAAGTCATGCAGTAAACTAAAGTGATCAATGCTCTTTAAAAGCCGAGTGCGAATGCGGCGAGATTTCTTACGGCACTTCGGCACACGTAAAAGCACACGAATGAAACAGTGAGGGCTAAAAGCGCAATTCAAAACTCCCACACGCTGTACCATGGCACCGGAATTACAAATTACTACGTCTAAGAGAGAGCCGGACGAGTAGGTCGGTTGATGAACAAATTGTGTCAAATTAAATGAACTGAGCATGTCCAACAGACGGTCTTTCCCAACACTCCCTGAGGTGTCAAGTAGGTTGCAGTTCAGGTCACCCATAATAAAAACAGGTCCCGGATACCTCAGTAAAACACGTTGAAACTGCATCTCCAGTTCGGTGAGGTCCGCATGGACGGCAGCCACTGTACGGCGCGGAGGACGGTAGACAGCGGCGACGCAGAAGTGGGATCCGGACTCGGGCTTAACTCGCATCCACAGCGACTCCAGCCGACAGTCTGCGCAGTCTGGCGCCGGCTGGGGGATGACAGAGGCCGCGTAGCTGTCACGGATCAGCACCGCCACGCCACCGTACCCCGCGTCCCCCGGCCGGTCGGCCCGGTGAAGGGCGTAACCGGGGAATGTGATGAGCCGGGTCGCAGTGGCGGACCGAAGCCAAGTCTCGGTGATTACACAGAAATCGTAGTGATATCTCATCAGGTACTCATGTTGCAGAGAGACGGTCTTGGGTAGCAGAGACTGGATGTTGATCATCCCAGCCAGAATGTTCCGTCGTTGGCCGCCAGGACCAGACCGCCGCCAGTCACGGCCGCCCCTGCACCCCCGGCGCCTGGCGCCGGCACCGCGCCTGCCACGCCGGGTCACGTGACCGCCCGGGGGCTGGCCAGGGTCAGAGCGGCCGCGGCTGCGGCCGGGCAGAGGCTGGGGCGCCGGCGCTGGTACGGACGGCGTCCGCGAGGTGTGGCGGCAGGACCGACGGCCGAGCTCGTCACGGTGGCGACGCGGCACCAGTGGTGGTGGTGGTGTTCGTGACGTGCCGGCCGGTGGTGGTGATGGTCCAGCAGCCGACACCAGCAGGTAGGTGAGCACCAGGAGCACCAGATGGCGGGCGATGTCCCGGTGCATCTTCGGTCAGGTGCAGCGACGAGGCGATGTTGATGCCGACGTCGATGTCACGGCAGTCACGGTAACTCCTCGACAGTCCAGTCACACACCACGCTGTCACATATCACTCGCACTCACGCAGGATGAGGCACAGCGGCTCGGGAGGGGAGGGAGCGGAGCTCCCGGCGCTGCGGCCGACTGCGGGCGCTGCGCACAGGGAACTGACCGTGTTGAAGGGTGTTGACCGTCTACCCTGCTCCGTGGCAGGGGTGTTGACCGTCTACCTCAATCCGTGACAGGGGTGTTGACCGTCTACCCCGCTCCGTGGCAGGGGTGTTGACCGTCTACTCCGCCCCGTGGCTGGGGTGTTGACCGTCTACCTCAATCCGTGGCAGGGGTGTTGACCGTCTACCACGCTCCGTAACAAGGGTGTTGACCGTCTACCCCGCTCCATGACAGGGGTGTTGACCATCTACTCCGCTCCGTGGCCGGGGTGTTGACCACCTAATCTGCTCCGTGGCAGGGGTGTTGACTGTCTGCCACACTCCGTGACATGGGTGTTGTCTGTTGACTGTCTACTCCGCTCCGTGGCAGGGTTTTTGATCGTCTACCCGGCTCCGTGACAGGGGTGTTGATCGTCTACCCCACCCCGTGGCAGGGGTGTTGACCGTCTACCTCAATCCGTGGCAGGGATATTGACCGTTTACTCCGCTCCGAGTCAGGGGTGTTGACCGTCTACTCCACTCCGTGGCAGAGGTGTTGACCGTCTACTCCGTTCCGTGGCAGGGGTGTTCACCGTCTACCTCAATCCGTAGCAGGGATGTTGACCGTCTACCTCAATCCGTGGCAGGGGTGTTGACCGTCTACCCCGCTCCGTGGCAGGGGTGCTGACCGTCTACTCCGCTCCGTGGCAAGGGTGTTGACCGTCTACCCTGCTCCGTGGCAGGGGTGTTGACCGTCTACCTCAATCCGTGATAGGGGTGTTGACCGTCTACCCCGCTCCGTGGCAGGGGTGTTGACCGTCTACTCCGCCCCGTGGCTGGGGTGTTGACCGTCTACCCCCCTCCGTGACAGGGGTGTTGTCTGTTCACTGTCTACTCCGCTCCGTGGCAGGGGTGTTGATCGTCTACCCGGCTCCATGACCGGGGTGTTGATCGTCTACCCCACCCCGTGGCAGGGGTGTTGACCGTCTACCTCAATCCTTGGCAGGGATATTGACCGTCTACTCCGCTCCGTGGCAGGGGTGTTGACCGTCTACCCCGCTCCGTGGCAGGGGTGTTGACCGTCTACTCCGCTCCGTGGCAAGGGTGTTGACCGTCTACCCTGCTCCGTGGCAGGGGTGTTGACCGTCTACCTCAGTCCGTGACAGGGGTGTTGACCGTCTACCCCGCTCTGTGGCAGGGGTGTTGCCCGTCTACTCCGCTCCGTGGGAGGGGTGTTGACCGTCTACTCTGCTCTCTGGCAGGGATGTTGACCGTCTACCTCAATCCGTGACAAGGGTGTTGACCCTCTACTCCGCTCCGTGGCAGGGGTGTTGACAGTCTACTCCACTCCCTGACTGGGGTTTTGACCGTCTACCCCGCTCAGCGGCAGGGGTGTTGACCGTCTACTCCGCTCCGTGGCAGGGGTGTTAACCGTCTACTCCACTCCGTGGCAGGGGTGTTGACCGTCTACTCCACTCCGTGGCAGAGGTGTTGACCGTCTACTCCGTTCCGTGGCAAGGGTGTTCACCGTCTACATCAATCCGTAGCAGGGATGTTGACCGTCTACCTCAATCCGTGGCAGGGGTGTTGACCGTCTACCCCGCTCCGTGGTAGGGGTGTTGACCGTCTACCACGCTCCGTGACAGAGGTGTTGACCATCTACTCCGCTCCGTGGTCGGGGTGTTGACCGCCTACTCTGCTCCGTGGCAGGGGTGTTGACCGTCTGCCACGCTCCGTGACAGGGGTGTTGTCTGTTGACTGTCTACTCCGCTCCGTGGCAGGGGTGTTGACCGTCTACTTCACTCCGTGGCCGGGGTGTTGACCGTCTACTCCGCTCCGTGGGAGGGGTGTTGACCGTCTACTCTGCTCCGTGGCAGTGATGTTGACCGTCTACCTCAATGCGTGACAGGGGTGTTGACCGTCTACTCCGCTCCGTGGCAGGGGTGTTGACCGTCTACTCCGCTCCGTGGGAGGGGTGTTGACCGTCTATTCTGCTCGGTGACAGTGATGTTGACCGTCTACCTCAATTCGTGACAGGGGTGTTGACCGTCTACCCCGCTCCGTGACAGGGGTGTTGATCGTCTACCCCACCCCGTGGCAGGAGTGTTGCCCGTCTACCCCGCTCCGTGGTAGGGGTGTTGACCGTCTACCCTTCTCCGTGGCAGGTGTGTTGACCGTCTACTCCATTCCGTGGCAGGGATATTGACCGTCTACTCCGCTCCGTGGGAGGGGTGTTGAGCGTCTACCCCTCTCCGTAGCAGGGGTGTAGATCGTCTACCCCGCCCCGTGGCAGGGGTGTTGACCGTCTACCTCAATCCGTGACAGGGGTGTTGCCCATCTACTCATCTCCGTGGCAGGGGTGTTGACCGTCTACTCCGCTCCGTGGCATGGGTGTTGACCGTCTACTCCACTCCATGGCAGGGGTGTTGACCGTCTACTCTGCTCCGTGGGAAGGGTGTTGACCGTCTACTACACTCCGTGGGAGAGGTGTTGACCGTCTACTCGGCTCCGTGGCAGGGGTGTTGGCCGTCTACTCCGCTCCGTGGCAGGGGTGTTGATCGTCTACTCCACTCCGTGGCAGGGGTGTTGACCGTCTACTCCGCCCCGTGGCTGGGGTGTTGACCGTCTACCCCCCTCCGTGACTGGGGTGTTGACCGCCTACTCCGCTCCGTGTCAGGTGTGTTGACCATATATCCCGCACCGTGGGAGGGGTGTTGACCGTCTACTCCGCTCCGTGGCAGGGGTGTTAACCGTCTACTCCGCTCCGTGGCAGGAGTGTAGACCGTCTACCCTTCTCCGTGGGAGGGGTGTTGACCGTCTACCCCTCTCCGTGGGAAAAGATGTTGACCGTCAACACTGCTCCGTGGGAGGGGTGTTGACAGTCTACTCCGCTCCGTGGCATGGGTGTTGACAATCTACCCCGCTCCGTGGGAGGGGTGGTGACCGTCTACTCCGCTCCGTGGCAGGGGTGTTGACCGTCTACCCCGCTCCGTGGCAGAGGTGTTGAACGTCTACCTCAATCCGTGACAGGGGTGTTGACCGTCTACCCCGCTCCGTGACAGGGGTGTTGACCGTCTACTCCGCTCCGTGGAAAGGGTGTTGACCGTCTACTCTGCTCCGTGGCAGGGATGTTGACCGTCTACCCGGCTCCGTGACAGGGGTGTTGATTGTCGACCCCACCCCGTGGCAGGGGTGTTGACTGTCTACCTCAATCCGTGAAAGGGGTGTTGACCATCTACCCCGCTCCGTGGGAGGGGTGGTGACCGTCTACCTCAATCCGTGACAGGGGTGTTGGCCGTCTACCCCACTCCGTGGGAGGGGTGTTGACCGTCTACTCCGCTCCGTGGGAGGGGTGTTGACCGTCTACCCCGCTCCGTGACAGGGGTGTTGACCATCTACTCCGCTCCGTGGGCGGGGTGTTGACCGTCTGCCACGCTCCGTGACAAGGGTGTTGTCTGTTGACTGTCTACTTCTCTCCGTGGCCGGGGTGTTGATCGTCTACCCCGCTCCGTGACAGGGGTGTTGATCGTCTACCCCACCCCGTGGCAGGAGTGTTGACCGTCTACCTCAATCCGTGGCAGGGATATTGACCGTCTACTCCGCTCCGTGGCAGGGGTTTTGACCGTCTACCCCGCTCCGTGGCGGGGGTGTTGACCGTCTACTCCGCTCCGTGGCAGGTGTGTTGACCGTCTACTCCACTCCGTGGCAGGGATATTGACCGTCTACTCCGCTCCGTGGGAGGGGTGTTGACCGTCTACCCCTCTCCGTAGCAGGGGTGTAGATAGTCTACCCCGCCCCGTGGCAGGGGTGTTGACCGTCTACCTCAATCCGTGACAGGGGTGTTGCCCATCCACTCCGCTCCGTGGCAGGGGTGTTGACCGACTACTCCGCTCCGTGGCAGGGGTGTTGACCGTCTACTCCACTCCGTGGCAGGGGTGTTGACCATCTACTCTGCTCCGTGGGAGGGGTGTTGACCGTCTACCCCGCTCCGTGACCGAGGTGTTGACCGCCTACTCTGCTCCGTGGCAGGTGTGTTGACCATCTATCCCGCTCCGTGGAAGGGGTGTTGACCGTCTACTCCGCTCCGTGGCAGGGGTGTTAACCGTCTACTCCGCTCCGTGGCAGGAGTGTTGACCGTCTACACCGCTCCGTGGGAGGGGTGTTGACCGTCTACCCCGCTCCGTGGGAAAAGGTGATGACCGTCAACCCTGCTCCGTAGTAGGGGTGTTGACAGTCTACTCCGCTCCGTGGCAGAGGTGTTGACCATCTACCCCGCTCCGTGGGAGGGGTGGTGACCGTCTACACCGCTCCGTGGCAGGGGTGTTGACCGTCTACCCCGCTCCGTGCCAGGGGTGTTGACCGTCTACCTCAACACGTGGCAGGGGTGTTGACCGTCTACCCCGCTCCGTGGCAGGGGTGTTGACCGTCTACTCTGCTCCGTGGAAGGGGTGTTGACCGTCTACTCTGCTCCGTGGCAGGGATGTCGACCGTCTACCTCAATCCGTGACAGGGGTGTTGACCGTCTACTCTGCTCCGTGGCAGGGGTGTTGACCGTCTACTCCGCTCCGTGGCAGGGGTCTTGACCGTCTACTCTGCTCCGTGGCAGTGATGTTGACCGTCCACCTCAATCCGTGACAGGGGTGTTGACCGTCTACTCCGCTCCGTGGCCGGGGTGTTGACCGTCTACTCCACTCCGTGACAGGGGTGTTGACCGTCTACCCCGCTCCGTGGCAGGGGTGTTGACCGTTTACTCCACTCCGTGGCAGGGGTGTTAACCGTCTACTCCACTCCGTGGCAGAGGTGTTGACCGTCTACTCCGCTACGTGGCAGGGGTGTTCACCGTCTACTTCAATCCGTGGCAGAGGTGTTGACCGTCTACCTCAATCCGTGGCAGGGGTGTTGACCGTCTACCACGCTCGGTGGCAGGGGTGTTGACCGTCTACCCCGCTCCATGACAGGGGTGTTGACCATGTACTCCGCTCCGTGGCCGGGGTGTTGACCGCCTACTCTGCCCCGTGGCAGGGGTGTTGACTGTCTGCCACGCTCCGTGACAGGGGTGTTGTCTGTTGACTGTCTACTCCGCTCCGTGGCAGGGGTGTTGATCGTATACCCGGCTCCATGACAGGGGTGTTGATCGTCTACCCCACCCCGTGGCAGGGGTGTTGACCGTCTACCTCAATCCGTGGCAGGGATATTGACCATCTACTCCGCTCCGTGGCAGGGGTGTTGACCGTCTACCCCGCTCCGTGGCAGGGGTGTTGACCGTCTACTCCGCTCCGTGGCAAGGGTGTTGACCGTCTACCCTGCTCCGTGGCAGGGGTGTTGACCGTCTACCTCAATCCGTGACAGGGGTGTTGACCGTCTACCCCGCTCCGTGGGAGGGGTGTTGACCGTCTACTCCGCTCAGTGGGAGGGGTGTTGACCGTCTACTCTGCTCTCTGGCAGGGATGTTGACCGTCTACCTCAATCCGTCACAAGGGTGTTGACCGTCTACTCCGCTCCGTGGCAGGGGTGTTGACCGTCTACTCCACTCCCTGACTGGGGTGTTGCCCGTCTACCCCGCTCAGCCGCAGGCGTGTTGACCGTCTACTCCGCTCCGTGGCAGGGGTGTTAACCGTCTACTCCACTCCGTGGCAGAGGTGTTGAACGTCTACTCCGTTCCGTGGCAGGGGTGTTCACCGTCTACCTCAATCCGTAGCAGGGATGTTGACCGTCTACCTCAATCCGTGGCAGGGGTGTTGACCGTCTACCCCGCTCCGTGGTGCGGGTGTTCACCGTCTACCCCCGCTCCGTGACAGGGGTGTTGACCATCTACTCTGCTCCGTGGCCGGGGTGTTGACCGCCTACTCTGCTCCGTGGCAGGGGTGTTGACCGTCTGCCACGCTCCGTGACAGGGGTGTTGTCTGTTGACTGTCTACTCCGCTCCGTGGCAGGGGTGTTGGCCGTCTACTTCTCTCTGTGGCCGGGGTGTTGAAC
Organism: Chirona hameri; assembly: GCA_036785665.1. Lineage (NCBI taxonomy): Eukaryota > Metazoa > Arthropoda > Thecostraca > Balanomorpha > Balanidae > Chirona > Chirona hameri. Next base: position 595,979 of record JAXIVJ010000020.1, on the reverse strand, counting down.
GTCTAGTCCGCTCCGTGGGAGGGGTGTTGACCGTCTACTCTGCCCCGTGGCAGTGATGTTGACTGTCTACCTCAATCCGTGACAGGGGCGTTGACCGTCTACTCCGCTCCGTGGCAGGGGTGTTGACCGTCTACTCCGCTCCGTGGGAGGGGTGTTGACCGTCTATTCTGCTCCGTGGCAGTGATGTTGACCGTCTACCTCAATTCGTGACAGGGGTGTTGACCGTCTACCCCGCTCCGTGACAGGGGTGTTGATCGTCTACCCCACCCCGTGGCAGGAGTGTTGACCGTCTGCCTCAATCCGTGGCAGGGATATTGACCGTCTACTCCGCTCCGTTGCAGGGGTGTTGAACGTCTACCCCGCTCCGTGGCAGGGGTGTTGACCGTCTACTCCGCTCCGTGGCAGGTGTGTTGACCGTCTACTCCACTCCGTGGCAGGGATATTGACCATCTACTCCGCTCCGTGGGAGGGGTGTTGACCGTCTACCCCTCTCCGTAGCAGGGGTGTAGATTGTCTACCCCGCCCCGTGGCAGAGGTGTTGACCGTCTACCTCAATCCGTGACAGGGGTGTTGCCCATTTACTCCGCTCCGTGGCAGGGGTGTTGACCGTCTACTCCGCTCCGTGGCATGGGTGTTGACCGTCTACTCCACTCCATGGCAGGAATGTTGACCGTCTACTCTGCTCCGTGGGAAGGGTGTTGACCGTCTACTACACTCCGTGGGAGAGGTGTTGACCGTCTACTCCGCTCCGTGGCAGGGGTGTTGGCCGTCTACTCCGCTCCGTGGCAGGGGTGTTGATCGTCTACTCCACTCCGTGGCAGGGGTGTTGACCGTCTACTCCGCCCCGTGGCTGGGGTGTTGACCATCTACCCCCCTCCGTGACCGGGGTGTTGACCGCCTACTCCGCTACGTGTCAGGTGTGTTGACCATATATCCCGCAGCGTGGGAGGGGTGTTGACCGTCTACTCCGCTCCGTGGCAGGGGTGTTAACCGTCTACTCCGCTCCGTGGCAGGAGTGTTGACCGTCTACCCTTCTCCGTGGGAGGGGTGTTGACCGTCTACTCCGCTCCGTGGGAAAAGATTATGACCGTCAACCCTGCTCCGTGGTAGGGGTGTTGACAGTCTACTCCGCTCCGTGGCAGGGGTATTCACCGTCTACCTCAATCCGTGGCAGGGGTGTTGACCGTCTACCTCAATCCATGGCAGGGGTGTTGACCGTCTACCACGCTCTGTGGCAGGGGTGTTGACCATCTACTCCGCTCCGTGGCCGGGGTGTTGACCGCCTACTCTGCTCCGTGGCAGGGGTGTTGACTGTCTGCCACGCTCCGTGACAGGGGTGTTGTCTGTTGACCGTCTACTCCGCCCCGTGGCCGGGGTGTTTACCATCTACCACGCTCCGTGGTAGGGGTGTTGACCATCTACTCCGCTCCGTGACAGGGGTGTTGACAGTCTACTCCGCTCCGTGGCAGGGGTGTTGACCGTCTACTCCACTCCGTGACAGGGGTGTTGACCGTCTACCCCGCTCTGTGGCAGGGGTGTTGACCGTCTACTCCGCTCCGTGGCAGGGGTGTTAACCGTCTACTCCGCTCCGTGGCAGAGGTGTTGACCGTCTACTCCGCTCCGTGGCAGGGGTATTCACCGTCTACCTCAATCCGTGGCAGGGGTGTTGACCGTCTACCTCAATCCATGGCAGGGGTGTTGACCGTCTACCACGCTCTGTGGCAGGGGTGTTGACCATCTACTCCGCTCCGTGGCCGGGGTGTTGACCGCCTACTCTGCTCCGTGGCAGGGGTGTTGACTGTCTGCCACGCTCCGTGACAGGGGTGTTGTCTGTTGACCGTCTACTCCGCCCCGTGGTCGGGGTGTTTACCATCTACCACGCTCCGTGGTAGGGGTGTTGACCATCTACCCCGCTCCGTGGGAGGGGTGGTGATCGTCTACTCCGCTCCGTGGCAGGGGTGTTGACCGTCTACTCCGCTCCGTGGCATGGGTGTTGACCGTCTACTCCACTCCATGGCAGGAATGTTGACCGTCTACTCTGCTCCGTGGGAAGGGTGTTGACCGTCTACTACACTCCGTGGGAGAGGTGTTGACCGTCTACTCCGCTCCGTGGCAGGGGTGTTGGCCGTCTACTCCGCTCCGTGGCAGGGGTGTTGATCGTCTACTCCACTCCGTGGCAGGGGTGTTGACCGTCTACTCCGCCCCGTGGCTGGGGTGTTGCCATCTACCCCCCTCCGTGACCGGGGTGTTGACCGCCTACTCCGCTACGTGTCAGGTGTGTTGACCATATATCCCGCAGCGTGGGAGGGGTGTTGACCGTCTACTCCGCTCCGTGGCAGGGGTGTTAACCGTCTACTCCGCTCCGTGGCAGGAGTGTTGACCGTCTACCCTTCTCCGTGGGAGGGGTGTTGACCGTCTACTCCGCTCCGTGGGAAAAGATTATGACCGTCAACCCTGCTCCGTGGTAGGGGTGTTGACAGTCTACTCCGCTCCGTGGCAGGGGTGTTGACCGTCTACTCCGCTCCGTGGCAGGGGTGTTCACCGTCTACCTCAATCCGTGGCAGGGATGTTGGCCGTCTACCTCAATCCGTGACAGGGGTGTTGACCGTCTACTCCGCTCCGTGGCAGGGGTGTTGACCGTCTACTCCACTCCGTGACAGGGGTGTTGACCGTCTACCCCGCTCTGTGGCAGGGGTGTTGACCGTCTACTCCGCTCCGTGGCAGGGGTGTTAACCGTCTACTCCGCTCCGTGGCAGAGGTGTTGACCGTCTACTCCGCTCCGTGGCAGGGGTATTCACCGTCTACCTCAATCCGTGGCAGGGGTGTTGACCGTCTACCTCAATCCATGGCAGGGGTGTTGACCGTCTACCACGCTCTGTGGCAGGGGTGTTGACCATCTACTCCGCTCCGTGGCCGGGGTGTTGACCGCCTACTCTGCTCCGTGGCAGGGGTGTTGACTGTCTGCCACGCTCCGTGACAGGGGTGTTGTCTGTTGACCGTCTACTCCGCCCCGTGGTCGGGGTGTTTACCATCTACCACGCTCCGTGGTAGGGGTGTTGACCATCTACTCCGCTCCGTGACAGGGGTGTTGACAGTCTACTCCGCTCCGTGACAGGGGTGTTGACCGTCTTCTCCGCTCCGTGACAGGGATGTTGACCGTCTACTCCGCTCCGTGGCAGGGGTGTTGACCACCTACCCCGCTCCGTGTCCGGGGTGTTGACCGTCTTCTCGACTCCGTGGCAGGGGTGTTGACCGTCTACCCCGCTCCGTGGTGGGGTGTTAACCGTTTACTCCACTCCGTGGCAGGGGTGTTGACCGTCTATTCCGCTCGGTGGCCGGAGTGTTGACCGTCTACTCCGCTCCGTGGGAGGGGTGTTGACCGTCTACTCCGCTTCGTGACAGGGGTGTTGACCGTTTACTCCGCTCCGTCGCAAGGGTGTTGACCGTCTACCCCGCTCCGTGGCAGGGGCGTTGACCGTCTACTCCGCTCCATGGCAGGGGTGTTGACCGTCAACTCCGCTCCGTGGCAGGGGTGTTGACCGTCTACTTCAATCCGTAGCAGGGGTGTTGAACGTCTACCTCAATCCGTAGCAGGGGTGTTGACCATCTACTCCGCTCTCTATCAAGGGTGTTGATCGTCTACCCCGCTCCGTGTCAGGGGTGTTCACCGTCTACCCCGCCCCGTGGCAGGGGTGTTGACCATCTACTCCGCCCCGTGGCAGGGGTGTTGACCGTCTACCCCGCTCCGTGGCAGGGGAGTTGACCGTCTACCCCGCCCTGTGGCAGGGGTGTTGACCGTCTACCCCGCTCCGTGACCGGAGTGTTGACCGTCTACTCCGGTCCGTGGCAAGGGTGTTAACCGTCTACTTCGCTCCGTGGCAGGGGTGTTGACCGTCTACCCCGCTCCGTGGCAGGGATCTTCACCATCTACTCCGCTCTATGACAGGGGTGTTGACCGTCTACCCCGCTCCGTGGCTGGGGTCTTGACCATCTACTCCGCTCTATAGCAGGGGTGTTGACCGTCTACCCCGCGAAGTGAAAGGGTGTTGACCGTCTACCCGGCTCTGTGGCAGGGGTGTTGACCATCTACCTCAATCCGTGACAGGGGTGTTGACCGTCTACTGCACTCCGTGGCAGGGGTGTTGAACGTCTACCTCAACCCATGACAGGGGTGTTGACCGTCTACTGAGCTCCGTGGCAGTGGTGTTGACCGTCTACCTCAATCCGTGACAGGGGTGTTGACCGTCTACTCCACTCCGGGGCAGGGGTGTTGACCGTCTACCCCGCTCCGTGGCCGAGGTGTTGACCGTCTACTCCACGCCGTGTCCGAGGTGTTGACCGTCTACTCCGCTCCTGGGCAGGGGTGTTGACCGTCTACTCCACTCCGTGGCAGCGGTGTTGATCGTCTACTCTGCTCCATCGCAGGGATGTTGACCGTCTACCTCAATCCGTGACAGGGGTGTTGACCGTCTACTCCGCTCCGTGGCAGGGGTGTTGACCGTCTACTCCACTCAGTGACAGGGGTGTTGACCGTCTACCCCGCTCCCTGGCAGGGGTGATGACCGTCTACTCTGCTCCGTTGCAGGGGTGTTAACCGTCTACTCCACTCTGTGGCAGGGGTGTTGACCGTCTACCCCGCTCCGTGGTAGGGGTGTTGACCGTCTACCCCGCTCCGTGGCATGGGTGTTAACCGTCTACTCCACTCCGTGGCAGAGGTGTTGACCGTCTACTCCACTCCGTGGCAGGGGTGTTCACCGTCTACCTCAATCCGTGGCAGGGGTGTTGACCGTAAACCTCAATCCGTGACAGGGGTGTTGACCGTCTATCCCGCTCCGTGGCAGGGGTGTTGACCGTCCACCCCGCTCTGTGACAGGGGTGTTGACCATCTACTCCGCTCCGTGGCCGGTGTGTTGACCGCCTACTTTGCTCCGTGGCAGGGGTGTTGACCGTCTGCCACGCCCCGTGGGAGGGGTGTTGTCTGTTGACTGTCTACTCCGCTCCGTGGAAGGGGTGTTGAACGTCTACTCCTCTCCGTGGCCGGGATGTTGATCGTCTACCCCGCAAAGTGAAAGGGTGTTGACCGTCTACCCCGCTCTGTGGCAGGGGTGTTGACCATCCACCTCAATCCGTGACAGGGGTGTTGACCGTCTACTGCACTCCGTGGCAGGGGTGTTGAACGTCTACCTCAATCCATGACAGGGGTGTTAACCGTGTACTGCGCTCCGTGGCAGGGGTGTTGACCGTCTACCTCAATCCGTGACAGGGGTGTTGACCGTCTACTGCACTCCGTGGCAGGGGTGTTGACCGTCTACCCCGCTCCGTGGCCGGGGTGTTGACCGTCTACCCCACTCCGTGACTGATGTGTTGACCGTCTACTCCGCCCCGTGGCCGGAGTGTTGACCGTCTACCCCACTCCGTGACGGAAGTGGTGACCGTCTACTCCGCTCCGTGGCAGGTTTGTTGACCATCTACACTGCTCCGTGGGAGGGTTGTTGACCGTCTACTCCGCTCCGTGGCAGGGGTGTTGACCGTCTACTCCGCTCCGTGACAGGGGTGTTGACCGTCTACCCCGCTCCGTGGAGGGGTGTTGACCATCTACCCCGCTCCGTGGGAGGGGTGGTGATCGTCTACTCCGCTCCGTGGCAGGGGTGTTGACCGTCAACTCCGCTCCGTGGCAGGGGTGTTGACCGTCTACTTCAATCCGTGTCAGGGGTGTTGACCGTCTACCTCAATCCGTAGCAGGGGTGTGGACCATCTACTCCGCTCTCTATCAAGGGTGTTGATCGTCTACCTTGCTCCGTGTCAGGGGTGTTCACCGTCTACCCCGCCCCGTGGCAGGGGTGTTGACCTTCTACTCCGCCCCGTGGCATGGGTGTTGACCATCTACCCCGTTCCGTGGGAGGGGTGTTGACCGTCTACTCCGCTTCGTGACAGGGGTGTATACCGTCTACTCCGCTCCGTGGCAAGGGTGTTGACCATCTACCCCGCTCCGTGGCAGGGATGTTTACCGTCTACTCCGCTCCGTGGCAGGGGTGTTGACCGTCAACTCCGCTCCATGGCAGGGGTGTTGATCGTCTACCCCGCTCTCTGGCAGTGGTTTTGACCGTCTATCCCGCTCCGTGGCCGGGATGTTGACCGTCTACTCCGCTCCGTGACAGGGGTATTGACCGTCTACTCCGCTCCGTGACAGGGGTGTTGACCGCCTACCTCAATCCGTGACCGGGCTGTGGACCGTCTACTCCGCTCCGTGGCAGGGGTGTTGACCGTCTACCTCAATCCGTGGCAGGGGTGTTGACCGTCTACCTCAATCCGTACCAGGGGTGTTGACCATCTACTCCGCTTTCTAGCAGGGGTGTTGATCGTCTACCCCGCTCGGTGACCGGGGTGTTGACCGTCTACTCCACTCCGTGCCCGGGGTGTTGACCGTCTACCCCGCTCCGTGGCAGGGGTGTTTGCCGTCTACTCTGCACCATGGCAGGGGTGTTTTCCGACTACCCTGCTCCGTGACCGGGGTGTTGACCGTCTACCCCGCTCCGTGTCAGGGTGTTGACCGTCTACCCCGCTTCGAGGCAGAGGTGTTGACCGACTACCCCGCTCCGTAACCGGGGTGTTGTCCGTCTACCCCGTTCCGTGGCAGAGGTGTTGGACCGTCTACCCCGCTCCGTGGCAGGGGTGTTGACCGTCTACTCCGCCCCGTGACAGGGGTGTTGACCGTCTACTCAGCTCCGTGGCAGGGGTGTTGACCGTCTAAACCGCGCCTGGGAGGGGTGTTGACCGTCTACTCCGCTCCGTGGCAAGGGTGTTGACCGTCTACTTCGCTCCGTGGCAGGGGTGTTGGCCGTCTACTCCGCCCCGTTGCAGGGGTGTTGACCATCTACCACGCTCCGTGGCAGGGGTGTTCCCCGTCTACCTCAATCCGTGGCAGGGGTGTTGACCGTCTACCTCAATCCGTGGCAGGGGTATTGACCATCTACCCAGCGCCGTGGCAGGGGTGTTGACCGTCTACTCCGCCCCGTGGCAGGGGTGATGACCGTCTACTCCGCTCCATGGCAGGGGTGTTGACCGTCTACTCCGCTCCGTGGCAGGGGTGTTGACTGTCTACTCCGCTCCGTGGCAGGGGTGTTGACCGTCTACTCCACTCCGTGGCAGGGGTGTTGACCGTCTACTCTGCTCCGTGGGAAGGGTGTTGACCGTCTACTCCACTCCGTGGCAGGGGTGTTGACCGTCTACCCCGCTCCGTGGGAGGGGTGTTAACCATCTACTCCACTCCGTGGTAGGGGTGTTGACCGTCTACCCTGCTCCGTGCCAGGGGTGTTGACCGTCTATACCGCTCCGTAGCCGGGATGATGACCGTCTACTCCGCTCCGTGACAGGGGTATTGACCGTCTACTCCGCTCCGTGACAGGGGTGTTGACCGTATACCTCAATCCGTGGCAGGGGTGTTGACCGGCTACTCTGCTCCGTGGCAGGGGTGTTGACCGTCTACTTCAATCCGTGGCAGGGGTGTTGATCGTCTCCCCGCTCTCTGGCAGGGGTTTTGACCTTCTATCCCGCTCCGTGGCCGGGATGTTGACCGTCTACTCCGCTCCGTGACAGTGGTATTGGCCGTCTACTCCGCTCCGTGACAGGGGTTTTGACCGTCTACCTCAATCTGTGACAGGACTGTTGACCGTCTACTCCGCTCCGTTTAAGGGGTGTTGACCGTCTACCTCAATCCGTGGCAGGGGTGTTGACCGTCTACCTCACTCCGTAGCAGGGGTGTTGACCATCTACTCCGCTCTCTAGCAGGGGTGTTGATCGTCTACCCCGCTCCGTGACCGGGTTGTTGACCGTCTACTACACTCCGTGGCAGGGTTGTTGACCGTCTACTTAGCCCCGTGGCCGGGGTGTTTACCATCTACCACGCTCCGTGGTAGGGGTGTTGATCATCTACTCCGCTCCGTGACAGGGGTGTTGACAGTCTACTCCGCTCCGTGGCAGGGATCTTCACCATCTACTCCGCTCTATGACAGGGGTGTTGACCGTCTACCCCGCTCCGTGGCTGGGGTCTTGACCATCTACTCCGCTCTATGGCAGGGGTGTTGACCGTCTACCCAGCGAAGTGAAAGGGTGTTGACCGTCTACCCCGCTCTTTGGCAGGGGTGTTGACCATCTACCTCAATCCGTGACAGGGGTGTTGACCGTCTACTGCACTCCGTGGCAGGGGTGTTGAACGTCTACTTCAATCCATGACAGGGGTGTTGACCGTCTACTGCGCTCCGTGGCAGGGGGGTTGACCCTCTACTCCGCTCCGTGGGAGGGTGTTGACCGTCTTTTCTGCTCCGTGGCAGGGATGTTGACCGTCTGCCACGCCCCGTGGCAGGGGTGTTGTCTGTTGACTGTCTACTCCGCTCCGTGGCAGGGGTGTTGACCGTCTACTCCGCCCCGTTGCCGGGGTGTTGGCCGTCTACTGCGCTCTGTGGCAGGGGTGTTGACCGTCTACTGAGCTCCGTGGCAGTGGTGTTGACCGTCTACCTTAATCCGTGACAGGGGTGTTGACCGTCTACTCCACTCCGGGGCAGGGGTGTTGACCGTCTACTCCGCTCCGTGGCCGGGGTGTTGACCGTCTACTGCACTCCGTGTCCGAGGTGTTGACCGTCTACTCCGCTCCTTGGCAGGGGTGTTGACCGTCTACTCCACTCCGTGGCAGCGGTGTTGATCGTCTACACTGCTCCATCGCAGGGATGTTGACCGTCTACCTCAATCCGTGACAGGGGTGTTGACCGTCTACTCCACTCTGTGGCAGAGGTGTTGACCGTCTACTCCGCTCCGTGGCAGGGGTGTTCACCGTCTACCTCAATCCGTGGCAGGGGTGTTGACCGTAAACCTCAATCCGTGACAGGGGTGTTGACCGTCTACCCCGCTCCGTGGCAGGGGTGTTGACCGTCTACCCCGCTCTGTGACAGGGGTGTTGACCATCTACTCCGCTCCGTAGCCGGTGTGTTGACCGCCTACTCTGCTCCGTGGCAGGGGTGTTGTCCGTCTGCCATGCTCCGTGGGAGGGGTGTTGTCTGTTGACTGTCTACTCCGCTCCGTGGCAGGGGTGTTGACCGTCTACTCCTCTCCGTGGCCGGGGTGTTGATCGTCTACCCCGCTCTGTGGCAGGGGTTTTGATCGTCTACCCCACCCCGTGGCAGGGGTGTTAACCGTCTACCTCAATCCGTGGCAGGGGTATTGACCGTCTCCTCCGCTCCGTGGCAGGGGTGTTGACCGTCTACTCCGCCCCGTTGCCGGGGTGTTGGCCGTCTACTGCGCTCTGTGGCAGGGGTGTTGACCGTCTACACCATTCCGTGGCAGGGGTATTGACCGTCTACTCCACTCCGTGGGAGGGGTGTTGCCCGTCTACTCCGCTCCGTAGCAGGGGTGTTGGCCGTCTACTCCGCTCCGTGGCAGGGGTGTTGACCGTCTACTCCACTCCGTGGCAGGGTTGTTGACCGTCTACTCCACTCCGTGGCAGGTGTGTTGACCGTCCACTCCGCTCCGTGGCAGGGGTGTTGAACGTCTACTCCGCCCCGTGGCCGAGGTGTTGACCATCTACCACGCTCCGTGGCTGGGGTGTTCCCCGTCTACCTCAATTCGTGGCAGGGGTGTTGACCGTCTACCTCAATCCGTGGCAGGGGTCTTGACCATCTACTCCGCTCTATGCCAGGGGTGTTGGCCGTCTACCCCGCGAAGCGAAAGTGTGTTGACCGTCTACCCCGCTCTGTGGCAGAGGTGTTGACCATCTACCTCAATCCGTGACAGGGGTGTTGACCGTCTACTGCGCTCCGTGGCAGGGGTGTTGACCCTCTACTCCGCTCCGTGGGAGGGTGTTGACCGTCTTTTCTGCTCCGTGGCAGGGATGTTGACCGTCTGCCACGCCCCGTGGCAGGGGGTGTTGTCTGTTGACTGTCTACTCCGCTCCGTGGCAGGGGTGTTGACCGTCTACTCCTCTCCGTGGCCGGGATGTTGATCGTCTACCCCGCAAAGTGAAAGGGTGTTGACCGTCTACCCCGCTCTGTGGCAGGGGTGTTGACCATCTACCTCAATCCGTGACAGGAGTGTTGACCGTCTACTGCACTCCGTGGCAGGGGTGTTGAACGTCTACCTCAATCCATGACAGGGGTGTTAACCGTCTACTGCGCTCGGTGGCAGGGGTGTTGACCGTCTACCTCAATCCGTGACAGGGGTGTTGACCGTCTACTGCACTCCGTGGCAGGGGTGTTGACCGTCTACCCCGCTCCGTGGCCGGGGTGTTGACCGTCTACCCCACTCCGTGACTGATGTGTTGACCGTCTACTCCGCCCCGTGGCCGGGGTGTTGACCATCTACCCCACTCCGTGACGGGGGTGTTGCCGTCTACTCCGCTCCGTGGCAGGTTTGTTGACCATCTAAACTGTTCCGTGGGAGGGGTGTTGACCGTCTACTCCGCTCCGTGGCAGGGGTGTTGACCGTCTACTTCAATCCGTGGCAGGGGTGTTGACCGTCTACCTCAATCCGTAGCAGGGGTGTTGACCATCTACTCCGCTCTTTATCAAGGGTGTTGATCGTCTACCCCGCTCCGTGTCAGGGGTGTTCACCGTCTACCCCGCCCCGTGGCAGGGGTGTTGCCCGTCTACTCCGCCCCGTGGCAGGGGTGTTGACCATCTACCCCGTTCCGTGGGAGGGGTGTTGACCGTCTACTCCGCTTCGTGACAGGGGTGTATACCGTCTACTCCGCTCCGTGGCAAGGGTGTTGACCATCTACCCCGCTCCGTGGCCGGGATGTTGACCGTCTACTCCGCCCCGTGGCTGGGGTGTTGACCGTCTACCTCAATCCGTGGCAGGGGTGTTGACCGTCTACTCCACTCAATGACAGGGGTGTTGACCGTCTACCTCAATCCGTGACCGGGCTGTTGACCGTCTACTCCGCTCCGTGGCAGGGGTGTTGACCGTCTACCTCAATCCGTGGCAGGGGTGTTGACCGTCTACCTCAATCCGTAGCAGGGGTGTTGACCATCTACTCCGCTCTCTAGCAGGGGTTTTGATCGTCTACCCCGCTCCGTGACCGGGGTGTTGACCGTCTACTCCACTCCGTGCCCGGGGTGTTGACCGTCTACCCCGCTCCGTGGCAGGGGTGTTGGCCATCTACTCTGCACCATGGCAGGGGTGTTTTCCGACTACCCTGCTCCGTGACCGGGGTGTTGACCGTCTACCCCGCTCCGTGTCAGGGTGTTGACCATCTACCCCGCTTCGGAGCAGAGGTGTTGACCGACTACCCTGCTCCGTGGCCGGGGTGTTGTCCGTCTACCCCGTTCCGTGGCAGAGGTGTTGACCGTCTACCCCGCTCCGTGGCAGGGGTGTTGACCGTCTACTTCGCCCCGTGGCAGGAGTGTTGACCGTCTACCCCGCTCCGTGACCGGGGTGTTGACCGTCTACCCCGCTCCATGGCAGGGGTTTTCACCGTCTACCCCGCCCCGTGGCAGGGGTGTTGACCGTCTACTCCGCCCCGTGGCAGGGGTGTTGACCGTCTACCTCGCTCCGTGGCAGCGGAGTTGACCGTCTACTTCTCCCTGTGGCCGGGGTGTTGACCGTCTACACCGCTCCGTGACCGGGGTGTTGACCGTCTACTCAGCTCCGTGGCAGGGGTGTTGACCGTCTACTCCGCTCCGTGGGAGGGGTGTTGACCGTCTACTCCGCTCCGTGGCAAGTGTGTTGACCGTCTACTTCGCTCTGTGGCAGGGGTGTTGACCGTCTACTCCGCCCCGTGGCAGGGGTGTTGACCATCTACCACGCTCCGTGGCAGGGGTGTTCCCCGTCTACCTCAATCCGTGGCAGGGGTGTTGACCGTCTACCTCAATCCGTGGCAGGGGTATTGGCCATCTACCCCGCGCCGTGGCAGGGGTGTTGACCGTCTACTCCGCCCCGTGGCAGGGGTGTTGTCCGTCTACTCCGCTCCGTGGCAGGGGTGTTGACCGTCTACTCCACTCCGTGGCAGGGGTGTTGACCGTCTACTCCGCCCCGTGGCTTGGGTGTTTACCATCTACCACGCTCCGTGATAGGGGTGTTGACCATCTACTCCGCTCCGTGACAGGGGTGTTGAAAGTCTACTCCGCTCCGTGACAGGGGTGTTCACCGTCTTCTCCGCTCCGTGACAGGGATGTTGACCGTCTACTCCGCTCCGTGGCAGGGGTGTTGACCATCTACCCCGCTCCGTGTCCGGGGTGTTGACCGTCTTCTCGACTCCGTGGCAGGGGTGTTGACCGTCTACCCCGCTCCGTGGTGGGGTGTTCACCGTCTACTCCACTCCGTGACAGGGGTGTTGACCGTCTATTCCGCTCGGTGGCCGGGGTGTTGACCGTTTACTCCGCTCCGTGCGAGGGGTGTTGACCGTCTACTCCGCTTCGTGACAGGGGTGTTGACCGTTTACTCCGCTCCGTCGCAAGGGTGTTGACCGTCTACCCCGCTCCGTGGCAGGGGTGTTGACCGTCTACTCCGCTCCGTGGCAGGAGTGTTGACCGTCAACTCAGCTCCGTGGCAGGGGTGTTGACCGTCTACTTCAATCCGTAGCAGGGGTGTTGACCGTCTACCTCAATCCGTAGCAGGGGTGTTGACCATCTACTCCGCTCTCTATCAAGGGTGTTGATCGTCTAACCCGCTCCGTGTCAGGGGTGTTCACCGTCTACCCCGCCCAGTGGCAGGGGTGTTGACCGTCTACTCCGCCCCGTGTCAGGGGTGTTGACCGTCTACCCCGCTCCGTGGCAGGGGAGTTGACCGTCTACACCGCCCTGTGGCAAGGGTGTTGACCGTCTACCCCGCTCCGTGACCGGGGTGTTGACCGTCTACTTCGGTCCGTGGCAAGGGTGTTGACCGTCTACTTCGCTCCGTAGCAGGGGTGTTGACTGTCTACCCCGTTCCGTGGCAGGGATCTTCACCATCTACTCCGCTCTATGGCAGGGGTGTTGACCGTCTACCCTGCTCCGTGGCTGGGGTCTTGACCATCTACCCCGCTCTATGGCAGGGGTGTTGACGTCTACCCCGCGAAGTGAAAGGGTGTTGACCGTCTACCCCGCTCTGTGGCAGGGGTGTTGACCATCTACCTCAATCCATGACAGGGGTGATGGCCGTCTACTGCACTCCGTGGCAGGGGTGTTGAACGTCTACATCAATCCATGACAGGGGTGTTGACCGTCTACTGAGCTCCGTGGCAGTGGTGTTGACCGTCTACCTCAATCCGTGACAGGGGTGTTGACCGTCTACTTCGCCCCGTGGCCGGGGTGTTGACCGTCTACATCAATCCGTGGCATGGGTGTTGACTGTCTACCCGGCTCCGTGGCAGGGGTGTTGACCGTCTACCCCGCTCCGTGACAGGGGTGTTGATCGTCTACCCCACCCCTGGCAGGGGTGTTGACCATCTACTCCGCCCCGTGGCAAGGGTGTTGACCGTCTACTTCGCTCCGTAGCAGGGATATTGACCGTCTACTCCGCTCCTTGGCAGGGGTGTTGACCGTCTACCCCGCTCCGTGGCAGTGATATTGACCGTCTACTCCGCTCCGTGGGAGGGGTGTTGACCGTCTACCCCTCTCCGTAGCAGGGGTGTAGATCGTCTACCCCGCCCCGTAGCAGGGGTGTTGACCGTCTACCTCAATCCGTGACAGGGGTGTTGCCCATCTACTCCGCTCCGTGGCAGGGGTGTTGACCATCTACTCCGCTCCATGGCAGGGGGGTTGACCGCCTACTCTGCTCCGTGGCAGGGGTGTTGACCGTCTGCCACGCTCCGTGACAGGGGTGGTGTCTGTTCACCGTCTACTCCACTCCGTGGGAGAGGTGTTGACCGTCTACTCCACTCTCTGGCAGGGGTGTTGACCGTCTACTCTGCTCCGTGGGAAGGGCGTTGACCTTCTAATCCAATCCGTCGGAGAGGTGTTGACCGTCTACTCCGCTCCGTGGCAGGAGTGTTGACCGTCTCCTCCGCTCTCTGGCTGGAGTGTTGACCGTCTACCCCACTTCGTGAAAGGGGTGTTGACCGTCTACTCCGCTCCGTGGCAGGGGTGTTGTCCATCTACCCCGCTCCGCCGGAGGGGTGTTGACCGTCTACTCCGCCCCGTGGGAAAAGGTGTTGACCGTCAACTCCGCCCGTGGCAGGGGTGTTGACCGTCTACCCCGCTCCTTGGTAGGGGTGTTTACCGTCTACCCCGCTCCGTGGCATGTGTGTTGACCGTCTACTCCTCTCTCTGGCAGGAGTGTTGACCGTCTACCCCGCTCCGTGGAAGGGGTGTTGACCGTCTACTCCGCTCCGTGGCAGGGGTGTTGACCATCTACCCCGCTCCGCGGGAGGGGTGTTGACCGTCTACTTCGCCCCGTGGCAGTGGTGTTGACAGTCTACACCACTCCATGACAGGGGTGTTGACCGTCTACCTCAATCCGTGACAGGGGTGTTGACCATCTACCCCGCTCCGTGGGAGGGGTGGTGACCGTCTACTCCGCTCCGTGGCAGGGGTGTTGACCGTCTATTCCGCTCCGTGGCAGGGGTGTTGACCGTCTACCTCAATCCGTGGCAGGGGTGTTGACCGTCTACCCCGCTCCGTGGCCGGGGTGTTGACCGTCTACTCCACTCCGTGACAGGGGTGTTGACCGTCTACCACGCTCCGTGGCAGGGGTGTTGACCGTCTACTCCGCTCCGTGGCAGGGGTGTTGACCGTCTACTCCACTCCGGGGCAGGGGTGTTGACCGTCTACTCCACTCCGTGGCAGAGGTGTTGACCGTCTACCTCAATCCGTAGCAGGGATGTTGACCGTCTACCTCAATCCGTGGCAGGGGTGTTGACCGTTTACCCCGCTCCGTGGCAGGGGTGTTGACCGTCTACTCCGCTCCGTGACAAGGGTGTTGACCGTCTACCCTGCTCCGTGGCAGGGGTGTTGACCGTCTACCTCAATCCGTGACAGGGGTGTTGACCGTCTACCCCGCTCCGTGGCAGGGGTGTTGACCGTCTACTCCGCCCCGTGGCTGGGGTGTTGACCGTCTACCTCAATCCGTGGCAGGGGTGTTGACCGTCTACCACGCTCCGTAACAAGGGTGTTGACCGTCTACCCCGCTCCATGACATGGGTGTTGACCATCTACTCCGCTCCGTGGCCGGGGTGTTGACCGCCTAATCTGCTCCGTGGCAGGGGTGTTGACTGTCTGCCACGCTCCGTGACATGGGTGTTGTCTGTTGATTGTCTACTCCGCTCCGTGGCAGGGTTGTTGATCGTCTACCCGGCTCCGTGACAGGGGTGTTGATCGTCTACCCCACCCCGTGGCAGGGGTGTTGACCGTCTACCTCAATCCGTGACAGGGATATTGACCGTTTACTCCGCTCCGAGTCAGGGGTGTTGACCGTCTACCCCGCTCCGTGGGAGGGGTGTTAAACGTCTACTCTGCTCTGTGGCAGGGATGTTGACCGTCTACCTCAATCCGTGAGAAGAGTGTTGACCGTCTACTCCGCTCCGTGGCAGGGGTGTTCACCGTCTACTCCACTCCCTGACAGGGATGTTGACCGTCTACCCCGCTTAGCGGTAGGGGTGTTGACCGTCTACACCACTCCGTGGCAGGGGTGTTAACCGTCTACTCCACTCCGTGGCAGAGGTGTTGACCGTCTACTCCGTTCCGTGGCAGGGGTGTTCACCGTCTACCTCAATCCGTAGCAGGGATGTTGACTGTCTACCTCAATCCGTGGCAGGGGTGTTGACCGTCTACCCCGCTCCGTGGCAGGGGTGCTGACCGTCTACTCCGCTCCGTGGCAAGGGTGTTGACCGTCTACCCTGCTCCGTGGCAGGGGTGTTGACCGTCTACCTCAATCCGTGACAGGGGTGTTGACCGTCTACCCCGCTCCGTGGCAGGGGTGTTGACCGTCTACTCCGCCCCGTGGCTGGGGTGTTGACCGTCTACCACCCTCCGTGACAGGGGTGTTGTCTGTTGACTGTCTACTCCGCTCCGTGGCAGGGGTGTTGATCGTCTACCCGGCTCCATAACCGGGGTGTTGATCGTCTACCCCACCCCGTGGCAGGGGTGTTGACCGTCTACCTCAATCCTTGGCAGGGATATTGACCGTCTACTCCGCTCCGTGGCAGGGGTGTTGACCGTCTACCCCGCTCCGTGGCAGGGGTGTTGACCGTCTACTCCGCTCCGTCGCAAGGGTGTTGACCGTCTACCCTGCTCCGTGGCAGGGGTGTTGACCGTCTACCTCAGTCCGTGACAGGGGTGTTGACCGTCTACCCCGCTCCGTGGCAGGGGTGTTGACCGTCTACTCCGCTCCGTGGGAGGGGTGTTGACCGTCTACTCTGCTCTCTGGCAGGGATGTTGACCGTCTACCTCAATCCGTGACAAGGGTGTTGACCCTCTACTCCGCTCCGTGGCAGGGGTGTTGACAGTCTACTCCACTCCCTGACTGGGGTGTTGACCGTCTACCCCGCTCAGCGGCAGGGGTGTTGACCGTCTACTCCGCTCCGTGGCAGGGGTGTTAACCGTCTACTCCACTCCGTGGCAGGGGTGTTGACCGTCTACTCCACTCCGTGGCAGAGGTGTTGACCGTCTACTCCGTTCCGTGGCAAGGGTGTTCACCGTCTACATCAATCCGTAGCAGGGATGTTGACCGTCTACCTCAATCCGTGGCAGGGGTGTTGACCGTCTACCCCGCTCCGTGGTAGGGGTGTTGACCGTCTACCACGCTCCGTGACAGAGGTGTTGACCATCTACTCCGCTCCGTGGTCGGGGTGTTGACCGCCTACTCTGCTCCGTGGCAGGGGTGTTGACCGTCTGCCACGCTCCGTGACAGGGGTGTTGTCTGTTGACTGTCTACTCCGCTCCGTGGCAGGGGTGTTGACCGTCTACTTCTCTCCGTGGCCGGGGTGTTGACCGTCTACTCCGCTCCGTGGGAGGGGTGTTGACCGTCTACTCTGCTCCGTGGCAGTGATGTTGACCGTCTACCTCAATCCGTGACAGGGGTGTTGACCGTCTACTCCGCTCCGTGGCAGGGGTGTTGACCGTCTACTCCGCTCCGTGGGAGGGGTGTTGACCGTCTATTCTGCTCGGTGACAGTGATGTTGACCGTCTACCTCAATTCGTGACAGGGGTGTTGACCGTCTACCCCGCTCCGTGACAGGGGTGTTGATCGTCTACCCCACCCCGTGGCAGGAGTGTTGCCCGTCTACCCCGCTCCGTGGCAGGGATGTTGACCGTCTACTCCGCTCCGTGGCAGGTGTGTTGACCGTCTACTCCATTCCGTGGCAGGGATATTGACCGTCTACTCCGCTCCGTGGGAGGGGTGTTGACCGTCTACCCCTCTCCGTAGCAGGGGTGTAGATCGTCTACCCCGCCCCGTGGCAGGGGTGTTGACCGTCTACCTCAATCCGTGACAGGGGTGTTGCCCATCTACTCATCTCCGTGGCAGGGGTGTTGACCGTCTACTCCGCTCCGTGGCATGGGTGTTGACCGTCTACTCCACTCCATGGCAGGGGTGTTGACCGTCTACTCTGCTCCGTGGGAAGGGTGTTGACCATCTACTACACTCCGTGGGAGAGGTGTTGACCGTCTACTCGGCTCCGTGGCAGGGGTGTTGGCCATCTACTCCGCTCCGTGGCAGGGGTGTTGATCGTCTACTCCACTCCGTGGCAGGGGTGTTGACCGTCTACTCCGCCCCGTGGCTGGGGTGTTGACCGTCTACCCCCCTCCGTGACTGGGGTGTTGACCGCCTACTCCGCTCCGTGTCAGGTGTGTTGACCATATATCCCGCACCGTGGGAGGGGTGTTGACCGTCTACTCCGCTCCCTGGCAGGGGTGTTAACCGTCTACTCCGCTCCGTGGCAGGAGTGTAGACCGTCTACCCTTCTCCGTGGGAGGGGTGTTGACCGTCTACCCCTCTCCGTGGGAAAAGATGTTGACCGTCAACACTGCTCCGTGGGAGGGGTGTTGACAGTCTACTCCGCTCCGTGGCATGGGTGTTGACAATCTACCCCGCTCCGTGGGAGGGGTGGTGACCGTCTACTCCGCTCCGTGGCAGGGGTGTTGACCGTCTACCCCGCTCCGTGGCAGAGGTGTTGAACGTCTACCTCAATCCGTGACAGGGGTGTTGACCGTCTACCCCGCTCCGTGACAGGGGTGTTGACCGTCTACTCCGCTCCGTGGAAAGGGTGTTGACCGTCTACTCTGCTCCGTGGCAGGGATGTTGACCGTCTACCCGGCTCCGTGACAGGGGTGTTGATCGTCGACCCCACCCCGTGGCCGGGGTGTTGACTGTCTACCTCAATCCGTGAAAGGGGTGTTGACCATCTACCCCGCTCCGTGGGAGGGGTGGTGACCGTCTACCTCAATCCGTGACAGGGGTGTTGGCCGTCTACCCCACTCCGTGGGAGGGGTGTTGACCGTCTACTCCGCTCCGTGGGAGGGGTGTTGACCGTCTACCCCGCTCCGTGACAGGGGTGTTGACCATCTACTCCGCTCCGTGGGCGGGGTGTTGACCGTCTGCCACGCTCCGTGACAAGGATGTTGTCTGTTGACTGTCTACTTCTCTCCGTGGCCGGGGTGTTGATCGTCTACCCCGCTCCGTGACAGGGGTGTTGATCGTCTACCCCACCCCGTGGCAGGAGTGTTGACCGTCTACCTCAATCCGTGGCAGGGATATTGACCGTCTACTCCGCTCCGTGGCAGGGGTGTTGACCGTCTACCCCGCTCCGTGGCGGGGGTGTTGACCGTCTACTCCGCTCCGTGGCAGGTGTGTTGACCGTCTACTCCATTCCGTGGCAGGGATATTGACCGTCTACTCCGCTCCGTGGGAGGGGTGTTGACCGTCTACCCCTCTCCGTAGCAGGGGTGTAGATCGTCTACCCCGCCCCGTGGCAGGGGTGTTGACCGTCTACCTCAATCCGTGACAGGGGTGTTGCCCATCCACTCCGCTCCGTGGCAGGGGTGTTGACCGACTACTCCGCTCCGTGGCAGGGGTGTTGACCGTCTACTCCACTCCGTGGCAGGGGTGTTGACCATCTACTCTGCTCCGTGGGAAGGGTGTTGACCGTCTACTCCACTCCATGGGAGAGGTGTTTACCGTCTTCTCCGCCCCGTGGCAGGGGTGTTGGCCGTCTACTCCGCTCCATGGCAGGGGTGTTGATCGTCTACTCCACTCCGTGGCAGGGGTGTTGACCGTCTACTCCGCCCCGTGGCTGGGGTGTTGACCGTCTACCCCGCTCCGTGACCGAGGTGTTGACCGCCTACTCTGCTCCGTGGCAGGTGTGTTGACCATCTATCCCGCTCCGTGGAAGGGGTGTTGACCGTCTACTCCGCTCCGTGGCAGGGGTGTTAACCGTCTACTCCGCTCCGTGGCAGGAGTGTTGACCGTCTACACCGCTCCGTGGGAGGGGTGTTGACCGTCTACCCCGCTCCGTGGGAAAAGGTGTTGACCGTCAACCCTGCTCCGTGGTAGGGGTGTTGACAGTCTACCCCGCTCCGTGACAGGGGTGTTGACCATCTACTCCGCTCCGTGGGCGGGGTGTTGACCGTCTGCCACGCTCCGTGACAAGGGTGTTGTCTGTTGACTGTCTACTTCTCTCCGTGGCCGGGGTGTTGATCGTCTACCGCTCCGTGACAGGGGTGTTGATCGTCTACCCCACCCCGTGGCAGGAGTGTTGACCGTCTACCTCAATCCGTGGCAGGGATATTGACCGTCTACTCCGCTCCGTGGCAGGGGTGTTGACCGTCTACCCCGCTCCGTGGCGGGGGTGTTGACCGTCTACTCCGCTCCGTGGCAGGTGTGTTGACCGTCTACTCCACTCCGTGGCAGGGATATTGACCGTCTACTCCGCTCCGTGGGAGGGGTGTTGACCGTCTACCCCTCTCCGTAGCAGGGGTGTAGATCGTCTACCCCGCCCCGTGGCAGGGGTGTTGACCGTCTACCTCAATCCGTGACAGGGGTGTTGCCCATCCACTCCGCTCCGTGGCAGGGGTGTTGACCGACTACTCCGCTCCGTGGCAGGGGTGTTGACCGTCTACTCCACTCCGTGGCAGGGGTGTTGACCATCTACTCTGCTCCGTGGGAAGGGTGTTGACCGTCTACTCCACTCCATGGGAGAGGTGTTTACCGTCTTCTCCGCCCCGTGGCAGGGGTGTTGGCCGTCTACTCCGCTCCATGGCAGGGGTGTTGATCGTCTACTCCACTCCGTGGCAGGGGTGTTGACCGTCTACTCCGCCCCGTGGCTGGGGTGTTGACCGTCTACCCCGCTCCGTGACCGAGGTGTTGACCGCCTACTCTGCTCCGTGGCAGGTGTGTTGACCATCTATCCCGCTCCGTGGAAGGGGTGTTGACCGTCTACTCCGCTCCGTGGCAGGGGTGTTAACCGTCTACTCCGCTCCGTGGCAGGAGTGTTGACCGTCTACACCGCTCCGTGGGAGGGGTGTTGACCGTCTACCCCGCTCCGTGGGAAAAGGTGTTGACCGTCAACCCTGCTCCGTGGTAGGGGTGTTGACAGTCTACTCCGCTCCGTGGCAGAGGTGTTGACCATCTACCCCGCTCCGTGGGAGGGGTGGTGACCGTCTACACCGCTCCGTGGCAGGGGTGTTGACCGTCTACCCCGCTCCGTGCCAGGGGTGTTGACCGTCTACCTCAACACGTGACAGGGGTGTTGACCGTCTACCCCGCTCCGTGGCAGGGGTGTTGACCGTCTACTCCGCTCCGTGGAAGGGGTGTTGACCGTCTACTCTGCTCCGTGGCAGGGATGTCGACCGTCTACCTCAATCTGTGACAGGGGTGTTGACCGTCTACTCCGCTCCGTGGCAGGGGTGTTGACCGTCTACTCCGCTCCGTGGCAGGGGTCTTGACCGTCTACTCTGCTCCGTGGCAGTGATGTTGACCGTCTACCTCAATCCGTGACAGGGGTGTTGACCGTCTACTCCGCTCCGTGGCCGGGGTGTTGACCGTCTACTCCACTCCGTGAAAGGGGTGTTGACCTTCTACCCCGCTCCGTGGCAGGGGTGTTGACCGTTTACTCCGATCCGTGGCAGGGGTGTTAACCGTCTACTCCACTCCGTGGCAGAGGTGTTGACCGTCTACTCCGCTACGTGGCAGGGGTGTTGACCGTCTACCTCAATCCGTAGCAGGGGTGTTGACCGTCTACCACGCTCGGTGGCAGGGGTGTTGACCGTCTACCCCGCTCCATGACAGGGGTGTTGACCATGTACTCCGCTCCGTGGCCGGGGTGTTGACCGCCTACTCTGCCCCGTGGCAGGGGTGTTGACTGTCTGCCACGCTCCGTGACAGGGGTGTTGTCTGTTGACTGTCTACTCCGCTCCGTGGCAGGGGTGTTGATCGTCTACCCGGCTCCATGACAGGGGTGTTGATCGTCTACCCCACCCCGTGGCAGGGGTGTTGACCGTCTACCTCAATCCGTGGCAGGGATATTGACCATCTACTCCGCTCCGTGGCAGGGGTGTTGACCGTCTACCCCGCTCCGTGGCAGGGGTGTTGACCGTCTACTCCGCTCCGTGGCAAGGGTGTTGACCGTCTACCCTGCTCCGTGGCAGGGGTGTTGACCGTCTACCTCAATCCGTGACAGGGGTGTTGACCGTCTATTCCGCTCCGTGGGAGGGGTGTTGACCGTCTACTCCGCTCAGTGGGAGGGGTGTTGACCGTCTACTCTGCTCTCTGGCAGGGATGTTGACCGTCTACCTCAATCCGTCACAAGAGTTTTGACCGTCTACTCCGCTCCGTGGCAGGGGTGTTGACCGTCTACTCCACTCCCTGACTGGGGTGTTGCCCGTCTACCCCGCTCAGCCGCAGGGGTGTTGACCGTCTACTCCGCTCCGTGGCAGGGGTGTTAACCGTCTACTCCACTCCGTGGCAGAGGTGTTGAACGTCTACTCCGTTCCGTGGCAGGGGTGTTCACCGTCTACCTCAATCCGTAGCAGGGATGTTGACCGTCTACCTCAATCCGTGGCAGGGGTGTTGACCGTCTACCCCGCTCCGTGGTGCGGGTGTTCACCGTCTACCCCCGCTCCGTGACAGGGGTGTTGACCATCTACTCTGCTCCGTGGCCGGGGTGTTGACCGCCTACTCTGCTCCGTGGCAGGGGTGTTGACCGTCTGCCACGCTCCGTGACAGGGGTGTTGTCTGTTGACTGTCTACTCCGCTCCGTGGCAGGGGTGTTGACCGTCTACTTCTCTCTGTGGCCGGGGTGTTGAACGTCTAGTCCGCTCCGTGGGAGGGGTGTTGACCGTCTACTCTGCTCCGTGGCAGTGATGTTGACTGTCTACCTCAATCCGTGACAGGGGCGTTCACCGTCTACTCCGCTCCGTGGCAGGGGTGTTGACCGTCTAATCCGCTCCGTGGGAGGGGTGTTGACCGTCTATTCTGCTCCGTGGCAGTGATGTTGACCGTCTACCTCAATTCGTGACAGGGGTGTTGACCGTCTACCCCGCTCCGTGACAGGGGTGTTGATCGTCTACCCCACCCCGTGGCAGGAGTGTTGACCGTCCGCCTCAATCCGTGGCAGGGATATTGACCGTCTACTCCGCTCCGTTGCAGGGGTGTTGACCGTCTACCCCGCTCCGTGGCAGGGGTGTTGACCGTCTACTCCGCTCCGTGGCAGGTGTGTTGACCGTCTACTCCACTCCGTGGCAGGGATATTGACCATCTACTCCGCTCCGTGGGAGGGGTGTTGACCGTCTACCCCTCTCCGTAGCAGGGGTGTAGATTGTCTACCCCGCCCCGTGGCAGAGGTGTTGACCGTCTACCTCAATCCGTGACAGGGGTGTTGCCCATCTACTCCGCTCCGTGGCAGGGGTGTTGACCGTCTACTCCGCTCCGTGGCATGGGTGTTGACCGTCTACTCCACTCCATGGCAGGAATGTTGACCGTCTACTCTGCTCCGTGGGAAGGGTGTTGACCGTCTACTACACTCCGTGGGAGGGGTGTTGACCGTCTACTCCGCTCCGTGTCAGGGGTGTTGGCCGTCTACTCCGCTCCGTGGCAGGGGTGTTGATCGTCTACTCCACTCCGTGGCAGGGGTGTTGACCGTCTACTCCGCCCCGTGGCTGGGGTGTTGACCATCTACCCCCCTCCGTGACCGGGGTGTTGACCGCCTACTCCGCTACGTGTCAGGTGTGTTGACCATATATCCCGCAGCGTGGGAGGGGTGTTGACCGTCTACTCCGCTCCGTGGCAGGGGTGTTAACCGTCTACTCCGCTCCGTGGCAGGAGTGTTGACCGTCTACCCTTCTCCGTGGGAGGGGTGTTGACCGTCTACCCCGCTCCGTGGGAAAAGATTATGACCGTCAACCCTGCTCCGTGGTAGGGGTGTTGACAGTCTACTCCGCTCCGTGGCAGGGGTGTTGACCGTCTACTCCGCTCCGTGGCAGGGGTGTTCACCGTCTACCTCAATCCGTGGCAGGGATGTTGGCCGTCTACCTCAATCCGTTGCAGGGGTGTTGACCGTCTACTCCGCTCCGTGGCAGGGGTGTTGACCGTCTACTCCACTCCGTGACAGGGGTGTTGACCGTCTACCCCGCTCTGTGGCAGGGGTGTTGACCGTCTACTCCGCTCCGTGGCAGGGGTGTTAACCGTCTACTCCGCTCCGTGGCAGAGGTGTTGACCGTCTACTCCGCTCCGTGGCAGGGGTATTCACCGTCTACCTCAATCCGTGGCAGGGGTATTGACCGTCTACCTCAATCCATGGCAGGGGTGTTGACCGTCTACCACGCTCTGTGGCAGGGGTGTTGACCATCTACTCCGCTCCGTGGCCAGGGTGTTGACCGCCTACTCTGCTCCGTGGCAGGGGTGTTGACTGTCTGCCACGCTCCGTGACAGGGGTGTTGTCTGTTGACCGTCTACTCCGCCCCGTGGCCGGGGTGTTTACCATCTACCACGCTCCGTGGTAGGGGTGTTGACCATCTACTCCGCTCCGTGACAGGGGTGTTGACAGTCTACTCCGCTCCGTGACAGGGGTGTTGACCGTCTTCTCCGCTCCGTGACAGGGATGTTGACCGTCTACTCCGCTCCGTGGCAGGGGTGTTGACCACCTACCCCGCTCCGTGTCCGGGGTGTTGACCGTCTTCTCGACTCCGTGGCAGGGGTGTTGACCGTCTACCCCTCTCCGTGGTGGGGTGTTAACCGTTTACTCCACTCCGTGGCAGGGGTGTTGACCGTCTATTCCGCTCGGTGGCCGGAGTGTTGACCGTCTACTCCGCTCCGTGGGAGGGGTGTTGACCGTCTACTCCGCTTCGTGACAGGGGTGTTGACCGTTTACTCCGCTCCGTCGCAAGGGTGTTGACCGTCTACCCCGCTCCGTGGCAGGGGTGTTGACCGTCTACTCCGCTCCATGGCAGGGGTGTTGACCGTCAACTCCGCTCCGTGGCAGGGGTGTTGACCGTCTACTTCAATCCGTAGCAGGGGTGTTGAACGTCTACCTCAATCCGTAGCAGGGGTGTTGACCATCTACTCCGCTCTCTATCAAGGGTGTTGATCGTCTACCCCGCTCCGTGTCAGGGGTGTTCACCGTCTACCCCGCCCCGTGGCAGGGGTGTTGACCGTCTACCCCGCTCCGTGGCAGAGGTGTTGAACGTCTACCTCAATCCGTGACAGGGGTGTTGACCGTCTACCCCGCTCCGTGACAGGGGTGTTGACCGTCTACTCCGCTCCGTGGAAAGGGTGTTGACCGTCTACTCTGCTCCGTGGCAGGGATGTTGACCGTCTACCCGGCTCCGTGACAGGGGTGTTGATCGTCGACCCCACCCCGTGGCCGGGGTGTTGACTGTCTACCTCAATCCGTGAAAGGGGTGTTGACCATCTACCCCGCTCCGTGGGAGGGGTGGTGACCGTCTACCTCAATCCGTGACAGGGGTGTTGGCCGTCTACCCCACTCCGTGGGAGGGGTGTTGACCGTCTACTCCGCTCCGTGGGAGGGGTGTTGACCGTCTACCCCGCTCCGTGACAGGGGTGTTGACCATCTACTCCGCTCCGTGGGCGGGGTGTTGACCGTCTGCCACGCTCCGTGACAAGGATGTTGTCTGTTGACTGTCTACTTCTCTCCGTGGCCGGGGTGTTGATCGTCTACCCCGCTCCGTGACAGGGGTGTTGATCGTCTACCCCACCCCGTGGCAGGAGTGTTGACCGTCTACCTCAATCCGTGGCAGGGATATTGACCGTCTACTCCGCTCCGTGGCAGGGGTGTTGACCGTCTACCCCGCTCCGTGGCGGGGGTGTTGACCGTCTACTCCGCTCCGTGGCAGGTGTGTTGACCGTCTACTCCACTCCGTGGCAGGGATATTGACCGTCTACTCCGCTCCGTGGGAGGGGTGTTGACCGTCTACCCCTCTCCGTAGCAGGGGTGTAGATCGTCTACCCCGCCCCGTGGCAGGGGTGTTGACCGTCTACCTCAATCCGTGACAGGGGTGTTGCCCATCCACTCCGCTCCGTGGCAGGGGTGTTGACCGACTACTCCGCTCCGTGGCAGGGGTGTTGACCGTCTACTCCACTCCGTGGCAGGGGTGTTGACCATCTACTCTGCTCCGTGGGAAGGGTGTTGACCGTCTACTCCACTCCATGGGAGAGGTGTTTACCGTCTTCTCCGCCCCGTGGCAGGGGTGTTGGCCGTCTACTCCGCTCCATGGCAGGGGTG
The DNA here is from genome assembly GCA_036785665.1 of Chirona hameri. Taxonomy (NCBI): domain Eukaryota; kingdom Metazoa; phylum Arthropoda; class Thecostraca; order Balanomorpha; family Balanidae; genus Chirona; species Chirona hameri. Next base: position 570,343 of record JAXIVJ010000020.1, on the reverse strand, counting down.
TTGATCGTCTACTCCACTCCGTGGCAGGGGTGTTGACCGTCTACTCCGCCCCGTGGCTGGGGTGTTGACCGTCTACCCCGCTCCGTGACCGAGGTGTTGACCGCCTACTCTGCTCCGTGGCAGGTGTGTTGACCATCTATCCCGCTCCGTGGAAGGGGTGTTGACCGTCTACTCCGCTCCGTGGCAGGGGTGTTTACCGTCTACTCCGCTCCGTGGCAGGAGTGTTGACCGTCTACACCGCTCCGTGGGAGGGGTGTTGACCGTCTACCCCGCTCCGTGGGAAAAGGTGTTGACCGTCAACCCTGCTCCGTGGTAGGGGTGTTGACAGTCTACCCCGCTCCGTGACAGGGGTGTTGACCATCTACTCCGCTCCGTGGGCGGGGTGTTGACCGTCTGCCACGCTCCGTGACAAGGGTGTTGTCTGTTGACTGTCTACTTCTCTCCGTGGCCGGGGTGTTGATCGTCTACCGCTCCGTGACAGGGGTGTTGATCGTCTACCCCACCCCGTGGCAGGAGTGTTGACCGTCTACCTCAATCCGTGGCAGGGATATTGACCGTCTACTCCGCTCCGTGGCAAGGGTGTTGACCGTCTACCCCGCTCCGTGGCGGGGGTGTTGACCGTCTACTCCGCTCCGTGGCAGGTGTGTTGACCGTCTACTCCACTCCGTGGCAGGGATATTGACCGTCTACTCCGCTCCGTGGGAGGGGTGTTGACCGTCTACCCCTCTCCGTAGCAGGGGTGTAGATCGTCTACCCCGCCCCGTGGCAGGGGTGTTGACCGTCTACCTCAATCCGTGACAGGGGTGTTGCCCATCCACTCCGCTCCGTGGCAGGGGTGTTGACCGACTACTCCGCTCCGTGGCAGGGGTGTTGACCGTCTACTCCACTCCGTGGCAGGGGTGTTGACCATCTACTCTGCTCCGTGGGAAGGGTGTTGACCGTCTACTCCACTCCATGGGAGAGGTGTTTACCGTCTTCTCCGCCCCGTGGCAGGGGTGTTGGCCGTCTACTCCGCTCCATGGCAGGGGTGTTGATCGTCTACTCCACTCCGTGGCAGGGGTGTTGACCGTCTACTCCGCCCCGTGGCTGGGGTGTTGACCGTCTACCCCGCTCCGTGACCGAGGTGTTGACCGCCTACTCTGCTCCGTGGCAGGTGTGTTGACCATCTATCCCGCTCCGTGGAAGGGGTGTTGACCGTCTACTCCGCTCCGTGGCAGGGGTGTTAACCGTCTACTCCGCTCCGTGGCAGAGGTGTTGACCATCTACCCCGCTCCGTGGGAGGGGTGGTGACCGTCTACACCGCTCCGTGGCAGGGGTGTTGACCGTCTACCCCGCTCCGTGCCAGGGGTGTTGACCGTCTACCTCAACACGTGACAGGGGTGTTGACCGTCTACCCCGCTCCGTGGCAGGGGTGTTGACCGTCTACTCCGCTCCGTGGAAGGGGTGTTGACCGTCTACTCTGCTCCGTGGCAGGGATGTCGACCGTTTACCTCAATCTGTGACAGGGGTGTTGACCGTCTACTCCGCTCCGTGGCAGGGGTGTTGACCGTCTACTCCGCTCCGTGGCAGGGGTCTTGACCGTCTACTCTGCTCCGTGGCAGTGATGTTGACCGTCTACCTCAATCCGTGACAGGGGTGTTGACCGTCTACTCCGCTCCGTGGCCGGGGTGTTGACCGTCTACTCCACTCCGTGAAAGGGGTGTTGACCTTCTACCCCGCTCCGTGGCAGGGGTGTTGACCGTTTACTCCGATCCGTGGCAGGGGTGTTAACCGTCTACTCCACTCCGTGGCAGAGGTGTTGACCGTCTACTCCGCTACGTGGCAGGGGTGTTGACCGTCTACCTCAATCCGTGGCAGGGGTGTTGACCGTCTACCACGCTCGGTGGCAGGGGTGTTGACCGTCTACCCCGCTCCATGACAGGGGTGTTGACCATGTACTCCGCTCCGTGGCCGGGGTGTTGACCGCCTACTCTGCCCCGTGGCAGGGGTGTTGACTGTCTGCCACGCTCCGTGACAGGGGTGTTGTCTGTTGACTGTCTACTCCGCTCCGTGGCAGGGGTGTTGATCGTCTACCCGGCTCCATGACAGGGGTGTTGATCGTCTACCCCACCCCGTGGCAGGGGTGTTGACCGTCTACCTCAATCCGTGGCAGGGATATTGACCATCTACTCCGCTCCGTGGCAGGGGTGTTGACCGTCTACCCCGCTCCGTGGCAGGGGTGTTGACCGTCTACTCCGCTCCGTGGCAAGGGTGTTGACCGTCTACCCTGCTCCGTGGCAGGGGTGTTGACCGTCTACCTCAATCCGTGACAGGGGTGTTGACCGTCTATTCCGCTCCGTGGGAGGGGTGTTGACCGTCTACTCCGCTCAGTGGGAGGGGTGTTGACCGTCTACTCTGCTCTCTGGCAGGGATGTTGACCGTCTACCTCAATCCGTCACAAGGGTGTTGACCGTCTACTCCGCTCCGTGGCAGGGGTGTTGACCGTCTACTCCACTCCCTGACTGGGGTGTTGCCCGTCTACACCGCTCAGCCGCAGGGGTGTTGACCGTCTACTCCGCTCCGTGGCAGGGGTGTTAACCGTCTACTCCACTCCGTGGCAGAGGTGTTGAACGTCTACTCCGTTCCGTGGCAGGGGTGTTCACCGTCTACCTCAATCCGTAGCAGGGATGTTGACCGTCTACCTCAATCCGTGGCAGGGGTGTTGACCGTCTACCCCGCTCCGTGGTGCGGGTGTTCACCGTCTACCCCCGCTCCGTGACAGGGGTGTTGACCATCTACTCTGCTCCGTGGCCGGGGTGTTGACCGCCTACTCTGCTCCGTGGCAGGGGTGTTGACCGTCTGCCACGCTCCGTGACAGGGGTGTTGTCTGTTGACTGTCTACTCCGCTCCGTGGCAGGGGTGTTGACCGTCTACTTCTCTCTGTGGCCGGGGTGTTGAACGTCTAGTCCGCTCCGTAGGAGGGGTGTTGACCGTCTACTCTGCTCCGTGGCAGTGATGTTGACTGTCTACCTCAATCCGTGACAGGGGCGTTGACCGTCTACTCCGCTCCGTGGCAGGGGTGTTGACCGTCTAATCCGCTCCGTGGGAGGGGTGTTGACCGTCTATTCTGCTCCGTGGCAGTGATGTTGACCGTCTACCTCAATTCGTGACAGGGGTGTTGACCGTCTACCCCGCTCCGTGACAGGGGTGTTGATCGTCTACCCCACCCCGTGGCAGGAGTGTTGACCGTCTGCCTCAATCCGTGGCAGGGATATTGACCGTCTACTCCGCTCCGTTGCAGGGGTGTTGACCGTCTACCCCGCTCCGTGGCAGGGGTGTTGACCGTCTACTCCGCTCCGTGGCAGGTGTGTTGACCGTCTACTCCACTCCGTGGCAGGGATATTGACCATCTACTCCGCTCCGTGGGAGGGGTGTTGACCGTCTACTCCGCCCCGTGGGAAAAGGTGTTGACCGTCAACTCCGCCCGTGGCAGGGGTGTTGACCGTCTACCCCGCTCCTTGGTAGGGGTGTTTACCGTCTACCCCGCTCCGTGGCATGTGTGTTGACCGTCTACTCCTCTCTCTGGCAGGAGTGTTGACCGTCTACCCCGCTCCGTGGAAGGGGTGTTGACCGTCTACTCCGCTCCGTGGCAGGGGTGTTGACCATCTACCCCGCTCCGCGGGAGGGGTGTTGACCGTCTACTTCGCCCCGTGGCAGTGGTGTTGACAGTCTACACCACTCCATGACAGGGGTGTTGACCGTCTACCTCAATCCGTGACAGGGGTGTTGACCATCTACCCCGCTCCGTGGGAGGGGTGGTGACCGTCTACTCCGCTCCGTGGCAGGGGTGTTGACCGTCTATTCCGCTCCGTGGCAGGGGTGTTGACCGTCTACCTCAATCCGTGGCAGGGGTGTTGACCGTCTACCCCGCTCCGTGGCCGGGGTGTTGACCGTCTACTCCACTCCGTGACAGGGGTGTTGACCGTCTACCACGCTCCGTGGCAGGGGTGTTGACCGTCTACTCCGCTCCGTGGCAGGGGTGTTGACCGTCTACTCCACTCCGGGGCAGGGGTGTTGACCGTCTACTCCACTCCGTGGCAGAGGTGTTGACCGTCTACCTCAATCCGTAGCAGGGATGTTGACCGTCTACCTCAATCCGTGGCAGGGGTGTTGACCGTTTACCCCGCTCCGTGGCAGGGGTGTTGACCGTCTACTCCGCTCCGTGACAAGGGTGTTGACCGTCTACCCTGCTCCGTGGCAGGGGTGTTGACCGTCTACCTCAATCCGTGACAGGGGTGTTGACCGTCTACCCCGCTCCGTGGCAGGGGTGTTGACCGTCTACTCCGCCCCGTGGCTGGGGTGTTGACCGTCTACCTCAATCCGTGGCAGGGGTGTTGACCGTCTACCACGCTCCGTAACAAGGGTGTTGACCGTCTACCCCGCTCCATGACATGGGTGTTGACCATCTACTCCGCTCCGTGGCCGGGGTGTTGACCGCCTAATCTGCTCCGTGGCAGGGGTGTTGACTGTCTGCCACGCTCCGTGACATGGGTGTTGTCTGTTGATTGTCTACTCCGCTCCGTGGCAGGGTTGTTGATCGTCTACCCGGCTCCGTGACAGGGGTGTTGATCGTCTACCCCACCCCGTGGCAGGGGTGTTGACCGTCTACCTCAATCCGTGACAGGGATATTGACCGTTTACTCCGCTCCGAGTCAGGGGTGTTGACCGTCTACCCCGCTCCGTGGGAGGGGTGTTAAACGTCTACTCTGCTCTGTGGCAGGGATGTTGACCGTCTACCTCAATCCGTGAGAAGAGTGTTGACCGTCTACTCCGCTCCGTGGCAGGGGTGTTCACCGTCTACTCCACTCCCTGACAGGGATGTTGACCGTCTACCCCGCTTAGCGGTAGGGGTGTTGACCGTCTACACCACTCCGTGGCAGGGGTGTTAACCGTCTACTCCACTCCGTGGCAGAGGTGTTGACCGTCTACTCCGTTCCGTGGCAGGGGTGTTCACCGTCTACCTCAATCCGTAGCAGGGATGTTGACTGTCTACCTCAATCCGTGGCAGGGGTGTTGACCGTCTACCCCGCTCCGTGGCAGGGGTGCTGACCGTCTACTCCGCTCCGTGGCAAGGGTGTTGACCGTCTACCCTGCTCCGTGGCAGGGGTGTTGACCGTCTACCTCAATCCGTGACAGGGGTGTTGACCGTCTACCCCGCTCCGTGGCAGGGGTGTTGACCGTCTACTCCGCCCCGTGGCTGGGGTGTTGACCGTCTACCCCCCTCCGTGACAGGGGTGTTGTCTGTTGACTGTCTACTCCGCTCCGTGGCAGGGGTGTTGATCGTCTACCCGGCTCCATAACCGGGGTGTTGATCGTCTACCCCACCCCGTGGCAGGGGTGTTGACCGTCTACCTCAATCCTTGGCAGGGATATTGACCGTCTACTCCACTCCCTGACAGGGATGTTGACCGTCTACCCCGCTTAGCGGTAGGGGTGTTGACCGTCTACACCACTCCGTGGCAGGGGTGTTAACCGTCTACTCCACTCCGTGGCAGAGGTGTTGACCGTCTACTCCGTTCCGTGGCAGGGGTGTTCACCGTCTACCTCAATCCGTAGCAGGGATGTTGACTGTCTACCTCAATCCGTGGCAGGGGTGTTGACCGTCTACCCCGCTCCGTGGCAGGGGTGCTGACCGTCTACTCCGCTCCGTGGCAAGGGTGTTGACCGTCTACCCTGCTCCGTGGCAGGGGTGTTGACCGTCTACCTCAATCCGTGACAGGGGTGTTGACCGTCTACCCCGCTCCGTGGCAGGGGTGTTGACCGTCTACCCTGCTCCGTGGCAGGGGTGTTGACCGTCTACCTCAGTCCGTGACAGGGGTGTTGACCGTCTACCCCGCTCCGTGGCAGGGGTGTTGACCGTCTACTCCGCTCCGTGGGAGGGGTGTTGACCGTCTACTCTGCTCTCTGGCAGGGATGTTGACCGTCTACCTCAATCCGTGACAAGGGTGTTGACCCTCTACTCCGCTCCGTGGCAGGGGTGTTGACAGTCTACTCCACTCCCTGACTGGGGTGTTGACCGTCTACCCCGCTCAGCGGCAGGGGTGTTGACCGTCTACTCCGCTCCGTGGCAGGGGTGTTAACCGTCTACTCCACTCCGTGGCAGGGGTGTTGACCGTCTACTCCACTCCGTGGCAGAGGTGTTGACCGTCTACTCCGTTCCGTGGCAAGGGTGTTCACCGTCTACATCAATCCGTAGCAGGGATGTTGACCGTCTACCTCAATCCGTGGCAGGGGTGTTGACCGTCTACCCCGCTCCGTGGTAGGGGTGTTGACCGTCTACCACGCTCCGTGACAGAGGTGTTGACCATCTACTCCGCTCCGTGGTCGGGGTGTTGACCGCCTACTCTGCTCCGTGGCAGGGGTGTTGACCGTCTGCCACGCTCCGTGACAGGGGTGTTGTCTGTTGACTGTCTACTCCGCTCCGTGGCAGGGGTGTTGACCGTCTACTTCTCTCCGTGGCCGGGGTGTTGACCGTCTACTCCGCTCCGTGGGAGGGGTGTTGACCGTCTACTCTGCTCCGTGGCAGTGATGTTGACCGTCTACCTCAATCCGTGACAGGGGTGTTGACCGTCTACTCCGCTCCGTGGCAGGGGTGTTGACCGTCTACTCCGCTCCGTGGGAGGGGTGTTGACCGTCTATTCTGCTCGGTGACAGTGATGTTGACCGTCTACCTCAATTCGTGACAGGGGTGTTGACCGTCTACCCCGCTCCGTGACAGGGGTGTTGATCGTCTACCCCACCCCGTGGCAGGAGTGTTGCCCGTCTACCCCGCTCCGTGGCAGGGATGTTGACCGTCTACTCCGCTCCGTGGCAGGTGTGTTGACCGTCTACTCCATTCCGTGGCAGGGATATTGACCGTCTACTCCGCTCCGTGGGAGGGGTGTTGACCGTCTACCCCTCTCCGTAGCAGGGGTGTAGATCGTCTACCCCGCCCCGTGGCAGGGGTGTTGACCGTCTACCTCAATCCGTGACAGGGGTGTTGCCCATCTACTCATCTCCGTGGCAGGGGTGTTGACCGTCTACTCCGCTCCGTGGCATGGGTGTTGACCGTCTACTCCACTCCATGGCAGGGGTGTTGACCGTCTACTCTGCTCCGTGGGAAGGGTGTTGACCATCTACTACACTCCGTGGGAGAGGTGTTGACCGTCTACTCGGCTCCGTGGCAGGGGTGTTGGCCATCTACTCCGCTCCGTGGCAGGGGTGTTGATCGTCTACTCCACTCCGTGGCAGGGGTGTTGACCGTCTACTCCGCCCCGTGGCTGGGGTGTTGACCGTCTACCCCCCTCCGTGACTGGGGTGTTGACCGCCTACTCCGCTCCGTGTCAGGTGTGTTGACCATATATCCCGCACCGTGGGAGGGGTGTTGACCGTCTACTCCGCTCCCTGGCAGGGGTGTTAACCGTCTACTCCGCTCCGTGGCAGGAGTGTAGACCGTCTACCCTTCTCCGTGGGAGGGGTGTTGACCGTCTACCCCTCTCCGTGGGAAAAGATGTTGACCGTCAACACTGCTCCGTGGGAGGGGTGTTGACAGTCTACTCCGCTCCGTGGCATGGGTGTTGACAATCTACCCCGCTCCGTGGGAGGGGTGGTGACCGTCTACTCCGCTCCGTGGCAGGGGTGTTGACCGTCTACCCCGCTCCGTGGCAGAGGTGTTGAACGTCTACCTCAATCCGTGACAGGGGTGTTGACCGTCTACCCCGCTCCGTGACAGGGGTGTTGACCGTCTACTCCGCTCCGTGGAAAGGGTGTTGACCGTCTACTCTGCTCCGTGGCAGGGATGTTGACCGTCTACCCGGCTCCGTGACAGGGGTGTTGATCGTCGACCCCACCCCGTGGCCGGGGTGTTGACTGTCTACCTCAATCCGTGAAAGGGGTGTTGACCATCTACCCCGCTCCGTGGGAGGGGTGGTGACCGTCTACCTCAATCCGTGACAGGGGTGTTGGCCGTCTACCCCACTCCGTGGGAGGGGTGTTGACCGTCTACTCCGCTCCGTGGGAGGGGTGTTGACCGTCTACCCCGCTCCGTGACAGGGGTGTTGACCATCTACTCCGCTCCGTGGGCGGGGTGTTGACCGTCTGCCACGCTCCGTGACAAGGATGTTGTCTGTTGACTGTCTACTTCTCTCCGTGGCCGGGGTGTTGATCGTCTACCCCGCTCCGTGACAGGGGTGTTGATCGTCTACCCCACCCCGTGGCAGGAGTGTTGACCGTCTACCTCAATCCGTGGCAGGGATATTGACCGTCTACTCCGCTCCGTGGCAGGGGTGTTGACCGTCTACCCCGCTCCGTGGCGGGGGTGTTGACCGTCTACTCCGCTCCGTGGCAGGTGTGTTGACCGTCTACTCCATTCCGTGGCAGGGATATTGACCGTCTACTCCGCTCCGTGGGAGGGGTGTTGACCGTCTACCCCTCTCCGTAGCAGGGGTGTAGATCGTCTACCCCGCCCCGTGGCAGGGGTGTTGACCGTCTACCTCAATCCGTGACAGGGGTGTTGCCCATCCACTCCGCTCCGTGGCAGGGGTGTTGACCGACTACTCCGCTCCGTGGCAGGGGTGTTGACCGTCTACTCCACTCCGTGGCAGGGGTGTTGACCATCTACTCTGCTCCGTGGGAAGGGTGTTGACCGTCTACTCCACTCCATGGGAGAGGTGTTTACCGTCTTCTCCGCCCCGTGGCAGGGGTGTTGGCCGTCTACTCCGCTCCATGGCAGGGGTGTTGATCGTCTACTCCACTCCGTGGCAGGGGTGTTGACCGTCTACTCCGCCCCGTGGCTGGGGTGTTGACCGTCTACCCCGCTCCGTGACCGAGGTGTTGACCGCCTACTCTGCTCCGTGGCAGGTGTGTTGACCATCTATCCCGCTCCGTGGAAGGGGTGTTGACCGTCTACTCCGCTCCGTGGCAGGGGTGTTAACCGTCTACTCCGCTCCGTGGCAGGAGTGTTGACCGTCTACACCGCTCCGTGGGAGGGGTGTTGACCGTCTACCCCGCTCCGTGGGAAAAGGTGTTGACCGTCAACCCTGCTCCGTGGTAGGGGTGTTGACAGTCTACCCCGCTCCGTGACAGGGGTGTTGACCATCTACTCCGCTCCGTGGGCGGGGTGTTGACCGTCTGCCACGCTCCGTGACAAGGGTGTTGTCTGTTGACTGTCTACTTCTCTCCGTGGCCGGGGTGTTGATCGTCTACCGCTCCGTGACAGGGGTGTTGATCGTCTACCCCACCCCGTGGCAGGAGTGTTGACCGTCTACCTCAATCCGTGGCAGGGATATTGACCGTCTACTCCGCTCCGTGGCAGGGGTGTTGACCGTCTACCCCGCTCCGTGGCGGGGGTGTTGACCGTCTACTCCGCTCCGTGGCAGGTGTGTTGACCGTCTACTCCACTCCGTGGCAGGGATATTGACCGTCTACTCCGCTCCGTGGGAGGGGTGTTGACCGTCTACCCCTCTCCGTAGCAGGGGTGTAGATCGTCTACCCCGCCCCGTGGCAGGGGTGTTGACCGTCTACCTCAATCCGTGACAGGGGTGTTGCCCATCCACTCCGCTCCGTGGCAGGGGTGTTGACCGACTACTCCGCTCCGTGGCAGGGGTGTTGACCGTCTACTCCACTCCGTGGCAGGGGTGTTGACCATCTACTCTGCTCCGTGGGAAGGGTGTTGACCGTCTACTCCACTCCATGGGAGAGGTGTTTACCGTCTTCTCCGCCCCGTGGCAGGGGTGTTGGCCGTCTACTCCGCTCCATGGCAGGGGTGTTGATCGTCTACTCCACTCCGTGGCAGGGGTGTTGACCGTCTACTCCGCCCCGTGGCTGGGGTGTTGACCGTCTACCCCGCTCCGTGACCGAGGTGTTGACCGCCTACTCTGCTCCGTGGCAGGTGTGTTGACCATCTATCCCGCTCCGTGGAAGGGGTGTTGACCGTCTACTCCGCTCCGTGGCAGGGGTGTTAACCGTCTACTCCGCTCCGTGGCAGGAGTGTTGACCGTCTACACCGCTCCGTGGGAGGGGTGTTGACCGTCTACCCCGCTCCGTGGGAAAAGGTGTTGACCGTCAACCCTGCTCCGTGGTAGGGGTGTTGACAGTCTACTCCGCTCCGTGGCAGAGGTGTTGACCATCTACCCCGCTCCGTGGGAGGGGTGGTGACCGTCTACACCGCTCCGTGGCAGGGGTGTTGACCGTCTACCCCGCTCCGTGCCAGGGGTGTTGACCGTCTACCTCAACACGTGACAGGGGTGTTGACCGTCTACCCCGCTCCGTGGCAGGGGTGTTGACCGTCTACTCCGCTCCGTGGAAGGGGTGTTGACCGTCTACTCTGCTCCGTGGCAGGGATGTCGACCGTCTACCTCAATCTGTGACAGGGGTGTTGACCGTCTACTCCGCTCCGTGGCAGGGGTGTTGACCGTCTACTCCGCTCCGTGGCAGGGGTCTTGACCGTCTACTCTGCTCCGTGGCAGTGATGTTGACCGTCTACCTCAATCCGTGACAGGGGTGTTGACCGTCTACTCCGCTCCGTGGCCGGGGTGTTGACCGTCTACTCCACTCCGTGAAAGGGGTGTTGACCTTCTACCCCGCTCCGTGGCAGGGGTGTTGACCGTTTACTCCGATCCGTGGCAGGGGTGTTAACCGTCTACTCCACTCCGTGGCAGAGGTGTTGACCGTCTACTCCGCTACGTGGCAGGGGTGTTGACCGTCTACCTCAATCCGTAGCAGGGGTGTTGACCGTCTACCACGCTCGGTGGCAGGGGTGTTGACCGTCTACCCCGCTCCATGACAGGGGTGTTGACCATGTACTCCGCTCCGTGGCCGGGGTGTTGACCGCCTACTCTGCCCCGTGGCAGGGGTGTTGACTGTCTGCCACGCTCCGTGACAGGGGTGTTGTCTGTTGACTGTCTACTCCGCTCCGTGGCAGGGGTGTTGATCGTCTACCCGGCTCCATGACAGGGGTGTTGATCGTCTACCCCACCCCGTGGCAGGGGTGTTGACCGTCTACCTCAATCCGTGGCAGGGATATTGACCATCTACTCCGCTCCGTGGCAGGGGTGTTGACCGTCTACCCCGCTCCGTGGCAGGGGTGTTGACCGTCTACTCCGCTCCGTGGCAAGGGTGTTGACCGTCTACCCTGCTCCGTGGCAGGGGTGTTGACCGTCTACCTCAATCCGTGACAGGGGTGTTGACCGTCTATTCCGATCCGTGGGAGGGGTGTTGACCGTCTACTCCGCTCAGTGGGAGGGGTGTTGACCGTCTACTCTGCTCTCTGGCAGGGATGTTGACCGTCTACCTCAATCCGTCACAAGAGTTTTGACCGTCTACTCCGCTCCGTGGCAGGGGTGTTGACCGTCTACTCCACTCCCTGACTGGGGTGTTGCCCGTCTACCCCGCTCAGCCGCAGGGGTGTTGACCGTCTACTCCGCTCCGTGGCAGGGGTGTTAACCGTCTACTCCACTCCGTGGCAGAGGTGTTGAACGTCTACTCCGTTCCGTGGCAGGGGTGTTCACCGTCTACCTCAATCCGTAGCAGGGATGTTGACCGTCTACCTCAATCCGTGGCAGGGGTGTTGACCGTCTACCCCGCTCCGTGGTGCGGGTGTTCACCGTCTACCCCCGCTCCGTGACAGGGGTGTTGACCATCTACTCTGCTCCGTGGCCGGGGTGTTGACCGCCTACTCTGCTCCGTGGCAGGGGTGTTGACCGTCTGCCACGCTCCGTGACAGGGGTGTTGTCTGTTGACTGTCTACTCCGCTCCGTGGCAGGGGTGTTGACCGTCTACTTCTCTCTGTGGCCGGGGTGTTGAACGTCTAGTCCGCTCCGTGGGAGGGGTGTTGACCGTCTACTCTGCTCCGTGGCAGTGATGTTGACTGTCTACCTCAATCCGTGACAGGGGCGTTCACCGTCTACTCCGCTCCGTGGCAGGGGTGTTGACCGTCTAATCCGCTCCGTGGGAGGGGTGTTGACCGTCTATTCTGCTCCGTGGCAGTGATGTTGACCGTCTACCTCAATTCGTGACAGGGGTGTTGACCGTCTACCCCGCTCCGTGACAGGGGTGTTGATCGTCTACCCCACCCCGTGGCAGGAGTGTTGACCGTCCGCCTCAATCCGTGGCAGGGATATTGACCGTCTACTCCGCTCCGTTGCAGGGGTGTTGACCGTCTACCCCGCTCCGTGGCAGGGGTGTTGACCGTCTACTCCGCTCCGTGGCAGGTGTGTTGACCGTCTACTCCACTCCGTGGCAGGGATATTGACCATCTACTCCGCTCCGTGGGAGGGGTGTTGACCGTCTACCCCTCTCCGTAGCAGGGGTGTAGATTGTCTACCCCGCCCCGTGGCAGAGGTGTTGACCGTCTACCTCAATCCGTGACAGGGGTGTTGCCCATCTACTCCGCTCCGTGGCAGGGGTGTTGACCGTCTACTCCGCTCCGTGGCATGGGTGTTGACCGTCTACTCCACTCCATGGCAGGAATGTTGACCGTCTACTCTGCTCCGTGGGAAGGGTGTTGACCGTCTACTACACTCCGTGGGAGGGGTGTTGACCGTCTACTCCGCTCCGTGTCAGGGGTGTTGGCCGTCTACTCCGCTCCGTGGCAGGGGTGTTGATCGTCTACTCCACTCCGTGGCAGGGGTGTTGACCGTCTACTCCGCCCCGTGGCTGGGGTGTTGACCATCTACCCCCCTCCGTGACCGGGGTGTTGACCGCCTACTCCGCTACGTGTCAGGTGTGTTGACCATATATCCCGCAGCGTGGGAGGGGTGTTGACCGTCTACTCCGCTCCGTGGCAGGGGTGTTAACCGTCTACTCCGCTCCGTGGCAGGAGTGTTGACCGTCTACCCTTCTCCGTGGGAGGGGTGTTGACCGTCTACCCCGCTCCGTGGGAAAAGATTATGACCGTCAACCCTGCTCCGTGGTAGGGGTGTTGACAGTCTACTCCGCTCCGTGGCAGGGGTGTTGACCGTCTACTCCGCTCCGTGGCAGGGGTGTTCACCGTCTACCTCAATCCGTGGCAGGGATGTTGGCCGTCTACCTCAATCCGTTGCAGGGGTGTTGACCGTCTACTCCGCTCCGTGGCAGGGGTGTTGACCGTCTACTCCACTCCGTGACAGGGGTGTTGACCGTCTACCCCGCTCTGTGGCAGGGGTGTTGACCGTCTACTCCGCTCCGTGGCAGGGGTGTTAACCGTCTACTCCGCTCCGTGGCAGAGGTGTTGACCGTCTACTCCGCTCCGTGGCAGGGGTATTCACCGTCTACCTCAATCCGTGGCAGGGGTATTGACCGTCTACCTCAATCCATGGCAGGGGTGTTGACCGTCTACCACGCTCTGTGGCAGGGGTGTTGACCATCTACTCCGCTCCGTGGCCAGGGTGTTGACCGCCTACTCTGCTCCGTGGCAGGGGTGTTGACTGTCTGCCACGCTCCGTGACAGGGGTGTTGTCTGTTGACCGTCTACTCCGCCCCGTGGCCGGGGTGTTTACCATCTACCACGCTCCGTGGTAGGGGTGTTGACCATCTACTCCGCTCCGTGACAGGGGTGTTGACAGTCTACTCCGCTCCGTGACAGGGGTGTTGACCGTCTTCTCCGCTCCGTGACAGGGATGTTGACCGTCTACTCCGCTCCGTGGCAGGGGTGTTGACCACCTACCCCGCTCCGTGTCCGGGGTGTTGACCGTCTTCTCGACTCCGTGGCAGGGGTGTTGACCGTCTACCCCTCTCCGTGGTGGGGTGTTAACCGTTTACTCCACTCCGTGGCAGGGGTGTTGACCGTCTATTCCGCTCGGTGGCCGGAGTGTTGACCGTCTACTCCGCTCCGTGGGAGGGGTGTTGACCGTCTACTCCGCTTCGTGACAGGGGTGTTGACCGTTTACTCCGCTCCGTCGCAAGGGTGTTGACCGTCTACCCCGCTCCGTGGCAGGGGTGTTGACCGTCTACTCCGCTCCATGGCAGGGGTGTTGACCGTCAACTCCGCTCCGTGGCAGGGGTGTTGACCGTCTACTTCAATCCGTAGCAGGGGTGTTGAACGTCTACCTCAATCCGTAGCAGGGGTGTTGACCATCTACTCCGCTCTCTATCAAGGGTGTTGATCGTCTACCCCGCTCCGTGTCAGGGGTGTTCACCGTCTACCCCGCCCCGTGGCAGGGGTGTTGACCGTCTACCCCGCTCCGTGGCAGAGGTGTTGAACGTCTACCTCAATCCGTGACAGGGGTGTTGACCGTCTACCCCGCTCCGTGACAGGGGTGTTGACCGTCTACTCCGCTCCGTGGAAAGGGTGTTGACCGTCTACTCTGCTCCGTGGCAGGGATGTTGACCGTCTACCCGGCTCCGTGACAGGGGTGTTGATCGTCGACCCCACCCCGTGGCCGGGGTGTTGACTGTCTACCTCAATCCGTGAAAGGGGTGTTGACCATCTACCCCGCTCCGTGGGAGGGGTGGTGACCGTCTACCTCAATCCGTGACAGGGGTGTTGGCCGTCTACCCCACTCCGTGGGAGGGGTGTTGACCGTCTACTCCGCTCCGTGGGAGGGGTGTTGACCGTCTACCCCGCTCCGTGACAGGGGTGTTGACCATCTACTCCGCTCCGTGGGCGGGGTGTTGACCGTCTGCCACGCTCCGTGACAAGGATGTTGTCTGTTGACTGTCTACTTCTCTCCGTGGCCGGGGTGTTGATCGTCTACCCCGCTCCGTGACAGGGGTGTTGATCGTCTACCCCACCCCGTGGCAGGAGTGTTGACCGTCTACCTCAATCCGTGGCAGGGATATTGACCGTCTACTCCGCTCCGTGGCAGGGGTGTTGACCGTCTACCCCGCTCCGTGGCGGGGGTGTTGACCGTCTACTCCGCTCCGTGGCAGGTGTGTTGACCGTCTACTCCACTCCGTGGCAGGGATATTGACCGTCTACTCCGCTCCGTGGGAGGGGTGTTGACCGTCTACCCCTCTCCGTAGCAGGGGTGTAGATCGTCTACCCCGCCCCGTGGCAGGGGTGTTGACCGTCTACCTCAATCCGTGACAGGGGTGTTGCCCATCCACTCCGCTCCGTGGCAGGGGTGTTGACCGACTACTCCGCTCCGTGGCAGGGGTGTTGACCGTCTACTCCACTCCGTGGCAGGGGTGTTGACCATCTACTCTGCTCCGTGGGAAGGGTGTTGACCGTCTACTCCACTCCATGGGAGAGGTGTTTACCGTCTTCTCCGCCCCGTGGCAGGGGTGTTGGCCGTCTACTCCGCTCCATGGCAGGGGTGTTGATCGTCTACTCCACTCCGTGGCAGGGGTGTTGACCGTCTACTCCGCCCCGTGGCTGGGGTGTTGACCGTCTACCCCGCTCCGTGACCGAGGTGTTGACCGCCTACTCTGCTCCGTGGCAGGTGTGTTGACCATCTATCCCGCTCCGTGGAAGGGGTGTTGACCGTCTACTCCGCTCCGTGGCAGGGGTGTTTACCGTCTACTCCGCTCCGTGGCAGGAGTGTTGACCGTCTACACCGCTCCGTGGGAGGGGTGTTGACCGTCTACCCCGCTCCGTGGGAAAAGGTGTTGACCGTCAACCCTGCTCCGTGGTAGGGGTGTTGACAGTCTACCCCGCTCCGTGACAGGGGTGTTGACCATCTACTCCGCTCCGTGGGCGGGGTGTTGACCGTCTGCCACGCTCCGTGACAAGGGTGTTGTCTGTTGACTGTCTACTTCTCTCCGTGGCCGGGGTGTTGATCGTCTACCGCTCCGTGACAGGGGTGTTGATCGTCTACCCCACCCCGTGGCAGGAGTGTTGACCGTCTACCTCAATCCGTGGCAGGGATATTGACCGTCTACTCCGCTCCGTGGCAAGGGTGTTGACCGTCTACCCCGCTCCGTGGCGGGGGTGTTGACCGTCTACTCCGCTCCGTGGCAGGTGTGTTGACCGTCTACTCCACTCCGTGGCAGGGATATTGACCGTCTACTCCGCTCCGTGGGAGGGGTGTTGACCGTCTACCCCTCTCCGTAGCAGGGGTGTAGATCGTCTACCCCGCCCCGTGGCAGGGGTGTTGACCGTCTACCTCAATCCGTGACAGGGGTGTTGCCCATCCACTCCGCTCCGTGGCAGGGGTGTTGACCGACTACTCCGCTCCGTGGCAGGGGTGTTGACCGTCTACTCCACTCCGTGGCAGGGGTGTTGACCATCTACTCTGCTCCGTGGGAAGGGTGTTGACCGTCTACTCCACTCCATGGGAGAGGTGTTTACCGTCTTCTCCGCCCCGTGGCAGGGGTGTTGGCCGTCTACTCCGCTCCATGGCAGGGGTGTTGATC
The DNA here is from genome assembly GCA_036785665.1 of Chirona hameri. Classification (NCBI taxonomy): domain Eukaryota; kingdom Metazoa; phylum Arthropoda; class Thecostraca; order Balanomorpha; family Balanidae; genus Chirona; species Chirona hameri. The sequence goes on along the minus strand of JAXIVJ010000020.1, from coordinate 554,053 downwards.
GTCTACTCCACTCCGTGGCAGGGGTGTTGACCGTCTACTCCGCCCCGTGGCTGGGGTGTTGACCGTCTACCCCGCTCCGTGACCGAGGTGTTGACCGCCTACTCTGCTCCGTGGCAGGTGTGTTGACCATCTATCCCGCTCCGTGGAAGGGGTGTTGACCGTCTACTCCGCTCCGTGGCAGGGGTGTTAACCGTCTACTCCGCTCCGTGGCAGGAGTGTTGACCGTCTACACCGCTCCGTGGGAGGGGTGTTGACCGTCTACCCCGCTCCGTGGGAAAAGGTGTTGACCGTCAACCCTGCTCCGTGGTAGGGGTGTTGACAGTCTACTCCGCTCCGTGGCAGAGGTGTTGACCATCTACCCCGCTCCGTGGGAGGGGTGGTGACCGTCTACACCGCTCCGTGGCAGGGGTGTTGACCGTCTACCCCGCTCCGTGCCAGGGGTGTTGACCGTCTACCTCAACACGTGACAGGGGTGTTGACCGTCTACCCCGCTCCGTGGCAGGGGTGTTGACCGTCTACTCCGCTCCGTGGAAGGGGTGTTGACCGTCTACTCTGCTCCGTGGCAGGGATGTCGACCGTTTACCTCAATCTGTGACAGGGGTGTTGACCGTCTACTCCGCTCCGTGGCAGGGGTGTTGACCGTCTACTCCGCTCCGTGGCAGGGGTCTTGACCGTCTACTCTGCTCCGTGGCAGTGATGTTGACCGTCTACCTCAATCCGTGACAGGGGTGTTGACCGTCTACTCCGCTCCGTGGCCGGGGTGTTGACCGTCTACTCCACTCCGTGAAAGGGGTGTTGACCTTCTACCCCGCTCCGTGGCAGGGGTGTTGACCGTTTACTCCGATCCGTGGCAGGGGTGTTAACCGTCTACTCCACTCCGTGGCAGAGGTGTTGACCGTCTACTCCGCTACGTGGCAGGGGTGTTGACCGTCTACCTCAATCCGTGGCAGGGGTGTTGACCGTCTACCACGCTCGGTGGCAGGGGTGTTGACCGTCTACCCCGCTCCATGACAGGGGTGTTGACCATGTACTCCGCTCCGTGGCCGGGGTGTTGACCGCCTACTCTGCCCCGTGGCAGGGGTGTTGACTGTCTGCCACGCTCCGTGACAGGGGTGTTGTCTGTTGACTGTCTACTCCGCTCCGTGGCAGGGGTGTTGATCGTCTACCCGGCTCCATGACAGGGGTGTTGATCGTCTACCCCACCCCGTGGCAGGGGTGTTGACCGTCTACCTCAATCCGTGGCAGGGATATTGACCATCTACTCCGCTCCGTGGCAGGGGTGTTGACCGTCTACCCCGCTCCGTGGCAGGGGTGTTGACCGTCTACTCCGCTCCGTGGCAAGGGTGTTGACCGTCTACCCTGCTCCGTGGCAGGGGTGTTGACCGTCTACCTCAATCCGTGACAGGGGTGTTGACCGTCTATTCCGCTCCGTGGGAGGGGTGTTGACCGTCTACTCCGCTCAGTGGGAGGGGTGTTGACCGTCTACTCTGCTCTCTGGCAGGGATGTTGACCGTCTACCTCAATCCGTCACAAGGGTGTTGACCGTCTACTCCGCTCCGTGGCAGGGGTGTTGACCGTCTACTCCACTCCCTGACTGGGGTGTTGCCCGTCTACACCGCTCAGCCGCAGGGGTGTTGACCGTCTACTCCGCTCCGTGGCAGGGGTGTTAACCGTCTACTCCACTCCGTGGCAGAGGTGTTGAACGTCTACTCCGTTCCGTGGCAGGGGTGTTCACCGTCTACCTCAATCCGTAGCAGGGATGTTGACCGTCTACCTCAATCCGTGGCAGGGGTGTTGACCGTCTACCCCGCTCCGTGGTGCGGGTGTTCACCGTCTACCCCCGCTCCGTGACAGGGGTGTTGACCATCTACTCTGCTCCGTGGCCGGGGTGTTGACCGCCTACTCTGCTCCGTGGCAGGGGTGTTGACCGTCTGCCACGCTCCGTGACAGGGGTGTTGTCTGTTGACTGTCTACTCCGCTCCGTGGCAGGGGTGTTGACCGTCTACTTCTCTCTGTGGCCGGGGTGTTGAACGTCTAGTCCGCTCCGTAGGAGGGGTGTTGACCGTCTACTCTGCTCCGTGGCAGTGATGTTGACTGTCTACCTCAATCCGTGACAGGGGCGTTGACCGTCTACTCCGCTCCGTGGCAGGGGTGTTGACCGTCTAATCCGCTCCGTGGGAGGGGTGTTGACCGTCTATTCTGCTCCGTGGCAGTGATGTTGACCGTCTACCTCAATTCGTGACAGGGGTGTTGACCGTCTACCCCGCTCCGTGACAGGGGTGTTGATCGTCTACCCCACCCCGTGGCAGGAGTGTTGACCGTCTGCCTCAATCCGTGGCAGGGATATTGACCGTCTACTCCGCTCCGTTGCAGGGGTGTTGACCGTCTACCCCGCTCCGTGGCAGGGGTGTTGACCGTCTACTCCGCTCCGTGGCAGGTGTGTTGACCGTCTACTCCACTCCGTGGCAGGGATATTGACCATCTACTCCGCTCCGTGGGAGGGGTGTTGACCGTCTACCCCTCTCCGTAGCAGGGGTGTAGATTGTCTACCCCGCCCCGTGGCAGAGGTGTTGACCGTCTACCTCAATCCGTGACAGGGGTGTTGCCCATCTACTCCGCTCCGTGGCAGGGGTGTTGACCGTCTACTCCGCTCCGTGGCATGGGTGTTGACCGTCTACTCCACTCCATGGCAGGAATGTTGACCGTCTACTCTGCTCCGTGGGAAGGGTGTTGACCGTCTACTACACTCCGTGGGAGGGGTGTTGACCGTCTACTCCGCTCCGTGGCAGGGGTGTTGGCCGTCTACTCCGCTCCGTGGCAGGGGTGTTGATCGTCTACTCCACTCCGTGGCAGGGGTGTTGACCGTCTACTCCGCCCCGTGGCTGGGGTGTTGACCATCTACCCCCTCCGTGACCGGGGTGTTGACCGCCTACTCCGCTACGTGTCAGGTGTGTTGACCATATATCCCGCAGCGTGGGAGGGGTGTTGACCGTCTACTCCGCTCCGTGGCAGGGGTGTTAACCGTCTACTCCGCTCCGTGGCAGGAGTGTTGACCGTCTACCCTTCTCCGTGGGAGGGGTGTTGACCGTCTACCCCGCTCCGTGGGAAAAGATTATGACCGTCAACCCTGCTCCGTGGTAGGGGTGTTGACAGTCTACTCCGCTCCGTGGCAGGGGTGTTGACCGTCTACTCCGCTCCGTGGCAGGGGTGTTCACCGTCTACCTCAATCCGTGGCAGGGATGTTGGCCGTCTACCTCAATCCGTTGCAGGGGTGTTGACCGTCTACTCCGCTCCGTGGCAGGGGTGTTGACCGTCTACTCCACTCCGTGACAGGGGTGTTGACCGTCTACCCCGCTCTGTGGCAGGGGTGTTGACCGTCTACTCCGCTCCGTGGCAGGGGTGTTAACCGTCTACTCCGCTCCGTGGCAGAGGTGTTGACCGTCTACTCCGCTCCGTGGCAGGGGTATTCACCGTCTACCTCAATCCGTGGCAGGGGTATTGACCGTCTACCTCAATCCATGGCAGGGGTGTTGACCGTCTACCACGCTCTGTGGCAGGGGTGTTGACCATCTACTCCGCTCCGTGGCCGGGGTGTTGACCGCCTACTCTGCTCCGTGGCAGGGGTGTTGACTGTCTGCCACGCTCCGTGACAGGGGTGTTGTCTGTTGACCGTCTACTCCGCCCCGTGGCCGGGGTGTTTACCATCTACCACGCTCCGTGGTAGGGGTGTTGACCATCTACTCCGCTCCGTGACAGGGGTGTTGACAGTCTACTCCGCTCCGTGACAGGGGTGTTGACCGTCTTCTCCGCTCCGTGACAGGGATGTTGACCGTCTACTCCGCTCCGTGGCAGGGGTGTTGACCACCTACCCCGCTCCGTGTCCGGGGTGTTGACCGTCTTCTCGACTCCGTGGCAGGGGTGTTGACCGTCTACCCCTCTCCGTGGTGGGGTGTTAACCGTTTACTCCACTCCGTGGCAGGGGTGTTGACCGTCTATTCCGCTCGGTGGCCGGAGTGTTGACCGTCTACTCCGCTCCGTGGGAGGGGTGTTGACCGTCTACTCCGCTTCGTGACAGGGGTGTTGACCGTTTACTCCGCTCCGTCGCAAGGGTGTTGACCGTCTACCCCGCTCCGTGGCAGGGGTGTTGACCGTCTACTCCGCTCCATGGCAGGGGTGTTGACCGTCAACTCCGCTCCGTGGCAGGGGTGTTGACCGTCTACTTCAATCCGTAGCAGGGGTGTTGAACGTCTACCTCAATCCGTAGCAGGGGTGTTGACCATCTACTCCGCTCTCTATCAAGGGTGTTGATCGTCTACCCCGCTCCGTGTCAGGGGTGTTCACCGTCTACCCCGCCCCGTGGCAGGGGTGTTGCCCATCTACTCCGCCCCGTGGCAGGGGTGTTGACCGTCTACTCCGCTCCGTGGCAGGGGTGTTAACCGTCTACTCCGCTCCGTGGCAGGAGTGTTGACCGTCTACCCTTCTCCGTGGGAGGGGTGTTGACCGTCTACCCCGCTCCGTGGGAAAAGATTATGACCGTCAACCCTGCTCCGTGGTAGGGGTGTTGACAGTCTACTCCGCTCCGTGGCAGGGGTGTTGACCGTCTACTCCGCTCCGTGGCAGGGGTGTTCACCGTCTACCTCAATCCGTGGCAGGGATGTTGGCCGTCTACCTCAATCCGTTGCAGGGGTGTTGACCGTCTACTCCGCTCCGTGGCAGGGGTGTTGACCGTCTACTCCACTCCGTGACAGGGGTGTTGACCGTCTACCCCGCTCTGTGGCAGGGGTGTTGACCGTCTACTCCGCTCCGTGGCAGGGGTGTTAACCGTCTACTCCGCTCCGTGGCAGAGGTGTTGACCGTCTACTCCGCTCCGTGGCAGGGGTATTCACCGTCTACCTCAATCCGTGGCAGGGGTATTGACCGTCTACCTCAATCCATGGCAGGGGTGTTGACCGTCTACCACGCTCTGTGGCAGGGGTGTTGACCATCTACTCCGCTCCGTGGCCGGGGTGTTGACCGCCTACTCTGCTCCGTGGCAGGGGTGTTGACTGTCTGCCACGCTCCGTGACAGGGGTGTTGTCTGTTGACCGTCTACTCCGCCCCGTGGCCGGGGTGTTTACCATCTACCACGCTCCGTGGTAGGGGTGTTGACCATCTACTCCGCTCCGTGACAGGGGTGTTGACAGTCTACTCCGCTCCGTGACAGGGGTGTTGACCGTCTTCTCCGCTCCGTGACAGGGATGTTGACCGTCTACTCCGCTCCGTGGCAGGGGTGTTGACCACCTACCCCGCTCCGTGTCCGGGGTGTTGACCGTCTTCTCGACTCCGTGGCAGGGGTGTTGACCGTCTACCCCTCTCCGTGGTGGGGTGTTAACCGTTTACTCCACTCCGTGGCAGGGGTGTTGACCGTCTATTCCGCTCGGGGGCCGGAGTGTTGACCGTCTACTCCGCTCCGTGGGAGGGGTGTTGACCGTCTACTCCGCTTCGTGACAGGGGTGTTGACCGTTTACTCCGCTCCGTCGCAAGGGTGTTGACCGTCTACCCCGCTCCGTGGCAGGGGTGTTGACCGTCTACTCCGCTCCATGGCAGGGGTGTTGACCGTCAACTCCGCTCCGTGGCAGGGGTGTTGACCGTCTACTTCAATCCGTAGCAGGGGTGTTGAACGTCTACCTCAATCCGTAGCAGGGGTGTTGACCATCTACTCCGCTCTCTATCAAGGGTGTTGATCGTCTACCCCGCTCCGTGTCAGGGGTGTTCACCGTCTACCCCGCCCCGTGGCATGGGTGTTGACCGTCTACCCCGCTCCGTGGCAGGGGAGTTGACCGTCTACCCCGCCCTGTGGCAGGGGTGTTGACCGTCTACCCCGCTCCGTGACCGGAGTGTTGACCGTCTACTCCGGTCCGTGGCAAGGGTGTTAACCGTCTACTTCGCTCCGTGGCAGGGGTGTTGACCGTCTACCCCGCTCCGTGGCAGGGATCTTCACCATCTACTCCGCTCTATGGTAGGGGTGTTGACCGTCTACCCCGCTCCGTGGCTGGGGTCTTGACCATCTACTCCGCTCTATGGCAGGGGTGTTGACCGTCTACCCCGCGAAGTGAAAGGGTGTTGACCGTCTACCCGGCTCTGTGGCAGGGGTGTTGACCATCTACCTCAATCCGTGACAGGGGTGTTGACCATCTACTGCACTCCGTGGCAGGGGTGTTGAACGTCTACCTCAATCCATGACAGGGGTGTTGACCGTCTACTGAGCTCCGTGGCAGTGGTGTTGACCGTCTACCTCAATCCGTGACAGGGGTGTTGACCGTCTACTCCACTCCGGGGCAGGGGTGTTGACCGTCTACCCCGCTCCGTGGCCGGGGTGTTGACCGTCTACTCCACGCCGTGTCCGAGGTGTTGACCGTCTACTCCGCTCCTTGGCAGGGGTGTTGACCGTCTACTCCACTCCGTGGTAGCGGTGTTGATCGTCTACTCTGCTCCATCGCAGGGATGTTGACCGTCTACCTCAATCCGTGACAGGGGTGTTGACCGTCTACACCGCTCCGTGGCAGGGGTGTTGACCGTCTACTCCACTCAGTGACAGGGGTGTTGACCGTCTACCCCGCTCCCTGGCAGGGGTGATGACCGTCTACTCTGCTCCGTTGCAGGGGTGTTAACCGTCTACTCCACTCCGTGGCAGGGGTGTTGACCATCTACTCCGCTCCGTGGCCGGTGTGTTGACCGCCTACTTTGCTCCGTGGCAGGGGTGTTGACCGTCTGCCACGCCCCGTGGGAGGGGTGTTGTCTGTTGACTGTCTACTCCGCTACGTGGCAGGGGTGTTGACCGTCTACTCCTCTCCGTGGCCGGGGTGTTGATCGTCTACCCTGCTCTGTGGCAGGGGTATTGATCGTCTACCCCACCCCGTAGCAGGGGTGTTAACCGTCTACCTCAATCCGTGGCAGGAGTATTGACCGTCTCTTCCGCTCCGTGGCAGGGGTATTGACCGTCTACTCCACTCCGTGGGAAGGGTGTTGCCCGTCTACTCCGCTCCGTGGCAGGGGTGTTGGCCGTCTACCCCGCTCCGTGGCAGGGGTGTTGACCGTCTACTCCACTCCGTGGCAGGGTTGTTGAACGTCTACTCCACTCCGTGGCAGGGGTGTTGACCGTCCACTCTGCTCCGTGGCAGGGGTGTCGAACGTCTACTCCGCCCCGTGGCCGAGGTGTTGACCATCTACCACGCTCCGTGGCTGGGGTGTTCCCCGTCTACCTCAATTCGTGGCAGGGGTGTTGGCCGTCTACCTCAATCCGTGGCAGGGGTCTTGACCATCTACTCCGCTCTATGCCAGGGGTGTTGACCGTCTACCCCGGGAAGCGAAAGGGTGTTGACCGTCTACCCCGCTCTGTGGCAGGGGTGTTAACCATCTACCTCAATCCGTGACAGGGGTGTTGACCGTCTACTGCACTCCGTGGCAAGGGTGTTGAACGTCTACCTCAATCCATGACAGGGGTGTTGACCGTCTACTGCGCTCCGTGGCAGGGGTGTTGACCCTCTACTCCGCTCCGTGGGAGGGTGTTGACCGTCTTCTCTGCTCCGTCGCAGGGATGTTGACCGTCTGCCACGCCCCGTGGCAGGGGTGTTGTCTGTTGACCGTCTACTCCGCTCAGTGGGAGGGGTGTTGACTGTCTACTCTGCTCTCTGGCAGGGATGTTGACCGTCTACCTCAATCCGTCACAAGGGTGTTGACCGTCTACTCCGCTCCGTGGCAGGGGTGTTGACCGTCTACTCCACTCCCTGACTGGGGTGTTGCCCGTCTACCCCGCTCAGCCGCAGGGGTGTTGACCGTCTACTCCGCTCCGTGGCAGGGGTGTTAACCGTCTACTCCACTCCGTGGCAGAGGTGTTGAACGTCTACTCCGTTCCGTGGCAGGGGTGTTCACCGTCTACCTCAATCCGTAGCAGGGATGTTGACCGTCTACCTCAATCCGTGGCAGGGGTGTTGGCCGTCTACCTCAATCCGTTGCAGGGGTGTTGACCGTCTACTCCGCTCCGTGGCAGGGGTGTTGACCGTCTACTCCACTCCGTGACAGGGGTGTTGACCGTCTACCCCGCTCTGTGGCAGGGGTGTTGACCGTCTACTCCGCTCCGTGGCAGGGGTGTTAACCGTCTACTCCGCTCCGTGGCAGAGGTGTTGACCGTCTACTCCGCTCCGTGGCAGGGGTATTCACCGTCTACCTCAATCCGTGGCAGGGGTATTGACCGTCTACCTCAATCCATGGCAGGGGTGTTGACCGTCTACCACGCTCTGTGGCAGGGGTGTTGACCATCTACTCCGCTCCGTGGCCGGGGTGTTGACCGCCTACTCTGCTCCGTGGCAGGGGTGTTGACTGTCTGCCACGCTCCGTGACAGGGGTGTTGTCTGTTGACCGTCTACTCCGCCCCGTGGCCGGGGTGTTTACCATCTACCACGCTCCGTGGTAGGGGTGTTGACCATCTACTCCGCTCCGTGACAGGGGTGTTGACAGTCTACTCCGCTCCGTGACAGGGGTGTTGACCGTCTTCTCCGCTCCGTGACAGGGATGTTGACCGTCTACTCCGCTCCGTGGCAGGGGTGTTGACCACCTACCCCGCTCCGTGTCCGGGGTGTTGACCGTCTTCTCGACTCCGTGGCAGGGGTGTTGACCGTCTACCCCTCTCCGTGGTGGGGTGTTAACCGTTTACTCCACTCCGTGGCAGGGGTGTTGACCGTCTATTCCGCTCGGTGGCCGGAGTGTTGACCGTCTACTCCGCTCCGTGGGAGGGGTGTTGACCGTCTACTCCGCTTCGTGACAGGGGTGTTGACCGTTTACTCCGCTCCGTCGCAAGGGTGTTGACCGTCTACCCCGCTCCGTGGCAGGGGTGTTGACCGTCTACTCCGCTCCATGGCAGGGGTGTTGACCGTCAACTCCGCTCCGTGGCAGGGGTGTTGACCGTCTACTTCAATCCGTAGCAGGGGTGTTGAACGTCTACCTCAATCCGTAGCAGGGGTGTTGACCATCTACTCCGCTCTCTATCAAGGGTGTTGATCGTCTACCCCGCTCCGTGTCAGGGGTGTTCACCGTCTACCCCGCCCCGTGGCAGGGGTGTTGCCCATCTACTCCGCCCCGTGGCAGGGGTGTTGACCGTCTACCCCGCTCCGTGGCAGGGGAGTTGACCGTCTACCCCGCCCTGTGGCAGGGGTGTTGACCGTCTACCCCGCTCCGTGACCGGAGTGTTGACCGTCTACTCCGGTCCGTGGCAAGGGTGTTAAACGTCTACTTCGCTCCGTGGCAGGGGTGTTGACCGTCTACCCCGCTCCGTGGCAGGGATCTTCACCATCTACTCCGCTCTATGATAGTGGTGTTGACCGTCTACCCCGCTCCGTGGCTGGGGTCTTGACCATCTACTCCGCTCTATGGCAGGGGTGTTGACCGTCTACCCCGCGAAGTGAAAGGGTGTTGACCGTCTACCCGGCTCTGTGGCAGGGGTGTTGACCATCTACCTCAATCCGTGACAGGGGTGTTGACCATCTACTGCACTCCGTGGCAGGGGTGTTGAACGTCTACCTCAATCCATGACAGGGGTGTTGACCGTCTACTGAGCTCCGTGGCAGTGGTGTTGACCGTCTACCTCAATCCGTGACAGGGGTGTTGACCGTCTACTCCACTCCGGGGCAGGGGTGTTGACCGTCTACCCCGCTCCGTGGCCGGGGTGTTGACCGTCTACTCCACGCCGTGTCCGAGGTGTTGACCGTCTACTCCGCTCCTTGGCAGGGGTGTTGACCGTCTACTCCACTCCGTGGTAGCGGTGTTGATCGTCTACTCTGCTCCATCGCAGGGATGTTGACCGTCTACCTCAATCCGTGACAGGGGTGTTGACCGTCTACACCGCTCCGTGGCAGGGGTGTTGACCGTCTACTCCACTCAGTGACAGGGGTGTTGACCGTCTACCCCGCTCCCTGGCAGGGGTGATGACCGTCTACTCTGCTCCGTTGCAGGGGTGTTAACCGTCTACTCCACTCCGTGGCAGGGGTGTTGACCATCTACTCCGCTCCGTGGCCGGTGTGTTGACCGCCTACTTTGCTCCGTGGCAGGGGTGTTGACCGTCTGCCACGCCCCGTGGGAGGGGTGTTGTCTGTTGACTGTCTACTCCGCTCCGTGGCAGGGGTGTTGACCGTCTACTCCTCTCCGTGGCCGGGGTGTTGATCGTCTACCCTGCTCTGTGGCAGGGGTATTGATCGTCTACCCCACCCCGTAGCAGGGGTGTTAACCGTCTACCTCAATCCGTGGCAGGAGTATTGACCGTCTCTTCCGCTCCGTGGCAGGGGTGTTGACCGTCTACTCCGCCTCGTTGCCGGGGTGTTGGCCGTCTACTGCGCTCTGTGGCAGGGGTGTTGACCGTCTACTCCATTCCGTGGCAGGGGTATTGACCGTCTACTCCACTCCGTGGGAAGGGTGTTGCCCGTCTACTCCGCTCCGTGGCAGGGGTGTTGGCCGTCTACCCCGCTCCGTGGCAGGGGTGTTGACCGTCTACTCCACTCCGTGGCAGGGTTGTTGAACGTCTACTCCACTCCGTGGCAGGGGTGTTGACCGTCCACTCTGCTCCGTGGCAGGGGTGTCGAACGTCTACTCCGCCCCGTGGCCGAGGTGTTGACCATCTACCACGCTCCGTGGCTGGGGTGTTCCCCGTCTACCTCAATTCGTGGCAGGGGTGTTGGCCGTCTACCTCAATCCGTGGCAGGGGTCTTGACCATCTACTCCGCTCTATGCCAGGGGTGTTGACCGTCTACCCCGCGAAGCGAAAGGGTGTTGACCGTCTACCCCGCTCTGTGGCAGGGGTGTTAACCATCTACCTCAATCCGTGACAGGGGTGTTGACCGTCTACTGCACTCCGTGGCAAGGGTGTTGAACGTCTACCTCAATCCATGACAGGGGTGTTGACCGTCTACTGCGCTCCGTGGCAGGGGTGTTGACCCTCTACTCCGCTCCGTGGGAGGGTGTTGACCGTCTTCTCTGCTCCGTCGCAGGGATGTTGACCGTCTGCCACGCCCCGTGGCAGGGGTGTTGTCTGTTGACCGTCTACTCCGCTCAGTGGGAGGGGTGTTGACTGTCTACTCTGCTCTCTGGCAGGGATGTTGACCGTCTACCTCAATCCGTCACAAGGGTGTTGACCGTCTACTCCGCTCCGTGGCAGGGGTGTTGACCGTCTACTCCACTCCCTGACTGGGGTGTTGCCCGTCTACCCCGCTCAGCCGCAGGGGTGTTGACCGTCTACTCCGCTCCGTGGCAGGGGTGTTAACCGTCTACTCCACTCCGTGGCAGAGGTGTTGAACGTCTACTCCGTTCCGTGGCAGGGGTGTTCACCGTCTACCTCAATCCGTAGCAGGGATGTTGACCGTCTACCTCAATCCGTGGCAGGGGTGTTGACCGTCTACCCCGCTCCGTGGTGCAGGTGTTCACCGTCTACCCCCGCTCCGTGACAGGGGTGTTGACCATCTACTCTGCTCCGTGGCCGGGGTGTTGACCGCCTACTCTGCTCCGTGACAGGGGTGTTGACCGTCTGCCACGCTCCGTGACAGGGGTGTTGTCTGTTGACTGTCTACTCCGCTCCGTGGCAGGGGTGTTGACCGTCTACTTCTCTCTGTGGCCGGGGTGTTGAACGTCTAGTCCGCTCCGTGGGAGGGGTGTTGACCGTCTACTCTGCTCCGTGGCAGTGATGTTGACTGTCTACCTCAATCCGTGGCAGGGATATTGACCGTCTACTCCGCTCCGTTGCAGGGGTGTTGACCGTCTACCCCGCTCCGTGGCAGGGGTGTTGACCGTCTACTCCGCTCCATGGCAAGTGTGTTGACCGTCTACTCCACTCCGTGGCAGGGATATTGACCATCTACTCCGCTCCGTGGGAGGGGTGTTGACCGTCTACCCCTCTCCGTAGCAGGGGTGTAGATTGTCTACCCCGCCCCGTGGCAGAGGTGTTGACCGTCTACCTCAATCCGTGACAGGGGTGTTGCCCATCTACTCCGCTCCGTGGCAGGGGTGTTGACCGTCTACTCCGCTCCGTGGCATGGGTGTTGACCGTCTACTCCACTCCATGGCAGGAATGTTGGCCGTCTACTCTGCTCCGTGGGAAGGGTGTTGACCGTCTACTACACTCTGTGGGAGAGGTGTTGACCGTCTACTCCGCTCCGTGGCAGGGGTGTTGGCCGTCTACTCCGCTCCGTGGCAGGGGTGTTGATCGTCTACTCCAATCCGTGGCAGGGGTGTTGACCGTCTACTCCGCCCCGTGGCTGGGGTGTTGACCATCTACCCCCCTCCGTGACCGGGGTGTTGACCGCCTACTCCGCTACGTGTCAGGTGTGTTGACCATATATCCCGCAGCGTGGGAGGGGTGTTGACCGTCTACTCCGCTCCGTGGCAGGGGTGTTGACCGTCTAAACCGCTCCGTGGGAGGGGTGTTGACCGTGTACCCCGCTCCGTGGGAAAAGGTGTTGACCGTCAACCCTGCTCCGTGGTAGGGGTGTTGACAGTCTACTCCGCTCCGTGGCAGAGGTGTTGACCATCTACCCCGCTCCGTGGCAGGGGTGTAGATCGTCTACCCCGCCCCGTGGCAGGGGTGTTGACCGTCTACCTCAATCCGTGACAGGGGTGTTGCCCATCCACTCCGCTCCGTGGCAGGGGTGTTGACCGACTAATCCGCTCCGTGGCAGGGGTGTTGACCGTCTACTCCACTCCGTGGCAGGGGTGTTGACCATCTACTCTGCTCCGTGGGAGAGGTGTTTACCGTCTTCTCCGCCCCGTGGCAGGGGTGTTGGCCTTCTACTCCGCTCCATGGCAGGGGTGTTGATCGTCTACTCCACTCCGTGGCAGGGGTGTTGACCGTCTACTCCGCCCCGTGGCTGGGGTGTTGACCGTCTACCCCGCTCCGTGACCGAGGTGTTGACCGCCTACTCTGCTCCGTGGCAGGTGTGTTGACCATCTATCCCGCTCCGTGGAAGGGGTGTTGACCGTCTACTCCGCTCCGTGGCAGGGGTGTTAACCGTCTACTCCGCTCCGTGGCAGGAGTGTTGACCGTCTACACCGCTCCGTGGGAGGGGTGTTGACCGTCTACCCCGCTCCGTGGGAAAAGGTGTTGACCGTCAACCCTGCTCCGTGGTAGGGGTGTTGACAGTCTACTCCGCTCCGTGGCAGAGGTGTTGACCATCTACCCCGCTCCGTGGGAGGGGTGGTGACCGTCTACACCGCTCCGTGGCAGGGGTGTTAAACGTCTACCCCGCTCCGTGCCAGGGGTGTTGACCGTCTACCTCAACACGTGACAGGGGTGTTGACCGTCTACCCCTCTCCCTGGCAGGGGTGATGACCGTCTACTCTGCTCCGTTGCAGGGGTGTTAACCGTCTACTCCACTCTGTGGCAGGGGTGTTGACCGTCTACCCCGCTCCGTGGTAGGGGTGTTGACCGTCTACCCCGCTCCGTGGCATGGGTGTTAACCGTCTACTCCACTCCGTGGCAGAGGTGTTGACCGTCTACTCCACTCCGTGGCAGGGGTGTTCACCGTCTACCTCAATCCGTGGCAGGGGTGTTGACCGTAAACCTCAATCCGTGACAGGGGTGTTGACCGTCTATCCCGCTCCGTGGCAGGGGTGTTGACCGTCTACCCCGCTCTGTGACAGGGGTGTTGACCATCTACTCCGCTCCGTGGCCGGTGTGTTGACCGCCTACTTTGCTCCGTGGCAGGGGTGTTGACCGTCTGCCACGCCCCGTGGGAGGGGTGTTGTCTGTTGACTGTCTACTCCGCTCCGTGGAAGGGGTGTTGACCGTCTACTCCTCTCCGTGGCCGGGATGTTGATCGTCTACCCCGCAAAGTGAAAGGGTGTTGACCGTCTACCCCGCTCTGTGGCAGGGGTGTTGACCATCCACCTCAATCCGTGACAGGGGTGTTGACCGTCTACTGCACTCCGTGGCAGGGGTGTTGAACGTCTACCTCAATCCATGACAGGGGTGTTAACCGTGTACTGCGCTCCGTGGCAGGGGTGTTGACCGTCTACCTCAATCCGTGACAGGGGTGTTGACCGTCTACTGCACTCCGTGGCAGGGGTGTTGACCGTCTACCCCGCTCCGTGGCCGGGGTGTTGACCGTCTACCCCACTCCGTGACTGATGTGTTGACCGTCTACTCCGCCCCGTGGCCGGAGTGTTGACCGTCTACCCCACTCCGTGACGGAAGTGTTGACCGTCTACTCCGCTCCGTGGCAGGTTTGTTGACCATCTACACTGCTCCGTGGGAGGGTTGTTGACCGTCTACTCCGCTCCGTGGCAGGGGTGTTGACCGTCTACTCCGCTCCGTGACAGGGGTGTTGACCGTCTACCCCGCTCCGTGGAGGGGTGTTGACCATATACCCCGCTCCGTGGGAGGGGTGGTGATCGTCTACTCCGCTCCGTGGCAGGGGTGTTGACCGTCAACTCCGCTCCGTGGCAGGGGTGTTGACCGTCTACTTCAATCCGTGTCAGGGGTGTTGACCGTCTACCTCAATCCGTAGCAGGGGTGTGGACCATCTACTCCGCTCTCTATCAAGGGTGTTGATCGTCTACCTTGCTCCGTGTCAGGGGTGTTCACCGTCTACCCCGCCCCGTGGCAGGGGTGTTGACCTTCTACTCCGCCCCGTGGCATGGGTGTTGACCATCTACCCCGTTCCGTGGGAGGGGTGTTGACCGTCTACTCCGCTTCGTGACAGGGGTGTATACCGTCTACTCCGCTCCGTGGCAAGGGTGTTGACCATCTACCCCGCTCCGTGGCAGGGATGTTTACCGTCTACTCCGCTCCGTGGCAGGGGTGTTGACCGTCAACTCCGCTCCATGGCAGGGGTGTTGATCGTCTACCCCGCTCTCTGGCAGTGGTTTTGACCGTCTATCCCGCTCCGTGGCCGGGATGTTGACCGTCTACTCCGCTCCGTGACAGGGGTATTGACCGTCTACTCCGCTCCGTGACAGGGGTGTTGACCGCCTACCTCAATCCGTGACCGGGCTGTGGACCGTCTACTCCGCTCCGTGGCAGGGGTGTTGACCGTCTACCTCAATCCGTGGCAGGGGTGTTGACCGTCTACCTCAATCCGTGGCAGGGGTGTTGACCGTCTACCTCAATCCGTAGCAGGGGTGTTGACCATCTACTCCGCTCTCTAGCAGGGGTGTTGATCGTCTACCCCGCTCGGTGACCGGGGTGTTGACCGTCTACTCCACTCCGTGCCCGGGGTGTTGACCGTCTACCCCGCTCCGTGGCAGGGGTGTTTGCCGTCTACTCTGCACCATGGCAGGGGTGTTTTCCGACTACCCTGCTCCGTGACCGGGGTGTTGACCGTCTACCCCGCTCCGTGTCAGGGTGTTGACCGTCTACCCCGCTTCGAGGCAGAGGTGTTGACCGACTACCCCGCTCCGTAACCGGGGTGTTGTCCGTCTACCCCGTTCCGTGGCAGGGGTGTTGACCGTCTACTCCGCCCCGTGACAGGGGTGTTGACCGTCTACTCAGCTCCGTGGCAGAGGTGTTGGACCGTCTACCCCGCTCCGTGGCAGGGGTGTTGACCGTCTACTCCGCCCCGTGACAGGGGTGTTGACCGTCTACTCAGCTCCGTGGCAGGGGTGTTGACCGTCTAAACCGCGCCTGGGAGGGGTGTTGACCGTCTACTCCGCTCCGTGGCAAGGGTGTTGACCGTCTACTTCGCTCCGTGGCAGGGGTGTTGGCCGTCTACTCCGCCCCGTGGCAGGGGTGTTGACCATCTACCACGCTCCGTTGCAGGGGTGTTCCCCGTCTACCTCAATCCGTGACAGGGGTGTTGACCGTCTACCTCAATCCGTGGCAGGGGTATTGACCATCTACCCAGCGCCGTGGCAGGGGTGTTGACCGTCTACTCCGCCCCGTGGCAGGGGTGATGACCGTCTACTCCGCTCCATGGCAGGGGTGTTGACCGTCTACTCCGCTCCGTGGCAGGGGTGTTGACTGTCTACTCCGCTCCGTGGCAGGGGTGTTGACCGTCTACTCCACTCCGTGGCAGGGGTGTTGACCGTCTACTCTGCTCCGTGGGAAGGGTGTTGACCGTCTACTCCACTCCGTGGCAGGGGTGTTGACCGTCTACCCCGCTCCGTGGGAGGGGTGTTAACCATCTACTCCACTCCGTGGTAGGGGTGTTGACCGTCTACCCTGCTCCGTGCCAGGGGTGTTGACCGTCTATACCGCTCCGTAGCCGGGATGATGACCGTCTACTCCGCTCCGTGACAGGGGTATTGACCGTCTACTCCGCTCCGTGATAGGGGTGTTGACCGTATACCTCAATCCGTGGCAGGGGTGTTGACCGGCTACTCTGCTCCGTGGCAGGGGTGTTGACCGTCTACTTCAATCCGTGGCAGGGGTGTTGATCGTCTCCCCGCTCTCTGGCAGGGGTTTTGACCTTCTATCCCGCTCCGTGGCCGGGATGTTGACCGTCTACTCCGCTCCGTGACAGTGGTATTGGCCGTCTACTCCGCTCCGTGACAGGGGTTTTGACCGTCTACCTAAATCTGTGACAGGGCTGTTGACCGTCTACTCCGCTCCGTTTAAGGGGTGTTGACCGTCTACCTCAATCCGTAGCAGGGGTGTTGACCGTCTACCTCACTCCGTAGCAGGGGTGTTGACCATCTACTCCGCTCTCTAGCAGGGGTGTTGATCGTCTACCCCGCTCCGTGACCGGGTTGTTGACCGTCTACTACACTCCGTGGCAGGGGTGTTGACCGTCTACTTAGCCCCGTGTCCGGGGTGTTTACCATCTACCACGCTCCGTGGTAGGGGTGTTGATCATCTACTCCGCTCCGTGACAGGGGTGTTGACAGTCTACTCCGCTCCGTGGCAGGGATCTTCACCATCTACTCCGCTCTATGACAGGGGTGTTGACCGTCTACCCCGCTCCGTGGCTGGGGTCTTGACCATCTACTCCGCTCTATGGCAGGGGTGTTGACCGTCTACCCAGCGAAGTGAAAGGGTGTTGACCGTCTACCCCGCTCTTTGGCAGGGGTGTTGACCATCTACCTCAATCCGTGACAGGGGTGTTGACCGTCTACTGCACTCCGTGGCAGGGGTGTTGAACGTCTACCTCAATCCATGACAGGGGTGTTGACCGTCTACTGCGCTCCGTGGCAGGGGGGTTGACTCTCTACTCCGCTCCGTGGGAGGGTGTTGACCATCTTTTCTGCTCCGTGGCAGGGATGTTGACCGTCTGCCACGCCCCGTGGCAGGGGTGTTGTCTGTTGACTGTCTACTCCGCTCCGTGGCAGGGGTGTTGACCGTCTACTCCGCCCCGTTGCCGGGCTGTTGGCCGTCTACTGCGCTCTGTGGCAGGGGTGTTGACCGTCTACTGAGCTCCGTGGCAGTGGTGTTGACCGTCTACCTTAATCCGTGACAGGGGTGTTGACCGTCTACTCCACTCCGGGGCAGGGGTGTTGACCGTCTACTCCGCTCCGTGGCCGGGGTGTTGACCGTCTACTGCACTCCGTGTCCGAGGTGTTGACCGTCTACTCCGCTCCTTGGCAGGGGTGTTGACCGTCTACTCCACTCCGTGGCAGCGGTGTTGATCGTCTACACTGCTCCATCGCAGGGATGTTGACCGTCTACCTCAATCCGTGACAGGGGTGTTGACCGTCTACTCCACTCTGTGGCAGAGGTGTTGACCGTCTACTCCGCTCCGTGGCAGGGGTGTTCACCGTCTACCTCAATCCGTGGCAGGGGTGTTGACCGTAAACCTCAATCCGTGACAGGGGTGTTGACCGTCTACCCCGCTCCGTGGCAGGGGTGTTGACCGTCTACCCCGCTCTGTGACAGGGGTGTTGACCATCTACTCCGCTCCGTAGCCGGTGTGTTGACCGCCTACTCTGCTCCGTGGCAGGGGTGTTGTCCGTCTGCCATGCTCCGTGGGAGGGGTGTTGTCTGTTGACTGTCTACTCCGCTCCGTGGCAGGGGTGTTGACCGTCTACTCCTCTCCGTGGCCGGGGTGTTGATCGTCTACCCCGCTCTGTGGCAGGGGTTTTGATCGTCTACCCCACCCCGTGGCAGGGGTGTTAACCGTCTACCTCAATCCGTGGCAGGGGTATTGACCGTCTCCTCCGCTCCGTGGCAGGGGTGTTGACCGTCTACTCCGCCCCGTTGCCGGGGTGTTGGCCGTCTACTGCGCTCTGTGGCAGGGGTGTTGACCGTCTACACCATTCCGTGGCAGGGGTATTGACCGTCTACTCCACTCCGTGGGAGGGGTGTTGCCCGTCTACTCCGCTCCGTAGCAGGGGTGTTGGCCGTCTACTCCGCTCCGTGGCAGGGGTGTTGACCGTCTACTCCACTCCGTGGCAGGGTTGTTGACCGTCTACTCCACTCCGTGGCAGGTGTGTTGACCGTCCACTCCGCTCCGTGGCAGCGGTGTTGAACGTCTACTCCGCCCCGTGGCCGAGGTGTTGACCATCTACCACGCTCCGTGGCTGGGGTGTTCCCCGTCTACCTCAATTCGTGGCAGGGGTGTTGACCGTCTACCTCAATCCGTGGCAGGGGTCTTGACCATCTACTCCGCTCTATGCCAGGGGTGTTGGCCGTCTACCCCGCGAAGCGAAAGGGTGTTGACCGTCTACCCCGCTCTGTGGCAGAGGTGTTGACCATCTACCTCAATCCGTGACAGGGGTGTTGACCGTCTACTGCGCTCCGTGGCAGGGGTGTTGACCCTCTACTCCGCTCCGTGGGAGGGTGTTGACCGTCTTTTCTGCTCCGTGGCAGGGATGTTGACCGTCTGCCACGCCCCGTGGCAGGGGGTGTTGTCTGTTGACTGTCTACTCCGCTCCGTGGCAGGGGTGTTGACCGTCTACTCCTCTCCGTGGCCGGGATGTTGATCGTCTACCCCGCAAAGTGAAAGGGTGTTGACCGTCTACCCCGCTCTGTGGCAGGGGTGTTGACCATCTACCTCAATCCGTGACAGGAGTGTTGACCGTCTACTGCACTCCGTGGCAGGGGTGTTGAACGTCTACCTCAATCCATGACAGGGGTGTTAACCGTCTACTGCGCTCGGTGGCAGGGGTGTTGACCGTCTACCTCAATCCGTGACAGGGGTGTTGACCGTCTACTGCACTCCGTGGCAGGGGTGTTGACCGTCTACTCCGCTCCGTGGCCGGGGTGTTGACCGTCTACCCCACTCCGTGACTGATGTGTTGACCGTCTACTCCGCCCCGTGGCCGGGGTGTTGACCATCTACCCCACTCCGTGACGGGGGTGTTGCCGTCTACTCCGCTCCGTGGCAGGTTTGTTGACCATCTAAACTGTTCCGTGGGAGGGGTGTTGACCGTCTACTCCGCTCCGTGGCAGGGGTGTTGACCGTCTACTTCAATCCGTGGCAGGGGTGTTGACCGTCTACCTCAATCCGTAGCAGGGGTGTTGACCATCTACTCCGCTCTTTATCAAGGGTGTTGATCGTCTACCCCGCTCCGTGTCAGGGGTGTTCACCGTCTACCCCGCCCCGTGGCAGGGGTGTTGCCCGTCTACTTCGCCCCGTGGCAGGGGTGTTGACCATCTACCCCGTTCCGTGGGAGGGGTGTTGACCGTCTACTCCGCTTCGTGACAGGGGTGTATACCGTCTACTCCGCTCCGTGGCAAGGGTGTTGACCATCTACCCCGCTCCGTGGCCGGGATGTTGACCGTCTACTCCGCCCCTTGGCTGGGGTGTTGACCGTCTACCTCAATCCGTGGCAGGGGTGTTGACCGTCTACTCCACTCAATGACAGGGGTGTTGACCGTCTACCTTAATCCGTGACCGGGCTGTTGACCGTCTACTCCGCTCCGTGGCAGGGGTGTTGACCGTCTACCTCAATCCGTGGCAGGGGTGTTGACCGTCTACCTCAATCCGTAGCAGGGGTGTTGACCATCTACTCCGCTCTCTAGCAGGGGTTTTGATCGTCTACCCCGCTCCGTGACCGGGGTGTTGACCGTCTACTCCACTCCGTGCCCGGGGTGTTGACCGTCTACCCCGCTCCGTGGCAGGGGTGTTGGCCATCTACTCTGCACCATGGCAGGGGTGTTTTCCGACTACCCTGCTCCGTGACCGGGGTGTTGACCGTCTACCCCGCTCCGTGTCAGGGTGTTGACCATCTACCCCGCTTCGGAGCAGAGGTGTTGACCGACTACCCTGCTCCGTGGCCGGGGTGTTGTCCGTCTACCCCGTTCCGTGGCAGAGGTGTTGACCGTCTACCCCGCTCCGTGGCAGGGGTGTTGACCGTCTACTTCGCCCCGTGGCAGGAGTGTTGACCGTCTACCCCGCTCCGTGACCGGGGTGTTGACCGTCTACCCCGCTCCATGGCAGGGGTTTTCACCGTCTACCCCGCCCCGTGGCAGGGGTGTTGACCGTCTACTCCGCCCCGTGGCAGGGGTGTTGACCGTCTACCTCGCTCCGTGGCAGCGGAGTTGACCGTCTACTTCTCCCTGTGGCCGGGGTGTTGACCGTCTACACCGCTCCGTGACCGGGGTGTTGACCGTCTACTCAGCTCCGTGGCAGGGGTGTTGACCGTCTACTCCGCTCCGTGGGAGGGGTGTTGACCGTCTACTCCGCTCCGTGGCAAGTGTGTTGACCGTCTACTTCGCTCTGTGGCAGGGGTGTTGACCGTCTACTCCGCCCCGTGGCAGGGGTGTTGACCATCTACCACGCTCCGTGGCAGGGGTGTTCCCCGTCTACCTCAATCCGTGGCAGGGGTGTTGACCGTCTACCTCAATCCGTGGCAGGGGTATTGGCCATCTACCCCGCGCCGTGGCAGGGGTGTTGACCGTCTACTCCGCCCCGTGGCAGGGGTGTTGTCCGTCTACTCCGCTCCGTGGCAGGGGTGTTGACCGTCTACTCCACTCCGTGGCAGGGGTGTTGACCGTCTACTCCGCCCCGTGGCTGGGGTGTTTACCATCTACCACGCTCCGTGATAGGGGTGTTGACCATCTACTCCGCTCCGTGACAGGGGTGTTGAAAGTCTACTCCGATCCGTGACAGGGGTGTTCACCGTCTTCTCCGCTCCGTGACAGGGATGTTGACCGTCTACTCCGCTCCGTGGCAGGGGTGTTGACCATCTACCCCGCTCCGTGTCCGGGGTGTTGACCGTCTTCTCGACTCCGTGGCAGGGGTGTTGACCGTCTACCCCGCTCCGTGGTGGGGTGTTCACCGTCTACTCCACTCCGTGACAGGGGTGTTGACCGTCTATTCCGCTCGGTGGCCGGGGTGTTGACCGTTTACTCCGCTCCGTGCGAGGGGTGTTGACCGTCTACTCCGCTTCGTGACAGGGGTGTTGACCGTTTACTCCGCTCCGTCGCAAGGGTGTTGACCGTCTACCCCGCTCCGTGGCAGGGGTGTTGACCGTCTACTCCGCTCCGTGGCAGGAGTGTTGACCGTCAACTCAGCTCCGTGGCAGGGGTGTTGACCGTCTACTTCAATCCGTAGCAGGGGTGTTGACCGTCTACCTCAATCCGTAGCAGGGGTGTTGACCATCTACTCCGCTCCGTGACAGGGGTGTTGAAAGTCTACTCCGCTCCGTGACAGGGGTGTTCACCGTCTTCTCCGCTCCGTGACAGGGATGTTGACCGTCTACTCCGCTCCGTGGCAGGGGTGTTGACCATCTACCCCGCTCCGTGTCCGGGGTGTTGACTGTCTTCTCGACTCCGTGGCAGGGGTGTTGACCGTCTACCCCGCTCCGTGGTGGGGTGTTCACCGTCTACTCCACTCCGTGACCGGGGTGTTGACCGTCTACTTCGGTCCGTGGCAAGGGTGTTGACCGTCTACTTCGCTCCGTAGCAGGGGTGTTGACTGTCTACCCCGTTCCGTGGCAGGGATCTTCACCATCTACTCCGCTCTATGGCAGGGGTGTTGACCGTCTACCCTGCTCCGTGGCTGGGGTCTTGACCATCTACCCCGCTCTATGGCAGGGGTGTTGACGTCTACCCCGCGAAGTGAAAGGGTGTTGACCGTCTACCCCGCTCTGTGGCAGGGGTGTTGACCATCTACCTCAATCCGTGACAGGGGTGATGGCCGTCTACTGCACTCCGTGGCAGGGGTGTTGAACGTCTACATCAATCCATGACAGGGGTGTTGACCGTCTACTGAGCTCCGTGGCAGTGGTGTTGACCGTCTACCTCAATCCGTGACAGGGGTGTTGACCGTCTACTTCGCCCCGTGGCCGGGGTGTTGACCGTCTACATCAATCCGTGGCATGGGTGTTGACTGTCTACCCGGCTCCGTGGCAGGGGTGTTGACCGTCTACCCCGCTCCGTGACAGGGGTGTTGATCGTCTACCCCACCCCTGGCAGGGGTGTTGACCATCTACTCCGCCCCGTGGCAAGGGTGTTGACCGTCTACTTCGCTCCGTAGCAGGGATATTGACCGTCTACTCCGTTCCTTGGCAGGGGTGTTGACCGTCTACCCCGCTCCGTGGCAGTGATATTGACCGTCTACTCCGCTCCGTGGGAGGGGTGTTGACCGTCTACCCCTCTCCGTAGCAGGGGTGTAGATCGCCTACCCCGCCCCGTAGCAGGGGTGTTGACCGTCTACCTCAATCCGTGACAGGGGTGTTGCCCATCTACTCCGCTCCGTGGCAGGGGTGTTGACCATCTACTCCGCTCCGTGGCAGGGGGGTTGACCGCCTACTCTGCTCCGTGGCAGGGGTGTTGACCGTCTGCCACGCTCCGTGACAGGGGTGGTGTCTGTTCACCGTCTACTCCACTCCGTGGGAGAGGTGTTGACCGTCTACTCCACTCTCTGGCAGGGGTGTTGACCGTCTACTCTGCTCCGTGGGAAGGGCGTTGACCTTCTAATCCAATATGTCGGAGAGGTGTTGACCGTCTACTCCGCTCCGTGGCAGGAGTGTTGACCGTCTCCTCCGCTCTCTGGCTGGAGTGTTGACCGTCTACCCCACTTCGTGAAAGGGGTGTTGACCGTCTACTCCGCTCCGTGGCAGGGGTGTTGTCCATCTACCCCGCTCCGCCGGAGGGGTGTTGACCGTCTACTCCGCCCCGTGGGAAAAGGTGTTGACCGTCTACTCCGCCCGTGGCAGGGGTGTTGACCGTCTACCCCGCTCCTTGGTAGGGGTGTTGACCGTCTACCCCGCTCCGTGGCATGTGTGTTGACCGTCTACTCCTCTCTCTGGCAGGAGTGTTGACCGTCTACCCCGCTCCGTGGAAGGGGTGTTGACCGTCTACTCCGCTCCGTGGCAGGGGTGTTGACCATCTACCCCGCTCCGCGGGAGGGGTGTTGACCGTCTACTTCGCCCCGTGGCAGTGGTGTTGACAGTCTACACCACTCCATGACAGGGGTGTTGACCGTCTACCTCAATCCGTGACAGGGGTGTTGACCATCTACCCCGCTCCGTGGGAGGGGTGGTGACCGTCTACTCCGCTCCGTGGCAGGGGTGTTGAACGTCTATTCCGCTCCGTGGCAGGGGTGTTGACCGTCTACCTCAATCCGTGGCAGGGGTGTTGACCGTCTACCCCGCTCCGTGGCCGGGGTGTTGACCGTCTACTCCACTCCGTGACAGGGGTGTTGACCGTCTATTCCGCTCGGTGGCCGGGGTGTTGACCGTTTACTCCGCTCCGTGCGAGGGGTGTTGACCGTCTACTCCGCTTCGTGACAGGGGTGTTGACCGTTTACTCCGCTCCGTCGCAAGGGTGTTGACCGTCTACCCCGCTCCGTGGCAGGGGTGTTGACCGTCTACTCCGCTCCGTGGCAGGGGTGTTGACCGTCTACTCCACTCCGGGGCAGGGGTGTTGACCGTCTACTCCACTCCGTGGCAGAGGTGTTGACCGTCTACCTCAATCCGTAGCAGGGATGTTGACCGTCTACCTCAATCCGTGGCAGGGGTGTTGACCGTTTACCCCGCTCCGTGGCAGGGGTGTTGACCGTCTACTCCGCTCCGTGACAAGGGTGTTGACCGTCTACCCTGCTCCGTGGCAGGGGTGTTGACCGTCTACCTCAATCCGTGACAGGGGTGTTGACCGTCTACCCCGCTCCGTGGCAGGGGTGTTGACCGTCTACTCCGCCCCGTGGCTGGGGTGTTGACCGTCTACCTCAATCCGTGGCAGGGGTGTTGACCGTCTACCACGCTCCGTAACAAGGGTGTTGACCGTCTACCCCGCTCCATGACATGGGTGTTGACCATCTACTCCGCTCCGTGGCCGGGGTGTTGACCGCCTAATCTGCTCCGTGGCAGGGGTGTTGACTGTCTGCCACGCTCCGTGACATGGGTGTTGTCTGTTGACTGTCTACTCCGCTCCGTGGCAGGGTGTTGATCGTCTACCCGGCTCCGTGACAGGGGTGTTGATCGTCTACCCCACCCCGTGGCAGGGGTGTTGACCGTCTACCTCAATCCGTGGCAGGGATATTGACCGTTTACTCCGCTCCGAGTCAGGGGTGTTGACCGTCTACCCCGCTCCGTGGGAGGGGTGTTAAACGTCTACTCTGCTCTGTGGCAGGGATGTTGACCGTCTACCTCAATCCGTGAGAAGAGTGTTGACCGTCTACTCCGCTCCGTGGCAGGGGTGTTCACCGTCTACTCCACTCCCTGACAGGGATGTTGACCGTCTACCCCGCTTAGCGTTAGGGGTGTTGACCGTCTACACCACTCCGTGGCAGGGGTGTTAACCGTCTACTCCACTCCGTGGCAGAGGTGTTGACCGTCTACTCCGTTCCGTGGCAGGGGTGTTCACCGTCTACCTCAATCCGTAGCAGGGATGTTGACTGTCTACCTCAATCCGTGGCAGGGGTGTTGACCGTCTACCCCGCTCCGTGGCAGGGGTGCTGACCGTCTACTCCGCTCCGTGGCAAGGGTGTTGACCGTCTACCCTGCTCCGTGGCAGGGGTGTTGACCGTCTACCTCAATCCGTGACAGGGGTGTTGACCGTCTACCCCGCTCCGTGGCAGGGGTGTTGACCGTCTACTCCGCCCCGTGGCTGGGGTGTTGACCGTCTACCCCCCTCCGTGACAGGGGTGTTGTCTGTTGACTGTCTACTCCGCTCCGTGGCAGGGGTGTTGATCGTCTACCCGGCTCCATAACCGGGGTGTTGATCGTCTACCCCACCCCGTGGCAGGGGTGTTGACCGTCTACCTCAATCCTTGGCAGGGATATTGACCGTCTACTCCGCTCCGTGGCAGGGGTGTTGACCGTCTACCCCGCTCCGTGGCAGGGGTGTTGACCGTCTACTCCGCTCCGTCGCAAGGGTGTTGACCGTCTACCCTGCTCCGTGGCAGGGGTGTTGACCGTCTACCTCAGTCCGTGACAGGGGTGTTGACCGTCTACCCCGCTCCGTGGCAGGGGTGTTGACCGTCTACTCCGCTCCGTGGGAGGGGTGTTGACCGTCTACTCCGCTCCGTGGCAAGTGTGTTGACCGTCTACTTCGCTCTGTGGCAGGGGTGTTGACCGTCTACTCCGCCCCGTGGCAGGGGTGTTGACCATCTACCACGCTCCGTGGCAGGGGTGTTCCCCGTCTACCTCAATCCGTGGCAGGGGTGTTGACCGTCTACCTCAATCCGTGGCAGGGGTATTGGCCATCTACCCCGCGCCGTGGCAGGGGTGTTGACCGTCTACTCCGCCCCGTGGCAGGGGTGTTGTCCGTCTACTCCGCTCCGTGGCAGGGGTGTTGACCGTCTACTCCACTCCGTGGCAGGGGTGTTGACCGTCTACTCCGCCCCGTGGCTTGGGTGTTTACCATCTACCACGCTCCGTGATAGGGGTGTTGACCATCTACTCCGCTCCGTGACAGGGGTGTTGAAAGTCTACTCCGCTCCGTGACAGGGGTGTTCACCGTCTTCTCCGCTCCGTGACAGGGATGTTGACCGTCTACTCCGCTCCGTGGCAGGGGTGTTGACCATCTACCCCGCTCCGTGTCCGGGGTGTTGACCGTCTTCTCGACTCCGTGGCAGGGGTGTTGACCGTCTACCCCGCTCCGTGGTGGGGTGTTCACCGTCTACTCCACTCCGTGACAGGGGTGTTGACCGTCTATTCCGCTCGGTGGCCGGGGTGTTGACCGTTTACTCCGCTCCGTGCGAGGGGTGTTGACCGTCTACTCCGCTTCGTGACAGGGGTGTTGACCGTTTACTCCGCTCCGTCGCAAGGGTGTTGACCGTCTACCCCGCTCCGTGGCAGGGGTGTTGACCGTCTACTCCGCTCCGTGGCAGGAGTGTTGACCGTCAACTCAGCTCCGTGGCAGGGGTGTTGACCGTCTACTTCAATCCGTAGCAGGGGTGTTGACCGTCTACCTCAATCCGTAGCAGGGGTGTTGACCATCTACTCCGCTCTCTATCAAGGGTGTTGATCGTCTAACCCGCTCCGTGTCAGGGGTGTTCACCGTCTACCCCGCCCAGTGGCAGGGGTGTTGACCGTCTACTCCGCCCCGTGTCAGGGGTGTTGACCGTCTACCCCGCTCCGTGGCAGGGGAGTTGACCGTCTACACCGCCCTGTGGCAAGGGTGTTGACCGTCTACCCCGCTCCGTGACCGGGGTGTTGACCGTCTACTTCGGTCCGTGGCAAGGGTGTTGACCGTCTACTTCGCTCCGTAGCAGGGGTGTTGACTGTCTACCCCGTTCCGTGGCAGGGATCTTCACCATCTACTCCGCTCTATGGCAGGGGTGTTGACCGTCTACCCTGCTCCGTGGCTGGGGTCTTGACCATCTACCCCGCTCTATGGCAGGGGTGTTGACGTCTACCCCGCGAAGTGAAAGGGTGTTGACCGTCTACCCCGCTCTGTGGCAGGGGTGTTGACCATCTACCTCAATCCATGACAGGGGTGATGGCCGTCTACTGCACTCCGTGGCAGGGGTGTTGAACGTCTACATCAATCCATGACAGGGGTGTTGACCGTCTACTGAGCTCCGTGGCAGTGGTGTTGACCGTCTACCTCAATCCGTGACAGGGGTGTTGACCGTCTACTTCGCCCCGTGGCCGGGGTGTTGACCGTCTACATCAATCCGTGGCATGGGTGTTGACTGTCTACCCGGCTCCGTGGCAGGGGTGTTGACCGTCTACCCCGCTCCGTGACAGGGGTGTTGATCGTCTACCCCACCCCTGGCAGGGGTGTTGACCATCTACTCCGCCCCGTGGCAAGGGTGTTGACCGTCTACTTCGCTCCGTAGCAGGGATATTGACCGTCTACTCCGCTCCTTGGCAGGGGTGTTGACCGTCTACCCCGCTCCGTGGCAGTGATATTGACCGTCTACTCCGCTCCGTGGGAGGGGTGTTGACCGTCTACCCCTCTCCGTAGCAGGGGTGTAGATCGTCTACCCCGCCCCGTAGCAGGGGTGTTGACCGTCTACCTCAATCCGTGACAGGGGTGTTGCCCATCTACTCCGCTCCGTGGCAGGGGTGTTGACCATCTACTCCGCTCCGTGGCAGGGGGGTTGACCGCCTACTCTGCTCCGTGGCAGGGGTGTTGACCGTCTGCCACGCTCCGTGACAGGGGTGGTGTCTGTTCACCGTCTACTCCACTCCGTGGGAGAGGTGTTGACCGTCTACTCCACTCTCTGGCAGGGGTGTTGACCGTCTACTCTGCTCCGTGGGAAGGGCGTTGACCTTCTAATCCAATCCGTCGGAGAGGTGTTGACCGTCTACTCCGCTCCGTGGCAGGAGTGTTGACCGTCTCCTCCGCTCTCTGGCTGGAGTGTTGACCGTCTACCCCACTTCGTGAAATGGGTGTTGACCGTCTACTCCGCTCCGTGGCAGGGGTGTTGTCCATCTACCCCGCTCCGCCGGAGGGGTGTTGACCGTCTACTCCGCCCCGTGGGAAAAGGTGTTGACCGTCAACTCCGCCCGTGGCAGGGGTGTTGACCGTCTACCCCGCTCCTTGGTAGGGGTGTTTACCGTCTACCCCGCTCCGTGGCATGTGTGTTGACCGTCTACTCCTCTCTCTGGCAGGAGTGTTGACCGTCTACCCCGCTCCGTGGAAGGGGTGTTGACCGTCTACTCCGCTCCGTGGCAGGGGTGTTGACCATCTACCCCGCTCCGCGGGAGGGGTGTTGACCGTCTACTTCGCCCCGTGGCAGTGGTGTTGACAGTCTACACCACTCCATGACAGGGGTGTTGACCGTCTACCTCAATCCGTGACAGGGGTATTGACCATCTACCCCGCTCCGTGGGAGGGGTGGTGACCGTCTACTCCGCTCCGTGGCAGGGGTGTTGACCGTCTATTCCGCTCCGTGGCAGGGGTGTTGACCGTCTACCTCAATCCGTGGCAGGGGTGTTGACCGTCTACCCCGCTCCGTGGCCGGGGTGTTGACCGTCTACTCCACTCCGTGACAGGGGTGTTGACCGTCTACCACGCTCCGTGGCAGGGGTGTTGACCGTCTACTCCGCTCCGTGGCAGGGGTGTTGACCGTCTACTCCACTCCGGGGCAGGGGTGTTGACCGTCTACTCCACTCCGTGGCAGAGGTGTTGACCGTCTACCTCAATCCGTAGCAGGGATGTTGACCGTCTACCTCAATCCGTGGCAGGGGTGTTGACCGTTTACCCCGCTCCGTGGCAGGGGTGTTGACCGTCTACTCCGCTCCGTGACAAGGGTGTTGACCGTCTACCCTGCTCCGTGGCAGGGGTGTTGACCGTCTACCTCAATCCGTGACAGGGGTGTTGACCGTCTACCCCGCTCCGTGGCAGGGGTGTTGACCGTCTACTCCTCCCCGTGGCTGGGGTGTTGACCGTCTACCTCAATCCGTGGCAGGGGTGTTGACCGTCTACCACGCTCCGTAACAAGGGTGTTGACCGTCTACCCCGCTCCATGACATGGGTGTTGACCATCTACTCCGCTCCGTGGCCGGGGTGTTGACCGCCTAATCTGCTCCGTGGCAGGGGTGTTGACTGTCTGCCACGCTCCGTGACATGGGTGTTGTCTGTTGATTGTCTACTCCGCTCCGTGGCAGGGTTGTTGATCGTCTACCCGGCTCCGTGACAGGGGTGTTGATCGTCTACCCCACCCCGTGGCAGGGGTGTTGACCGTCTACCTCAATCCGTGACAGGGATATTGACCGTTTACTCCGCTCCGAGTCAGGGGTGTTGACCGTCTACCCCGCTCCGTGGGAGGGGTGTTAAACGTCTACTCTGCTCTGTGGCAGGGATGTTGACCGTCTACCTCAATCCGTGAGAAGAGTGTTGACCGTCTACTCCGCTCCGTGGCAGGGGTGTTCACCGTCTACTCCACTCCCTGACAGGGATGTTGACCGTCTACCCCGCTTAGCGGTAGGGGTGTTGACCGTCTACACCACTCCGTGGCAGGGGTGTTAACCGTCTACTCCACTCCGTGGCAGAGGTGTTGACCGTCTACTCCGTTCCGTGGCAGGGGTGTTCACCGTCTACCTCAATCCGTAGCAGGGATGTTGACTGTCTACCTCAATCCGTGGCAGGGGTGTTGACCGTCTACCCCGCTCCGTGGCAGGGGTGCTGACCGTCTACTCCGCTCCGTGGCAAGGGTGTTGACCGTCTACCCTGCTCCGTGGCAGGGGTGTTGACCGTCTACCTCAATCCGTGACAGGGGTGTTGACCGTCTACCCCGCTCCGTGGCAGGGGTGTTGACCGTCTACTCCGCCCCGTGGCTGGGGTGTTGACCGTCTACCCCCCTCCGTGACAGGGGTGTTGTCTGTTGACTGTCTACTCCGCTCCGTGGCAGGGGTGTTGATCGTCTACCCGGCTCCATAACCGGGGTGTTGATCGTCTACCCCACCCCGTGGCAGGGGTGTTGACCGTCTACCTCAATCCTTGGCAGGGATATTGACCGTCTACTCCGCTCCGTGGCAGGGGTGTTGACCGTCTACCCCGCTCCGTGGCAGGGGTGTTGACCGTCTACTCCGCTCCGTCGCAAGGGTGTTGACCGTCTACCCTGCTCCGTGGCAGGGGTGTTGACCGTCTACCTCAGTCCGTGACAGGGGTGTTGACCGTCTACCCCGCTCCGTGGCAGGGGTGTTGACCGTCTACTCCGCTCCGTGGGAGGGGTGTTGACCGTCTACTCTGCTCTCTGGCAGGGATGTTGACCGTCTACCTCAATCCGTGACAAGGGTGTTGACCCTCTACTCCGCTCCGTGGCAGGGGTGTTGACAGTCTACTCCACTCCCTGACTGGGGTGTTGACCGTCTACCCCGCTCAGCGGCAGGGGTGTTGACCGTCTACTCCGCTCCGTGGCAGGGGTGTTAACCGTCTACTCCACTCCGTGGCAGGGGTGTTGACCGTCTACTCCATTCCGTGGCAGAGGTGTTGACCGTCTACTCCGTTCCGTGGCAAGGGTGTTCACCGTCTACATCAATCCGTAGCAGGGATGTTGACCGTCTACCTCAATCCGTGGCAGGGGTGTTGACCGTCTACCCCGCTCCGTGGTAGGGGTGTTGACCGTCTACCACGCTCCGTGACAGAGGTGTTGACCATCTACTCCGCTCCGTGGTCGGGGTGTTGACCGCCTACTCTGCTCCGTGGCAGGGGTGTTGACCGTCTGCCACGCTCCGTGACAGGGGTGTTGTCTGTTGACTGTCTACTCCGCTCCGTGGCAGGGGTGTTGACCGTCTACTTCTCTCCGTGGCCGGGGTGTTGACCGTCTACTCCGCTCCGTGGGAGGGGTGTTGACCGTCTACTCTGCTCCGTGGCAGTGATGTTGACCGTCTACCTCAATCCGTGACAGGGGTGTTGACCGTCTACTCCGCTCCGTGGCAGGGGTGTTGACCGTCTACTCCGCTCCGTGGGAGGGGTGTTGACCGTCTATTCTGCTCGGTGACAGTGATGTTGACCGTCTACCTCAATTCGTGACAGGGGTGTTGACCGTCTACCCCGCTCCGTGACAGGGGTGTTGATCGTCTACCCCACCCCGTGGCAGGAGTGTTGCCCGTCTACCCCGCTCCGTGGCAGGGATGTTGACCGTCTACTCCGCTCCGTGGCAGGTGTGTTGACCGTCTACTCCATTCCGTGGCAGGGATATTGACCGTCTACTCCGCTCCGTGGGAGGGGTGTTGACCGTCTACCCCTCTCCGTAGCAGGGGTGTAGATCGTCTACCCCGCCCCGTGGCAGGGGTGTTGACCGTCTACCTCAATCCGTGACAGGGGTGTTGCCCATCTACTCATCTCCGTGGCAGGGGTGTTGACCGTCTACTCCGCTCCGTGGCATGGGTGTTGACCGTCTACTCCACTCCATGGCAGGGGTGTTGACCGTCTACTCTGCTCCGTGGGAAGGGTGTTGACCATCTACTACACTCCGTGGGAGAGGTGTTGACCGTCTACTCGGCTCCGTGGCAGGGGTGTTGGCCATCTACTCCGCTCCGTGGCAGGGGTGTTGATCGTCTACTCCACTCCGTGGCAGGGGTGTTGACCGTCTACTCCGCCCCGTGGCTGGGGTGTTGACCGTCTACCCCCCTCCGTGACTGGGGTGTTGACCGCCTACTCCGCTCCGTGTCAGGTGTGTTGACCATATATCCCGCACCGTGGGAGGGGTGTTGACCGTCTACTCCGCTCCCTGGCAGGGGTGTTAACCGTCTACTCCGCTCCGTGGCAGGAGTGTAGACCGTCTACCCTTCTCCGTGGGAGGGGTGTTGACCGTCTACCCCTCTCCGTGGGAAAAGATGTTGACCGTCAACACTGCTCCGTGGGAGGGGTGTTGACAGTCTACTCCGCTCCGTGGCATGGGTGTTGACAATCTACCCCGCTCCGTGGGAGGGGTGGTGACCGTCTACTCCGCTCCGTGGCAGGGGTGTTGACCGTCTACCCCGCTCCGTGGCAGAGGTGTTGAACGTCTACCTCAATCCGTGACAGGGGTGTTGACCGTCTACCCCGCTCCGTGACAGGGGTGTTGACCGTCTACTCCGCTCCGTGGAAAGGGTGTTGACCGTCTACTCTGCTCCGTGGCAGGGATGTTGACCGTCTACCCGGCTCCGTGACAGGGGTGTTGATCGTCGACCCCACCCCGTGGCCGGGGTGTTGACTGTCTACCTCAATCCGTGAAAGGGGTGTTGACCATCTACCCCGCTCCGTGGGAGGGGTGGTGACCGTCTACCTCAATCCGTGACAGGGGTGTTGGCCGTCTACCCCACTCCGTGGGAGGGGTGTTGACCGTCTACTCCGCTCCGTGGGAGGGGTGTTGACCGTCTACCCCGCTCCGTGACAGGGGTGTTGACCATCTACTCCGCTCCGTGGGCGGGGTGTTGACCGTCTGCCACGCTCCGTGACAAGGATGTTGTCTGTTGACTGTCTACTTCTCTCCGTGGCCGGGGTGTTGATCGTCTACCCCGCTCCGTGACAGGGGTGTTGATCGTCTACCCCACCCCGTGGCAGGAGTGTTGACCGTCTACCTCAATCCGTGGCAGGGATATTGACCGTCTACTCCGCACCGTGGCAGGTGTGTTGACCGTCTACTCCATTCCGTGGCAGGGATATTGACCGTCTACTCCGCTCCGTGGGAGGGGTGTTGACCGTCTACCCCTCTCCGTAGCAGGGGTGTAGATCGTCTACCCCGCCCCGTGGCAGGGGTGTTGACCGTCTACCTCAATCCGTGACAGGGGTGTTGCCCATCCACTCCGCTCCGTGGCAGGGGTGTTGACCGACTACTCCGCTCCGTGGCAGGGGTGTTGACCGTCTACTCCACTCCGTGGCAGGGGTGTTGACCATCTACTCTGCTCCGTGGGAAGGGTGTTGACCGTCTACTCCACTCCATGGGAGAGGTGTTTACCGTCTTCTCCGCCCCGTGGCAGGGGTGTTGGCCGTCTACTCCGCTCCATGGCAGGGGTGTTGATCGTCTACTCCACTCCGTGGCAGGGGTGTTGACCGTCTACTCCGCCCCGTGGCTGGGGTGTTGACCGTCTACCCCGCTCCGTGACCGAGGTGTTGACCGCCTACTCTGCTCCGTGGCAGGTGTGTTGACCATCTATCCCGCTCCGTGGAAGGGGTGTTGACCGTCTACTCCGCTCCGTGGCAGGGGTGTTAACCGTCTACTCCGCTCCGTGGCAGGAGTGTTGACCGTCTACACCGCTCCGTGGGAGGGGTGTTGACCGTCTACCCCGCTCCGTGGGAAAAGGTGTTGACCGTCAACCCTGCTCCGTGGTAGGGGTGTTGACAGTCTACCCCGCTCCGTGACAGGGGTGTTGACCATCTACTCCGCTCCGTGGGCGGGGTGTTGACCGTCTGCCACGCTCCGTGACAAGGGTGTTGTCTGTTGACTGTCTACTTCTCTCCGTGGCCGGGGTGTTGATCGTCTACCGCTCCGTGACAGGGGTGTTGATCGTCTACCCCACCCCGTGGCAGGAGTGTTGACCGTCTACCTCAATCCGTGGCAGGGATATTGACCGTCTACTCCGCTCCGTGGCAGGGGTGTTGACCGTCTACCCCGCTCCGTGGCGGGGGTGTTGACCGTCTACTCCGCTCCGTGGCAGGTGTGTTGACCGTCTACTCCACTCCGTGGCAGGGATATTGACCGTCTACTCCGCTCCGTGGGAGGGGTGTTGACCGTCTACCCCTCTCCGTAGCAGGGGTGTAGATCGTCTACCCCGCCCCGTGGCAGGGGTGTTGACCGTCTACCTCAATCCGTGACAGGGGTGTTGCCCATCCACTCCGCTCCGTGGCAGGGGTGTTGACCGACTACTCCGCTCCGTGGCAGGGGTGTTGACCGTCTACTCCACTCCGTGGCAGGGGTGTTGACCATCTACTCTGCTCCGTGGGAAGGGTGTTGACCGTCTACTCCACTCCATGGGAGAGGTGTTTACCGTCTTCTCCGCCCCGTGGCAGGGGTGTTGGCCGTCTACTCCGCTCCATGGCAGGGGTGTTGATCGTCTACTCCACTCCGTGGCAGGGGTGTTGACCGTCTACTCCGCCCCGTGGCTGGGGTGTTGACCGTCTACCCCGCTCCGTGACCGAGGTGTTGACCGCCTACTCTGCTCCGTGGCAGGTGTGTTGACCATCTATCCCGCTCCGTGGAAGGGGTGTTGACCGTCTACTCCGCTCCGTGGCAGGGGTGTTAACCGTCTACTCCGCTCCGTGGCAGGAGTGTTGACCGTCTACACCGCTCCGTGGGAGGGGTGTTGACCGTCTACCCCGCTCCGTGGGAAAAGGTGTTGACCGTCAACCCTGCTCCGTGGTAGGGGTGTTGACAGTCTACTCCGCTCCGTGGCAGAGGTGTTGACCATCTACCCCGCTCCGTGGGAGGGGTGGTGACCGTCTACACCGCTCCGTGGCAGGGGTGTTGACCGTCTACCCCGCTCCGTGCCAGGGGTGTTGACCGTCTACCTCAACACGTGACAGGGGTGTTGACCGTCTACCCCGCTCCGTGGCAGGGGTGTTGACCGTCTACTCCGCTCCGTGGAAGGGGTGTTGACCGTCTACTCTGCTCCGTGGCAGGGATGTCGACCGTCTACCTCAATCTGTGACAGGGGTGTTGACCGTCTACTCCGCTCCGTGGCAGGGGTGTTGACCGTCTACTCCGCTCCGTGGCAGGGGTCTTGACCGTCTACTCTGCTCCGTGGCAGTGATGTTGACCGTCTACCTCAATCCGTGACAGGGGTGTTGACCGTCTACTCCGCTCCGTGGCCGGGGTGTTGACCGTCTACTCCACTCCGTGAAAGGGGTGTTGACCTTCTACCCCGCTCCGTGGCAGGGGTGTTGACCGTTTACTCCGATCCGTGGCAGGGGTGTTAACCGTCTACTCCACTCCGTGGCAGAGGTGTTGACCGTCTACTCCGCTACGTGGCAGGGGTGTTGACCGTCTACCTCAATCCGTAGCAGGGGTGTTGACCGTCTACCACGCTCGGTGGCAGGGGTGTTGACCGTCTACCCCGCTCCATGACAGGGGTGTTGACCATGTACTCCGCTCCGTGGCCGGGGTGTTGACCGCCTACTCTGCCCCGTGGCAGGGGTGTTGACTGTCTGCCACGCTCCGTGACAGGGGTGTTGTCTGTTGACTGTCTACTCCGCTCCGTGGCAGGGGTGTTGATCGTCTACCCGGCTCCATGACAGGGGTGTTGATCGTCTACCCCACCCCGTGGCAGGGGTGTTGACCGTCTACCTCAATCCGTGGCAGGGATATTGACCATCTACTCCGCTCCGTGGCAGGGGTGTTGACCGTCTACCCCGCTCCGTGGCAGGGGTGTTGACCGTCTACTCCGCTCCGTGGCAAGGGTGTTGACCGTCTACCCTGCTCCGTGGCAGGGGTGTTGACCGTCTACCTCAATCCGTGACAGGGGTGTTGACCGTCTATTCCGCTCCGTGGGAGGGGTGTTGACCGTCTACTCCGCTCAGTGGGAGGGGTGTTGACCGTCTACTCTGCTCTCTGGCAGGGATGTTGACCGTCTACCTCAATCCGTCACAAGAGTTTTGACCGTCTACTCCGCTCCGTGGCAGGGGTGTTGACCGTCTACTCCACTCCCTGACTGGGGTGTTGCCCGTCTACCCCGCTCAGCCGCAGGGGTGTTGACCGTCTACTCCGCTCCGTGGCAGGGGTGTTAACCGTCTACTCCACTCCGTGGCAGAGGTGTTGAACGTCTACTCCGTTCCGTGGCAGGGGTGTTCACCGTCTACCTCAATCCGTAGCAGGGATGTTGACCGTCTACCTCAATCCGTGGCAGGGGTGTTGACCGTCTACCCCGCTCCGTGGTGCGGGTGTTCACCGTCTACCCCCGCTCCGTGACAGGGGTGTTGACCATCTACTCTGCTCCGTGGCCGGGGTGTTGACCGCCTACTCTGCTCCGTGGCAGGGGTGTTGACCGTCTGCCACGCTCCGTGACAGGGGTGTTGTCTGTTGACTGTCTACTCCGCTCCGTGGCAGGGGTGTTGACCGTCTACTTCTCTCTGTGGCCGGGGTGTTGAACGTCTAGTCCGCTCCGTGGGAGGGGTGTTGACCGTCTACTCTGCTCCGTGGCAGTGATGTTGACTGTCTACCTCAATCCGTGACAGGGGCGTTCACCGTCTACTCCGCTCCGTGGCAGGGGTGTTGACCGTCTAATCCGCTCCGTGGGAGGGGTGTTGACCGTCTATTCTGCTCCGTGGCAGTGATGTTGACCGTCTACCTCAATTCGTGACAGGGGTGTTGACCGTCTACCCCGCTCCGTGACAGGGGTGTTGATCGTCTACCCCACCCCGTGGCAGGAGTGTTGACCGTCCGCCTCAATCCGTGGCAGGGATATTGACCGTCTACTCCGCTCCGTTGCAGGGGTGTTGACCGTCTACCCCGCTCCGTGGCAGGGGTGTTGACCGTCTACTCCGCTCCGTGGCAGGTGTGTTGACCGTCTACTCCACTCCGTGGCAGGGATATTGACCATCTACTCCGCTCCGTGGGAGGGGTGTTGACCGTCTACCCCTCTCCGTAGCAGGGGTGTAGATTGTCTACCCCGCCCCGTGGCAGAGGTGTTGACCGTCTACCTCAATCCGTGACAGGGGTGTTGCCCATCTACTCCGCTCCGTGGCAGGGGTGTTGACCGTCTACTCCGCTCCGTGGCATGGGTGTTGACCGTCTACTCCACTCCATGGCAGGAATGTTGACCGTCTACTCTGCTCCGTGGGAAGGGTGTTGACCGTCTACTACACTCCGTGGGAGGGGTGTTGACCGTCTACTCCGCTCCGTGTCAGGGGTGTTGGCCGTCTACTCCGCTCCGTGGCAGGGGTGTTGATCGTCTACTCCACTCCGTGGCAGGGGTGTTGACCGTCTACTCCGCCCCGTGGCTGGGGTGTTGACCATCTACCCCCCTCCGTGACCGGGGTGTTGACCGCCTACTCCGCTACGTGTCAGGTGTGTTGACCATATATCCCGCAGCGTGGGAGGGGTGTTGACCGTCTACTCCGCTCCGTGGCAGGGGTGTTAACCGTCTACTCCGCTCCGTGGCAGGAGTGTTGACCGTCTACCCTTCTCCGTGGGAGGGGTGTTGACCGTCTACCCCGCTCCGTGGGAAAAGATTATGACCGTCAACCCTGCTCCGTGGTAGGGGTGTTGACAGTCTACTCCGCTCCGTGGCAGGGGTGTTGACCGTCTACTCCGCTCCGTGGCAGGGGTGTTCACCGTCTACCTCAATCCGTGGCAGGGATGTTGGCCGTCTACCTCAATCCGTTGCAGGGGTGTTGACCGTCTACTCCGCTCCGTGGCAGGGGTGTTGACCGTCTACTCCACTCCGTGACAGGGGTGTTGACCGTCTACCCCGCTCTGTGGCAGGGGTGTTGACCGTCTACTCCGCTCCGTGGCAGGGGTGTTAACCGTCTACTCCGCTCCGTGGCAGAGCTGTTGACCGTCTACTCCGCTCCGTGGCAGGGGTATTCACCGTCTACCTCAATCCGTGGCAGGGGTATTGACCGTCTACCTCAATCCATGGCAGGGGTGTTGACCGTCTACCACGCTCTGTGGCAGGGGTGTTGACCATCTACTCCGCTCCGTGGCCAGGGTGTTGACCGCCTACTCTGCTCCGTGGCAGGGGTGTTGACTGTCTGCCACGCTCCGTGACAGGGGTGTTGTCTGTTGACCGTCTACTCCGCCCCGTGGCCGGGGTGTTTACCATCTACCACGCTCCGTGGTAGGGGTGTTGACCATCTACTCCGCTCCGTGACAGGGGTGTTGACAGTCTACTCCGCTCCGTGACAGGGGTGTTGACCGTCTTCTCCGCTCCGTGACAGGGATGTTGACCGTCTACTCCGCTCCGTGGCAGGGGTGTTGACCACCTACCCCGCTCCGTGTCCGGGGTGTTGACCGTCTTCTCGACTCCGTGGCAGGGGTGTTGACCGTCTACCCCTCTCCGTGGTGGGGTGTTAACCGTTTACTCCACTCCGTGGCAGGGGTGTTGACCGTCTATTCCGCTCGGTGGCCGGAGTGTTGACCGTCTACTCCGCTCCGTGGGAGGGGTGTTGACCGTCTACTCCGCTTCGTGACAGGGGTGTTGACCGTTTACTCCGCTCCGTCGCAAGGGTGTTGACCGTCTACCCCGCTCCGTGGCAGGGGTGTTGACCGTCTACTCCGCTCCATGGCAGGGGTGTTGACCGTCAACTCCGCTCCGTGGCAGGGGTGTTGACCGTCTACTTCATTCCGTAGCAGGGGTGTTGAACGTCTACCTCAATCCGTAGCAGGGGTGTTGACCATCTACTCCGCTCTCTATCAAGGGTGTTGATCGTCTACCCCGCTCCGTGTCAGGGGTGTTCACCGTCTACCCCGCCCCGTGGCAGGGGTGTTGACCGTCTACCCCGCTCCGTGGCAGAGGTGTTGAACGTCTACCTCAATCCGTGACAGGGGTGTTGACCGTCTACCCCGCTCCGTGACAGGGGTGTTGACCGTCTACTCCGCTCCGTAGAAAGGGTGTTGACCGTCTACTCTGCTCCGTGGCAGGGATGTTGACCGTCTACCCGGCTCCGTGACAGGGGTGTTGATCGTCGACCCCACCCCGTGGCCGGGGTGTTGACTGTCTACCTCAATCCGTGAAAGGGGTGTTGACCATCTACCCCGCTCCGTGGGAGGGGTGGTGACCGTCTACCTCAATCCGTGACAGGGGTGTTGGCCGTCTACCCCACTCCGTGGGAGGGGTGTTGACCGTCTACTCCGCTCCGTGGGAGGGGTGTTGACCGTCTACCCCGCTCCGTGACAGGGGTGTTGACCATCTACTCCGCTCCGTGGGCGGGGTGTTGACCGTCTGCCACGCTCCGTGACAAGGATGTTGTCTGTTGACTGTCTACTTCTCTCCGTGGCCGGGGTGTTGATCGTCTACCCCGCTCCGTGACAGGGGTGTTGATCGTCTACCCCACCCCGTGGCAGGAGTGTTGACCGTCTACCTCAATCCGTGGCAGGGATATTGACCGTCTACTCCGCTCCGTGGCAGGGGTGTTGACCGTCTACCCCGCTCCGTGGCGGGGGTGTTGACCGTCTACTCCGCTCCGTGGCAGGTGTGTTGACCGTCTACTCCACTCCGTGGCAGGGATATTGACCGTCTACTCCGCTCCGTGGGAGGGGTGTTGACCGTCTACCCCTCTCCGTAGCAGGGGTGTAGATCGTCTACCCCGCCCCGTGGCAGGGGTGTTGACCGTCTACCTCAATCCGTGACAGGGGTGTTGCCCATCCACTCCGCTCCGTGGCAGGGGTGTTGACCGACTACTCCGCTCCGTGGCAGGGGTGTTGACCGTCTACTCCACTCCGTGGCAGGGGTGTTGACCATCTACTCTGCTCCGTGGGAAGGGTGTTGACCGTCTACTCCACTCCATGGGAGAGGTGTTTACCGTCTTCTCCGCCCCGTGGCAGGGGTGTTGGCCGTCTACTCCGCTCCATGGCAGGGGTGTTGATCGTCTACTCCACTCCGTGGCAGGGGTGTTGACCGTCTACTCCGCCCCGTGGCTGGGGTGTTGACCGTCTACCCCGCTCCGTGACCGAGGTGTTGACCGCCTACTCTGCTCCGTGGCAGGTGTGTTGACCATCTATCCCGCTCCGTGGAAGGGGTGTTGACCGTCTACTCCGCTCCGTGGCAGGGGTGTTTACCGTCTACTCCGCTCCGTGGCAGGAGTGTTGACCGTCTACACCGCTCCGTGGGAGGGGTGTTGACCGTCTACCCCGCTCCGTGGGAAAAGGTGTTGACCGTCAACCCTGCTCCGTGGTAGGGGTGTTGACAGTCTACCCCGCTCCGTGACAGGGGTGTTGACCATCTACTCCGCTCCGTGGGCGGGGTGTTGACCGTCTGCCACGCTCCGTGACAAGGGTGTTGTCTGTTGACTGTCTACTTCTCTCCGTGGCCGGGGTGTTGATCGTCTACCGCTCCGTGACAGGGGTGTTGATCGTCTACCCCACCCCGTGGCAGGAGTGTTGACCGTCTACCTCAATCCGTGGCAGGGATATTGACCGTCTACTCCGCTCTGTGGCAAGGGTGTTGACCGTCTACCCCGCTCCGTGGCGGGGGTGTTGACCGTCTACTCCGCTCCGTGGCAGGTGTGTTGACCGTCTACTCCACTCCGTGGCAGGGATATTGACCGTCTACTCCGCTCCGTGGGAGGGGTGTTGACCGTCTACCCCTCTCCGTAGCAGGGGTGTAGATCGTCTACCCCGCCCCGTGGCAGGGGTGTTGACCGTCTACCTCAATCCGTGACAGGGGTGTTGCCCATCCACTCCGCTCCGTGGCAGGGGTGTTGACCGACTACTCCGCTCCGTGGCAGGGGTGTTGACCGTCTACTCCACTCCGTGGCAGGGGTGTTGACCATCTACTCTGCTCCGTGGGAAGGGTGTTGACCGTCTACTCCACTCCATGGGAGAGGTGTTTACCGTCTTCTCCGCCCCGTGGCAGGGGTGTTGGCCGTCTACTCCGCTCCATGGCAGGGGTGTTGATCGTCTACTCCACTCCGTGGCAGGGGTGTTGACCGTCTACTCCGCCCCGTGGCTGGGGTGTTGACCGTCTACCCCGCTCCGTGACCGAGGTGTTGACCGCCTACTCTGCTCCGTGGCAGGTGTGTTGACCATCTATCCCGCTCCGTGGAAGGGGTGTTGACCGTCTACTCCGCTCCGTGGCAGGGGTGTTAACCGTCTACTCCGCTCCGTGGCAGGAGTGTTGACCGTCTACACCGCTCCGTGGGAGGGGTGTTGACCGTCTACCCCGCTCCGTGGGAAAAGGTGTTGACCGTCAACCCTGCTCCGTGGTAGGGGTGTTGACAGTCTACTCCGCTCCGTGGCAGAGGTGTTGACCATCTACCCCGCTCCGTGGGAGGGGTGGTGACCGTCTACACCGCTCCGTGGCAGGGGTGTTGACCGTCTACCCCGCTCCGTGCCAGGGGTGTTGACCGTCTACCTCAACACGTGACAGGGGTGTTGACCGTCTACCCCGCTCCGTGGCAGGGGTGTTGACCGTCTACTCCGCTCCGTGGAAGGGGTGTTGTCCGTCTACTCTGCTCCGTGGCAGGGATGTCGACCGTTTACCTCAATCTGTGACAGGGGTGTTGACCGTCTACTCCGCTCCGTGGCAGGGGTGTTGACCGTCTACTCCGCTCCGTGGCAGGGGTCTTGACCGTCTACTCTGCTCCGTGGCAGTGATGTTGACCGTCTACCTCAATCCGTGACAGGGGTGTTGACCGTCTACTCCGCTCCGTGGCCGGGGTGTTGACCGTCTACTCCACTCCGTGAAAGGGGTGTTGACCTTCTACCCCGCTCCGTGGCAGGGGTGTTGACCGTTTACTCCGATCCGTGGCAGGGGTGTTAACCGTCTACTCCACTCCGTGGCAGAGGTGTTGACCGTCTACTCCGCTACGTGGCAGGGGTGTTGACCGTCTACCTCAATCCGTGGCAGGGGTGTTGACCGTCTACCACGCTCGGTGGCAGGGGTGTTGACCGTCTACCCCGCTCCATGACAGGGGTGTTGACCATGTACTCCGCTCCGTGGCCGGGGTGTTGACCGCCTACTCTGCCCCGTGGCAGGGGTGTTGACTGTCTGCCACGCTCCGTGACAGGGGTGTTGTCTGTTGACTGTCTACTCCGCTCCGTGGCAGGGGTGTTGATCGTCTACCCGGCTCCATGACAGGGGTGTTGATCGTCTACCCCACCCCGTGGCAGGGGTGTTGACCGTCTACCTCAATCCGTGGCAGGGATATTGACCATCTACTCCGCTCCGTGGCAGGGGTGTTGACCGTCTACCCCGCTCCGTGGCAGGGGTGTTGACCGTCTACTCCGCTCCGTGGCAAGGGTGTTGACCGTCTACCCTGCTCCGTGGCAGGGGTGTTGACCGTCTACCTCAATCCGTGACAGGGGTGTTGACCGTCTATTCCGCTCCGTGGGAGGGGTGTTGACCGTCTACTCCGCTCAGTGGGAGGGGTGTTGACCGTCTACTCTGCTCTCTGGCAGGGATGTTGACCGTCTACCTCAATCCGTCACAAGGGTGTTGACCGTCTACTCCGCTCCGTGGCAGGGGTGTTGACCGTCTACTCCACTCCCTGACTGGGGTGTTGCCCGTCTACACCGCTCAGCCGCAGGGGTGTT
The DNA here is from genome assembly GCA_036785665.1 of Chirona hameri. Taxonomy (NCBI): domain Eukaryota; kingdom Metazoa; phylum Arthropoda; class Thecostraca; order Balanomorpha; family Balanidae; genus Chirona; species Chirona hameri. The sequence continues at coordinate 512,147 of JAXIVJ010000020.1, read as the reverse complement.
GACCGTCTACTCCGCTCCGTGGCAGGGGTGTTAACCGTCTACTCCACTCCGTGGCAGAGGTGTTGAACGTCTACTCCGTTCCGTGGCAGGGGTGTTCACCGTCTACCTCAATCCGTAGCAGGGATGTTGACCGTCTACCTCAATCCGTGGCAGGGGTGTTGACCGTCTACCCCGCTCCGTGGTGCGGGTGTTCACCGTCTACCCCCGCTCCGTGACAGGGGTGTTGACCATCTACTCTGCTCCGTGGCCGGGGTGTTGACCGCCTACTCTGCTCCGTGGCAGGGGTGTTGACCGTCTGCCACGCTCCGTGACAGGGGTGTTGTCTGTTGACTGTCTACTCCGCTCCGTGGCAGGGGTGTTGACCGTCTACTTCTCTCTGTGGCCGGGGTGTTGAACGTCTAGTCCGCTCCGTAGGAGGGGTGTTGACCGTCTACTCTGCTCCGTGGCAGTGATGTTGACTGTCTACCTCAATCCGTGACAGGGGCGTTGACCGTCTACTCCGCTCCGTGGCAGGGGTGTTGACCGTCTAATCCGCTCCGTGGGAGGGGTGTTGACCGTCTATTCTGCTCCGTGGCAGTGATGTTGACCGTCTACCTCAATTCGTGACAGGGGTGTTGACCGTCTACCCCGCTCCGTGACAGGGGTGTTGATCGTCTACCCCACCCCGTGGCAGGAGTGTTGACCGTCTGCCTCAATCCGTGGCAGGGATATTGACCGTCTACTCCGCTCCGTTGCAGGGGTGTTGACCGTCTACCCCGCTACGTGGCAGGGGTGTTGACCGTCTACTCCGCTCCGTGGCAGGTGTGTTGACCGTCTACTCCACTCCGTGGCAGGGATATTGACCATCTACTCCGCTCCGTGGGAGGGGTGTTGACCGTCTACCCCTCTCCGTAGCAGGGGTGTAGATTGTCTACCCCGCCCCGTGGCAGAGGTGTTGACCGTCTACCTCAATCCGTGACAGGGGTGTTGCCCATCTACTCCGCTCCGTGGCAGGGGTGTTGACCGTCTACTCCGCTCCGTGGCATGGGTGTTGACCGTCTACTCCACTCCATGGCAGGAATGTTGACCGTCTACTCTGCTCCGTGGGAAGGGTGTTGACCGTCTACTACACTCCGTGGGAGGGGTGTTGACCGTCTACTCCGCTCCGTGGCAGGGGTGTTGGCCGTCTACTCCGCTCCGTGGCAGGGGTGTTGATCGTCTACTCCACTCCGTGGCAGGGGTGTTGACCGTCTACTCCGCCCCGTGGCTGGGGTGTTGACCATCTACCCCCTCCGTGACCGGGGTGTTGACCGCCTACTCCGCTACGTGTCAGGTGTGTTGACCATATATCCCGCAGCGTGGGAGGGGTGTTGACCGTCTACTCCGCTCCGTGGCAGGGGTGTTAACCGTCTACTCCGCTCCGTGGCAGGAGTGTTGACCGTCTACCCTTCTCCGTGGGAGGGGTGTTGACCGTCTACCCCGCTCCGTGGGAAAAGATTATGACCGTCAACCCTGCTCCGTGGTAGGGGTGTTGACAGTCTACTCCGCTCCGTGGCAGGGGTGTTGACCGTCTACTCCGCTCCGTGGCAGGGGTGTTCACCGTCTACCTCAATCCGTGGCAGGGATGTTGGCCGTCTACCTCAATCCGTTGCAGGGGTGTTGACCGTCTACTCCGCTCCGTGGCAGGGGTGTTGACCGTCTACTCCACTCCGTGACAGGGGTGTTGACCGTCTACCCCGCTCTGTGGCAGGGGTGTTGACCGTCTACTCCGCTCCGTGGCAGGGGTGTTAACCGTCTACTCCGCTCCGTGGCAGAGGTGTTGACCGTCTACTCCGCTCCGTGGCAGGGGTATTCACCGTCTACCTCAATCCGTGGCAGGGGTATTGACCGTCTACCTCAATCCATGGCAGGGGTGTTGACCGTCTACCACGCTCTGTGGCAGGGGTGTTGACCATCTACTCCGCTCCGTGGCCGGGGTGTTGACCGCCTACTCTGCTCCGTGGCAGGGGTGTTGACTGTCTGCCACGCTCCGTGACAGGGGTGTTGTCTGTTGACCGTCTACTCCGCCCCGTGGCCGGGGTGTTTACCATCTACCACGCTCCGTGGTAGGGGTGTTGACCATCTACTCCGCTCCGTGACAGGGGTGTTGACAGTCTACTCCGCTCCGTGACAGGGGTGTTGACCGTCTTCTCCGCTCCGTGACAGGGATGTTGACCGTCTACTCCGCTCCGTGGCAGGGGTGTTGACCACCTACCCCGCTCCGTGTCCGGGGTGTTGACCGTCTTCTCGACTCCGTGGCAGGGGTGTTGACCGTCTACCCCTCTCCGTGGTGGGGTGTTAACCGTTTACTCCACTCCGTGGCAGGGGTGTTGACCGTCTATTCCGCTCGGTGGCCGGAGTGTTGACCGTCTACTCCGCTCCGTGGGAGGGGTGTTGACCGTCTACTCCGCTTCGTGACAGGGGTGTTGACCGTTTACTCCGCTCCGTCGCAAGGGTGTTGACCGTCTACCCCGCTCCGTGGCAGGGGTGTTGACCGTCTACTCCGCTCCATGGCAGGGGTGTTGACCGTCAACTCCGCTCCGTGGCAGGGGTGTTGACCGTCTACTTCAATCCGTAGCAGGGGTGTTGAACGTCTACCTCAATCCGTAGCAGGGGTGTTGACCATCTACTCCGCTCTCTATCAAGGGTGTTGATCGTCTACCCCGCTCCGTGTCAGGGGTGTTCACCGTCTACCCCGCCCCGTGGCAGGGGTGTTGCCCATCTACTCCGCCCCGTGGCAGGGGTGTTGACCGTCTACTCCGCTCCGTGGCAGGGGTGTTAACCGTCTACTCCGCTCCGTGGCAGGAGTGTTGACCGTCTACCCTTCTCCGTGGGAGGGGTGTTGACCGTCTACCCCGCTCCGTGGGAAAAGATTATGACCGTCAACCCTGCTCCGTGGTAGGGGTGTTGACAGTCTACTCCGCTCCGTGGCAGGGGTGTTGACCGTCTACTCCGCTCCGTGGCAGGGGTGTTCACCGTCTACCTCAATCCGTGGCAGGGATGTTGGCCGTCTACCTCAATCCGTTGCAGGGGTGTTGACCGTCTACTCCGCTCCGTGGCAGGGGTGTTGACCGTCTACTCCACTCCGTGACAGGGGTGTTGACCGTCTACCCCGCTCTGTGGCAGGGGTGTTGACCGTCTACTCCGCTCCGTGGCAGGGGTGTTAACCGTCTACTCCGCTCCGTGGCAGAGGTGTTGACCGTCTACTCCGCTCCGTGGCAGGGGTATTCACCGTCTACCTCAATCCGTGGCAGGGGTATTGACCGTCTACCTCAATCCATGGCAGGGGTGTTGACCGTCTACCACGCTCTGTGGCAGGGGTGTTGACCATCTACTCCGCTCCGTGGCCGGGGTGTTGACCGCCTACTCTGCTCCGTGGCAGGGGTGTTGACTGTCTGCCACGCTCCGTGACAGGGGTGTTGTCTGTTGACCGTCTACTCCGCCCCGTGGCCGGGGTGTTTACCATCTACCACGCTCCGTGGTAGGGGTGTTGACCATCTACTCCGCTCCGTGACAGGGGTGTTGACAGTCTACTCCGCTCCGTGACAGGGGTGTTGACCGTCTTCTCCGCTCCGTGACAGGGATGTTGACCGTCTACTCCGCTCCGTGGCAGGGGTGTTGACCACCTACCCCGCTCCGTGTCCGGGGTGTTGACCGTCTTCTCGACTCCGTGGCAGGGGTGTTGACCGTCTACCCCTCTCCGTGGTGGGGTGTTAACCGTTTACTCCACTCCGTGGCAGGGGTGTTGACCGTCTATTCCGCTCGGTGGCCGGAGTGTTGACCGTCTACTCCGCTCCGTGGGAGGGGTGTTGACCGTCTACTCCGCTTCGTGACAGGGGTGTTGACCGTTTACTCCGCTCCGTCGCAAGGGTGTTGACCGTCTACCCCGCTCCGTGGCAGGGGTGTTGACCGTCTACTCCGCTCCATGGCAGGGGTGTTGACCGTCAACTCCGCTCCGTGGCAGGGGTGTTGACCGTCTACTTCAATCCGTAGCAGGGGTGTTGAACGTCTACCTCAATCCGTAGCAGGGGTGTTGACCATCTACTCCGCTCTCTATCAAGGGTGTTGATCGTCTACCCCGCTCCGTGTCAGGGGTGTTCACCGTCTACCCCGCCCCGTGGCAGGGGTGTTGACCGTCTACCCCGCTCCGTGGCAGGGGAGTTGACCGTCTACCCCGCCCTGTGGCAGGGGTGTTGACCGTCTACCCCGCTCCGTGACCGGAGTGTTGACCGTCTACTCCGGTCCGTGGCAAGGGTGTTAACCGTCTACTTCGCTCCGTGGCAGGGGTGTTGACCGTCTACCCCGCTCCGTGGCAGGGATCTTCACCATCTACTCCGCTCTATGATAGGGGTGTTGACCGTCTACCCCGCTCCGTGGCTGGGGTCTTGACCATCTACTCCGCTCTATGGCAGGGGTGTTGACCGTCTACCCCGCGAAGTGAAAGGGTGTTGACCGTCTACCCGGCTCTGTGGCAGGGGTGTTGACCATCTACCTCAATCCGTGACAGGGGTGTTGACCATCTACTGCACTCCGTGGCAGGGGTGTTGAACGTCTACCTCAATCCATGACAGGGGTGTTGACCGTCTACTGAGCTCCGTGGCAGTGGTGTTGACCGTCTACCTCAATCCGTGACAGGGGTGTTGACCGTCTACTCCACTCCGGGGCAGGGGTGTTGACCGTCTACCCCGCTCCGTGGCCGGGGTGTTGACCGTCTACTCCACGCCGTGTCCGAGGTGTTGACCGTCTACTCCGCTCCTTGGCAGGGGTGTTGACCGTCTACTCCACTCCGTGGTAGCGGTGTTGATCGTCTACTCTGCTCCATCGCAGGGATGTTGACCGTCTACCTCAATCCGTGACAGGGGTTTGACCGTCTACACCGCTCCGTGGCAGGGGTGTTGACCGTCTACTCCACTCAGTGACAGGGGTGTTGACCGTCTACCCCGCTCCCTGGCAGGGGTGATGACCGTCTACTCTGCTCCGTTGCAGGGGTGTTAACCGTCTACTCCACTCCGTGGCAGGGGTGTTGACCATCTACTCCGCTCCGTGGCCGGTGTGTTGACCGCCTACTTTGCTCCGTGGCAGGGGTGTTGACCGTCTGCCACGCCCCGTGGGAGGGGTGTTGTCTGTTGACTGTCTACTCCGCTACGTGGCAGGGGTGTTGACCGTCTACTCCTCTCCGTGGCCGGGGTGTTGATCGTCTACCCTGCTCTGTGGCAGGGGTATTGATCGTCTACCCCACCCCGTAGCAGGGGTGTTAACCGTCTACCTCAATCCGTGGCAGGAGTATTGACCGTCTCTTCCGCTCCGTGGCAGGGGTGTTGACCGTCTACTCCGCCTCGTTGCCGGGGTGTTGGCCGTCTACTGCGCTCTGTGGCAGGGGTGTTGACCGTCTACTCCATTCCGTGGCAGGGGTATTGACCGTCTACTCCACTCCGTGGGAAGGGTGTTGCCCGTCTACTCCGCTCCGTGGCAGGGGTGTTGGCCGTCTACCCCGCTCCGTGGCAGGGGTGTTGACCGTCTACTCCACTCCGTGGCAGGGTTGTTGAACGTCTACTCCACTCCGTGGCAGGGGTGTTGACCGTCCACTCTGCTCCGTGGCAGGGGTGTCGAACGTCTACTCCGCCCCGTGGCCGAGGTGTTGACCATCTACCACGCTCCGTGGCTGGGGTGTTCCCCGTCTACCTCAATTCGTGGCAGGGGTGTTGGCCGTCTACCTCAATCCGTGGCAGGGGTCTTGACCATCTACTCCGCTCTATGCCAGGGGTGTTGACCGTCTACCCCGGGAAGCGAAAGGGTGTTGACCGTCTACCCCGCTCTGTGGCAGGGGTGTTAACCATCTACCTCAATCCGTGACAGGGGTGTTGACCGTCTACTGCACTCCGTGGCAAGGGTGTTGAACGTCTACCTCAATCCATGACAGGGGTGTTGACCGTCTACTGCGCTCCGTGGCAGGGGTGTTGACCCTCTACTCCGCTCCGTGGGAGGGTGTTGACCGTCTTCTCTGCTCCGTCGCAGGGATGTTGACCGTCTGCCACGCCCCGTGGCAGGGGTGTTGTCTGTTGACCGTCTACTCCGCTCAGTGGGAGGGGTGTTGACTGTCTACTCTGCTCTCTGGCAGGGATGTTGACCGTCTACCTCAATCCGTCACAAGGGTGTTGACCGTCTACTCCGCTCCGTGGCAGGGGTGTTGACCGTCTACTCCACTCCCTGACTGGGGTGTTGCCCGTCTACCCCGCTCAGCCGCAGGGGTGTTGACCGTCTACTCCGCTCCGTGGCAGGGGTGTTAACCGTCTACTCCACTCCGTGGCAGAGGTGTTGAACGTCTACTCCGTTCCGTGGCAGGGGTGTTCACCGTCTACCTCAATCCGTAGCAGGGATGTTGACCGTCTACCTCAATCCGTGGCAGGGGTGTTGGCCGTCTACCTCAATCCGTTGCAGGGGTGTTGACCGTCTACTCCGCTCCGTGGCAGGGGTGTTGACCGTCTACTCCACTCCGTGACAGGGGTGTTGACCGTCTACCCCGCTCTGTGGCAGGGGTGTTGACCGTCTACTCCGCTCCGTGGCAGGGGTGTTAACCGTCTACTCCGCTCCGTGGCAGAGGTGTTGACCGTCTCCTCCGCTCCGTGGCAGGGGTGTTGACCGTCTACTCCGCCCCGTTGCAGGGGTGTTGGCCGTCTACTGCGCTCTGTGGCAGGGGTGTTGACCGTCTACACCATTCCGTGGCAGGGGTATTGACCGTCTACTCCACTCCGTGGGAGGGGTGTTGCCCGTCTACTCCGCTCCGTAGCAGGGGTGTTGGCCGTCTACTCCGCTCCGTGGCAGGGGTGTTGACCGTCTACTCCACTCCGTGGCAGGGTTGTTGACCGTCTACTCCACTCCGTGGCAGGTGTGTTGACCGTCCACTCCGCTCCGTGGCAGGGGTGTTGAACGTCTACTCCGCCCCGTGGCCGAGGTGTTGACCATCTACCACGCTCCGTGGCTGGGGTGTTCCCCGTCTACCTCAATTCGTGGCAGGGGTGTTGACCGTCTACCTCAATCCGTGGCAGGGGTCTTGACCATCTACTCCGCTCTATGCCAGGGGTGTTGGCCGTCTACCCCGCGAAGCGAAAGTGTGTTGACCGTCTACCCCGCTCTGTGGCAGAGGTGTTGACCATCTACCTCAATCCGTGACAGGGGTGTTGACCGTCTACTGCGCTCCGTGGCAGGGGTGTTGACCCTCTACTCCGCTCCGTGGGAGGGTGTTGACCGTCTTTTCTGCTCCGTGGCAGGGATGTTGACCGTCTGCCACGCCCCGTGGCAGGGGGTGTTGTCTGTTGACTGTCTACTCCGCTCCGTGGCAGGGGTGTTGACCGTCTACTCCTCTCCGTGGCCGGGATGTTGATCGTCTACCCCGCAAAGTGAAAGGGTGTTGACCGTCTACCCCGCTCTGTGGCAGGGGTGTTGACCATCTACCTCAATCCGTGACAGGAGTGTTGACCGTCTACTGCACTCCGTGGCAGGGGTGTTGAACGTCTACCTCAATCCATGACAGGGGTGTTAACCGTCTACTGCGCTCGGTGGCAGGGGTGTTGACCGTCTACCTCAATCCGTGACAGGGGTGTTGACCGTCTACTGCACTCCGTGGCAGGGGTGTTGACCGTCTACCCCGCTCCGTGGCCGGGGTGTTGACCGTCTACCCCACTCCGTGACTGATGTGTTGACCGTCTACTCCGCCCCGTGGCCGGGGTGTTGACCATCTACCCCACTCCGTGACGGGGGTGTTGCCGTCTACTCCGCTCCGTGGCAGGTTTGTTGACCATCTAAACTGTTCCGTGGGAGGGGTGTTGACCGTCTACTCCGCTCCGTGGCAGGGGTGTTGACCGTCTACTTCAATCCGTGGCAGGGGTGTTGACCGTCTACCTCAATCCGTAGCAGGGGTGTTGACCATCTACTCCGCTCTTTATCAAGGGTGTTGATCGTCTACCCCGCTCCGTGTCAGGGGTGTTCACCGTCTACCCCGCCCCGTGGCAGGGGTGTTGCCCGTCTACTCCGCCCCGTGGCAGGGGTGTTGACCATCTACCCCGTTCCGTGGGAGGGGTGTTGACCGTCTACTCCGCTTCGTGACAGGGGTGTATACCGTCTACTCCGCTCCGTGGCAAGGGTGTTGACCATCTACCCCGCTCCGTGGCCGGGATGTTGACCGTCTACTCCGCCCCGTGGCTGGGGTGTTGACCGTCTACCTCAATCCGTGGCAGGGGTGTTGACCGTCTACTCCACTCAATGACAGGGGTGTTGACCGTCTACCTCAATCCGTGACCGGGCTGTTGACCGTCTACTCCGCTCCGTGGCAGGGGTGTTGACCGTCTACCTCAATCCGTGGCAGGGGTGTTGACCGTCTACCTCAATCCGTAGCAGGGGTGTTGACCATCTACTCCGCTCTCTAGCAGGGGTTTTGATCGTCTACCCCGCTCCGTGACCGGGGTGTTGACCGTCTACTCCACTCCGTGCCCGGGGTGTTGACCGTCTACCCCGCTCCGTGGCAGGGGTGTTGGCCATCTACTCTGCACCATGGCAGGGGTGTTTTCCGACTACCCTGCTCCGTGACCGGGGTGTTGACCGTCTACCCCGCTCCGTGTCAGGGTGTTGACCATCTACCCCGCTTCGGAGCAGAGGTGTTGACCGACTACCCTGCTCCGTGGCCGGGGTGTTGTCCGTCTACCCCGTTCCGTGGCAGAGGTGTTGACCGTCTACCCCGCTCCGTGGCAGGGGTGTTGACCGTCTACTTCGCCCCGTGGCAGGAGTGTTGACCGTCTACCCCGCTCCGTGACCGGGGTGTTGACCGTCTACCCCGCTCCATGGCAGGGGTTTTCACCGTCTACCCCGCCCCGTGGCAGGGGTGTTGACCGTCTACTCCGCCCCGTGGCAGGGGTGTTGACCGTCTACCTCGCTCCGTGGCAGCGGAGTTGACCGTCTACTTCTCCCTGTGGCCGGGGTGTTGACCGTCTACACCGCTCCGTGACCGGGGTGTTGACCGTCTACTCAGCTCCGTGGCAGGGGTGTTGACCGTCTACTCCGCTCCGTGGGAGGGGTGTTGACCGTCTACTCCGCTCCGTGGCAAGTGTGTTGACCGTCTACTTCGCTCTGTGGCAGGGGTGTTGACCGTCTACTCCGCCCCGTGGCAGGGGTGTTGACCATCTACCACGCTCCGTGGCAGGGGTGTTCCCCGTCTACCTCAATCCGTGGCAGGGGTGTTGACCGTCTACCTCAATCCGTGGCAGGGGTATTGGCCATCTACCCCGCGCCGTGGCAGGGGTGTTGACCGTCTACTCCGCCCCGTGGCAGGGGTGTTGTCCGTCTACTCCGCTCCGTGGCAGGGGTGTTGACCGTCTACTCCACTCCGTGGCAGGGGTGTTGACCGTCTACTCCGCCCCGTGGCTGGGGTGTTTACCATCTACCACGCTCCGTGATAGGGGTGTTGACCATCTACTTCGCTCCGTGACAGGGGTGTTGAAAGTCTACTCCGCTCCGTGACAGGGGTGTTCACCGTCTTCTCCGCTCCGTGACAGGGATGTTGACCGTCTACTCCGCTCCGTGGCAGGGGTGTTGACCATCTACCCCGCTCCGTGTCCGGGGTGTTGACCGTCTTCTCGACTCCGTGGCAGGGGTGTTGACCGTCTACCCCGCTCCGTGGTGGGGTGTTCACCGTCTACTCCACTCCGTGACAGGGGTGTTGACCGTCTATTCCGCTCGGTGGCCGGGGTGTTGACCGTTTACTCCGCTCCGTGCGAGGGGTGTTGACCGTCTACTCCGCTTCGTGACAGGGGTGTTGACCGTTTACTCCGCTCCGTCGCAAGGGTGTTGACCGTCTACCCCGCTCCGTGGCAGGGGTGTTGACCGTCTACTCCGCTCCGTGGCAGGAGTGTTGACCGTCAACTCAGCTCCGTGGCAGGGGTGTTGACCGTCTACTTCAATCCGTAGCAGGGGTGTTGACCGTCTACCTCAATCCGTAGCAGGGGTGTTGACCATCTACTCCGCTCTCTATCAAGGGTGTTGATCGTCTAACCCGCTCCGTGTCAGGGGTGTTCACCGTCTACCCCGCCCAGTGGCAGGGGTGTTGACCGTCTACTCCGCCCCGTGTCAGGGGTGTTGACCGTCTACCCCGCTCCGTGGCAGGGGAGTTGACCGTCTACACCGCCCTGTGGCAAGGGTGTTGACCGTCTACCCCGCTCCGTGACCGGGGTGTTGACCGCCTACTCTGCTCCGTGGCAGGTGTGTTGACCATCTATCCCGCTCCGTGGAAGGGGTGTTGACCGTCTACTCCGCTCCGTGGGAGGGGTGTTGACCGTCTACCCCTCTCCGTAGCAGGGGTGTAGATCGTCTACCCCGCCCCGTGGCAGGGGTGTTGACCGTCTACCTCAATCCGTGACAGGGGTGTTGCCCATCCACTCCGCTCCGTGGCAGGGGTGTTGACCGACTACTCCGCTCCGTGGCAGGGGTGTTGACCGTCTACTCCACTCCGTGGCAGGGGTGTTGACCATCTACTCTGCTCCGTGGGAAGGGTGTTGACCGTCTACTCCACTCCATGGGAGAGGTGTTTACCGTCTTCTCCGCCCCGTGGCAGGGGTGTTGGCCGTCTACTCCGCTCCATGGCAGGGGTGTTGATCGTCTACTCCACTCCGTGGCAGGGGTGTTGACCGTCTACTCCGCCCCGTGGCTGGGGTGTTGACCGTCTACCCCGCTCCGTGACCGAGGTGTTGACCGCCTACTCTGCTCCGTGGCAGGTGTGTTGACCATCTATCCCGCTCCGTGGAAGGGGTGTTGACCGTCTACTCCGCTCCGTGGCAGGGGTGTTAACCGTCTACTCCGCTCCGTGGCAGGAGTGTTGACCGTCTACACCGCTCCGTGGGAGGGGTGTTGACCGTCTACCCCGCTCCGTGGGAAAAGGTGTTGACCGTCAACCCTGCTCCGTGGTAGGGGTGTTGACAGTCTACTCCGCTCCGTGGCAGAGGTGTTGACCATCTACCCCGCTCCGTGGGAGGGGTGGTGACCGTCTACACCGCTCCGTGGCAGGGGTGTTGACCGTCTACCCCGCTCCGTGCCAGGGGTGTTGACCGTCTACCTCAACACGTGACAGGGGTGTTGACCGTCTACCCCGCTCCGTGGCAGGGGTGTTGACCGTCTACTCCGCTCCGTGGAAGGGGTGTTGACCGTCTACTCTGCTCCGTGGCAGGGATGTCGACCGTTTACCTCAATCTGTGACAGGGGTGTTGACCGTCTACTCCGCTCCGTGGCAGGGGTGTTGACCGTCTACTCCGCTCCGTGGCAGGGGTCTTGACCGTCTACTCTGCTCCGTGGCAGTGATGTTGACCGTCTACCTCAATCCGTGACAGGGGTGTTGACCGTCTACTCCGCTCCGTGGCCGGGGTGTTGACCGTCTACTCCACTCCGTGAAAGGGGTGTTGACCTTCTACCCCGCTCCGTGGCAGGGGTGTTGACCGTTTACTCCGATCCGTGGCAGGGGTGTTAACCGTCTACTCCACTCCGTGGCAGAGGTGTTGACCGTCTACTCCGCTACGTGGCAGGGGTGTTGACCGTCTACCTCAATCCGTGGCAGGGGTGTTGACCGTCTACCACGCTCGGTGGCAGGGGTGTTGACCGTCTACCCCGCTCCATGACAGGGGTGTTGACCATGTACTCCGCTCCGTGGCCGGGGTGTTGACCGCCTACTCTGCCCCGTGGCAGGGGTGTTGACTGTCTGCCACGCTCCGTGACAGGGGTGTTGTCTGTTGACTGTCTACTCCGCTCCGTGGCAGGGGTGTTGATCGTCTACCCGGCTCCATGACAGGGGTGTTGATCGTCTACCCCACCCCGTGGCAGGGGTGTTGACCGTCTACCTCAATCCGTGGCAGGGATATTGACCATCTACTCCGCTCCGTGGCAGGGGTGTTGACCGTCTACCCCGCTCCGTGGCAGGGGTGTTGACCGTCTACTCCGCTCCGTGGCAAGGGTGTTGACCGTCTACCCTGCTCCGTGGCAGGGGTGTTGACCGTCTACCTCAATCCGTGACAGGGGTGTTGACCGTCTATTCCGCTCCGTGGGAGGGGTGTTGACCGTCTACTCCGCTCAGTGGGAGGGGTGTTGACCGTCTACTCTGCTCTCTGGCAGGGATGTTGACCGTCTACCTCAATCCGTCACAAGGGTGTTGACCGTCTACTCCGCTCCGTGGCAGGGGTGTTGACCGTCTACTCCACTCCCTGACTGGGGTGTTGCCCGTCTACACCGCTCAGCCGCAGGGGTGTTGACCGTCTACTCCGCTCCGTGGCAGGGGTGTTAACCGTCTACTCCACTCCGTGGCAGAGGTGTTGAACGTCTACTCCGTTCCGTGGCAGGGGTGTTCACCGTCTACCTCAATCCGTAGCAGGGATGTTGACCGTCTACCTCAATCCGTGGCAGGGGTGTTGACCGTCTACCCCGCTCCGTGGTGCGGGTGTTCACCGTCTACCCCCGCTCCGTGACAGGGGTGTTGACCATCTACTCTGCTCCGTGGCCGGGGTGTTGACCGCCTACTCTGCTCCGTGGCAGGGGTGTTGACCGTCTGCCACGCTCCGTGACAGGGGTGTTGTCTGTTGACTGTCTACTCCGCTCCGTGGCAGGGGTGTTGACCGTCTACTTCTCTCTGTGGCCGGGGTGTTGAACGTCTAGTCCGCTCCGTAGGAGGGGTGTTGACCGTCTACTCTGCTCCGTGGCAGTGATGTTGACTGTCTACCTCAATCCGTGACAGGGGCGTTGACCGTCTACTCCGCTCCGTGGCAGGGGTGTTGACCGTCTAATCCGCTCCGTGGGAGGGGTGTTGACCGTCTATTCTGCTCCGTGGCAGTGATGTTGACCGTCTACCTCAATTCGTGACAGGGGTGTTGACCGTCTACCCCGCTCCGTGACAGGGGTGTTGATCGTCTACCCCACCCCGTGGCAGGAGTGTTGACCGTCTGCCTCAATCCGTGGCAGGGATATTGACCGTCTACTCCGCTCCGTTGCAGGGGTGTTGACCGTCTACCCCGCTCCGTGGCAGGGGTGTTGACCGTCTACTCCGCTCCGTGGCAGGTGTGTTGACCGTCTACTCCACTCCGTGGCAGGGATATTGACCATCTACTCCGCTCCGTGGGAGGGGTGTTGACCGTCTACCCCTCTCCGTAGCAGGGGTGTAGATTGTCTACCCCGCCCCGTGGCAGAGGTGTTGACCGTCTACCTCAATCCGTGACAGGGGTGTTGCCCATCTACTCCGCTCCGTGGCAGGGGTGTTGACCGTCTACTCCGCTCCGTGGCATGGGTGTTGACCGTCTACTCCACTCCATGGCAGGAATGTTGACCGTCTACTCTGCTCCGTGGGAAGGGTGTTGACCGTCTACTACACTCCGTGGGAGGGGTGTTGACCGTCTACTCCGCTCCGTGGCAGGGGTGTTGGCCGTCTACTCCGCTCCGTGGCAGGGGTGTTGATCGTCTACTCCACTCCGTGGCAGGGGTGTTGACCGTCTACTCCGCCCCGTGGCTGGGGTGTTGACCATCTACCCCCTCCGTGACCGGGGTGTTGACCGCCTACTCCGCTACGTGTCAGGTGTGTTGACCATATATCCCGCAGCGTGGGAGGGGTGTTGACCGTCTACTCCGCTCCGTGGCAGGGGTGTTAACCGTCTACTCCGCTCCGTGGCAGGAGTGTTGACCGTCTACCCTTCTCCGTGGGAGGGGTGTTGACCGTCTACCCCGCTCCGTGGGAAAAGATTATGACCGTCAACCCTGCTCCGTGGTAGGGGTGTTGACAGTCTACTCCGCTCCGTGGCAGGGGTGTTGACCGTCTACTCCGCTCCGTGGCAGGGGTGTTCACCGTCTACCTCAATCCGTGGCAGGGATGTTGGCCGTCTACCTCAATCCGTTGCAGGGGTGTTGACCGTCTACTCCGCTCCGTGGCAGGGGTGTTGACCGTCTACTCCACTCCGTGACAGGGGTGTTGACCGTCTACCCCGCTCTGTGGCAGGGGTGTTGACCGTCTACTCCGCTCCGTGGCAGGGGTGTTAACCGTCTACTCCGCTCCGTGGCAGAGGTGTTGACCGTCTACTCCGCTCCGTGGCAGGGGTATTCACCGTCTACCTCAATCCGTGGCAGGGGTATTGACCGTCTACCTCAATCCATGGCAGGGGTGTTGACCGTCTACCACGCTCTGTGGCAGGGGTGTTGACCATCTACTCCGCTCCGTGGCCGGGGTGTTGACCGCCTACTCTGCTCCGTGGCAGGGGTGTTGACTGTCTGCCACGCTCCGTGACAGGGGTGTTGTCTGTTGACCGTCTACTCCGCCCCGTGGCCGGGGTGTTTACCATCTACCACGCTCCGTGGTAGGGGTGTTGACCATCTACTCCGCTCCGTGACAGGGGTGTTGACAGTCTACTCCGCTCCGTGACAGGGGTGTTGACCGTCTTCTCCGCTCCGTGACAGGGATGTTGACCGTCTACTCCGCTCCGTGGCAGGGGTGTTGACCACCTACCCCGCTCCGTGTCCGGGGTGTTGACCGTCTTCTCGACTCCGTGGCAGGGGTGTTGACCGTCTACCCCTCTCCGTGGTGGGGTGTTAACCGTTTACTCCACTCCGTGGCAGGGGTGTTGACCGTCTATTCCGCTCGGTGGCCGGAGTGTTGACCGTCTACTCCGCTCCGTGGGAGGGGTGTTGACCGTCTACTCCGCTTCGTGACAGGGGTGTTGACCGTTTACTCCGCTCCGTCGCAAGGGTGTTGACCGTCTACCCCGCTCCGTGGCAGGGGTGTTGACCGTCTACTCCGCTCCATGGCAGGGGTGTTGACCGTCAACTCCGCTCCGTGGCAGGGGTGTTGACCGTCTACTTCAATCCGTAGCAGGGGTGTTGAACGTCTACCTCAATCCGTAGCAGGGGTGTTGACCATCTACTCCGCTCTCTATCAAGGGTGTTGATCGTCTACCCCGCTCCGTGTCAGGGGTGTTCACCGTCTACCCCGCCCCGTGGCAGGGGTGTTGACCGTCTACCCCGCTCCGTGGCAGGGGAGTTGACCGTCTACCCCGCCCTGTGGCAGGGGTGTTGACCGTCTACCCCGCTCCGTGACCGGAGTGTTGACCGTCTACTCCGGTCCGTGGCAAGGGTGTTAACCGTCTACTTCGCTCCGTGGCAGGGGTGTTGACCGTCTACCCCGCTCCGTGGCAGGGATCTTCACCATCTACTCCGCTCTATGATAGGGGTGTTGACCGTCTACCCCGCTCCGTGGCTGGGGTCTTGACCATCTACTCCGCTCTATGGCAGGGGTGTTGACCGTCTACCCCGCGAAGTGAAAGGGTGTTGACCGTCTACCCGGCTCTGTGGCAGGGGTGTTGACCATCTACCTCAATCCGTGACAGGGGTGTTGACCATCTACTGCACTCCGTGGCAGGGGTGTTGAACGTCTACCTCAATCCATGACAGGGGTGTTGACCGTCTACTGAGCTCCGTGGCAGTGGTGTTGACCGTCTACCTCAATCCGTGACAGGGGTGTTGACCGTCTACTCCACTCCGGGGCAGGGGTGTTGACCGTCTACCCCGCTCCGTGGCCGGGGTGTTGACCGTCTACTCCACGCCGTGTCCGAGGTGTTGACCGTCTACTCCGCTCCTTGGCAGGGGTGTTGACCGTCTACTCCACTCCGTGGTAGCGGTGTTGATCGTCTACTCTGCTCCATCGCAGGGATGTTGACCGTCTACCTCAATCCGTGACAGGGGTGTTGACCGTCTACACCGCTCCGTGGCAGGGGTGTTGACCGTCTACTCCACTCAGTGACAGGGGTGTTGACCGTCTACCCCGCTCCCTGGCAGGGGTGATGACCGTCTACTCTGCTCCGTTGCAGGGGTGTTAACCGTCTACTCCACTCCGTGGCAGGGGTGTTGACCATCTACTCCGCTCCGTGGCCGGTGTGTTGACCGCCTACTTTGCTCCGTGGCAGGGGTGTTGACCGTCTGCCACGCCCCGTGGGAGGGGTGTTGTCTGTTGACTGTCTACTCCGCTACGTGGCAGGGGTGTTGACCGTCTACTCCTCTCCGTGGCCGGGGTGTTGATCGTCTACCCTGCTCTGTGGCAGGGGTATTGATCGTCTACCCCACCCCGTAGCAGGGGTGTTAACCGTCTACCTCAATCCGTGGCAGGAGTATTGACCGTCTCTTCCGCTCCGTGGCAGGGGTGTTGACCGTCTACTCCGCCTCGTTGCCGGGGTGTTGGCCGTCTACTGCGCTCTGTGGCAGGGGTGTTGACCGTCTACTCCATTCCGTGGCAGGGGTATTGACCGTCTACTCCACTCCGTGGGAAGGGTGTTGCCCGTCTACTCCGCTCCGTGGCAGGGGTGTTGGCCGTCTACCCCGCTCCGTGGCAGGGGTGTTGACCGTCTACTCCACTCCGTGGCAGGGTTGTTGAACGTCTACTCCACTCCGTGGCAGGGGTGTTGACCGTCCACTCTGCTCCGTGGCAGGGGTGTCGAACGTCTACTCCGCCCCGTGGCCGAGGTGTTGACCATCTACCACGCTCCGTGGCTGGGGTGTTCCCCGTCTACCTCAATTCGTGGCAGGGGTGTTGGCCGTCTACCTCAATCCGTGGCAGGGGTCTTGACCATCTACTCCGCTCTATGCCAGGGGTGTTGACCGTTTACCCCGGGAAGCGAAAGGGTGTTGACCGTCTACCCCGCTCTGTGGCAGGGGTGTTAACCATCTACCTCAATCCGTGACAGGGGTGTTGACCGTCTACTGCACTCCGTGGCAAGGGTGTTGAACGTCTACCTCAATCCATGACAGGGGTGTTGACCGTCTACTGCGCTCCGTGGCAGGGGTGTTGACCCTCTACTCCGCTCCGTGGGAGGGTGTTGACCGTCTTCTCTGCTCCGTCGCAGGGATGTTGACCGTCTGCCACGCCCCGTGGCAGGGGTGTTGTCTGTTGACCGTCTACTCCGCTCAGTGGGAGGGGTGTTGACTGTCTACTCTGCTCTCTGGCAGGGATGTTGACCGTCTACCTCAATCCGTCACAAGGGTGTTGACCGTCTACTCCGCTCCGTGGCAGGGGTGTTGACCGTCTACTCCACTCCCTGACTGGGGTGTTGCCCGTCTACCCCGCTCAGCCGCAGGGGTGTTGACCGTCTACTCCGCTCCGTGGCAGGGGTGTTAACCGTCTACTCCACTCCGTGGCAGAGGTGTTGAACGTCTACTCCGTTCCGTGGCAGGGGTGTTCACCGTCTACCTCAATCCGTAGCAGGGATGTTGACCGTCTACCTCAATCCGTGGCAGGGGTGTTGGCCGTCTACCTCAATCCGTTGCAGGGGTGTTGACCGTCTACTCCGCTCCGTGGCAGGGGTGTTGACCGTCTACTCCACTCCGTGACAGGGGTGTTGACCGTCTACCCCGCTCTGTGGCAGGGGTGTTGACCGTCTACTCCGCTCCGTGGCAGGGGTGTTAACCGTCTACTCCGCTCCGTGGCAGAGGTGTTGACCGTCTACTCCGCTCCGTGGCAGGGGTATTCACCGTCTACCTCAATCCGTGGCAGGGGTATTGACCGTCTACCTCAATCCATGGCAGGGGTGTTGACCGTCTACCACGCTCTGTGGCAGGGGTGTTGACCATCTACTCCGCTCCGTGGCCGGGGTGTTGACCGCCTACTCTGCTCCGTGGCAGGGGTGTTGACTGTCTGCCACGCTCCGTGACAGGGGTGTTGTCTGTTGACCGTCTACTCCGCCCCGTGGCCGGGGTGTTTACCATCTACCACGCTCCGTGGTAGGGGTGTTGACCATCTACTCCGCTCCGTGACAGGGGTGTTGACAGTCTACTCCGCTCCGTGACAGGGGTGTTGACCGTCTTCTCCGCTCCGTGACAGGGATGTTGACCGTCTACTCCGCTCCGTGGCAGGGGTGTTGACCACCTACCCCGCTCCGTGTCCGGGGTGTTGACCGTCTTCTCGACTCCGTGGCAGGGGTGTTGACCGTCTACCCCTCTCCGTGGTGGGGTGTTAACCGTTTACTCCACTCCGTGGCAGGGGTGTTGACCGTCTATTCCGCTCGGTGGCCGGAGTGTTGACCGTCTACTCCGCTCCGTGGGAGGGGTGTTGACCGTCTACTCCGCTTCGTGACAGGGGTGTTGACCGTTTACTCCGCTCCGTCGCAAGGGTGTTGACCGTCTACCCCGCTCCGTGGCAGGGGTGTTGACCGTCTACTCCGCTCCATGGCAGGGGTGTTGACCGTCAACTCCGCTCCGTGGCAGGGGTGTTGACCGTCTACTTCAATCCGTAGCAGGGGTGTTGAACGTCTACCTCAATCCGTAGCAGGGGTGTTGACCATCTACTCCGCTCTCTATCAAGGGTGTTGATCGTCTACCCCGCTCCGTGTCAGGGGTGTTCACCGTCTACCCCGCCCCGTGGCAGGGGTGTTGCCCATCTACTCCGCCCCGTGGCAGGGGTGTTGACCGTCTACCCCGCTCCGTGGCAGGGGAGTTGACCGTCTACCCCGCCCTGTGGCAGGGGTGTTGACCGTCTACCCCGCTCCGTGACCGGAGTGTTGACCGTCTACTCCGGTCCGTGGCAAGGGTGTTAAACGTCTACTTCGCTCCGTGGCAGGGGTGTTGACCGTCTACCCCGCTCCGTGGCAGGGATCTTCACCATCTACTCCGCTCTATGATAGTGGTGTTGACCGTCTACCCCGCTCCGTGGCTGGGGTCTTGACCATCTACTCCGCTCTATGGCAGGGGTGTTGACCGTCTACCCCGCGAAGTGAAAGGGTGTTGACCGTCTACCCGGCTCTGTGGCAGGGGTGTTGACCATCTACCTCAATCCGTGACAGGGGTGTTGACCATCTACTGCACTCCGTGGCAGGGGTGTTGAACGTCTACCTCAATCCATGACAGGGGTGTTGACCGTCTACTGAGCTCCGTGGCAGTGGTGTTGACCGTCTACCTCAATCCGTGACAGGGGTGTTGACCGTCTACTCCACTCCGGGGCAGGGGTGTTGACCGTCTACCCCGCTCCGTGGCCGGGGTGTTGACCGTCTACTCCACGCCGTGTCCGAGGTGTTGACCGTCTACTCCGCTCCTTGGCAGGGGTGTTGACCGTCTACTCCACTCCGTGGTAGCGGTGTTGATCGTCTACTCTGCTCCATCGCAGGGATGTTGACCGTCTACCTCAATCCGTGACAGGGGTGTTGACCGTCTACACCGCTCCGTGGCAGGGGTGTTGACCGTCTACTCCACTCAGTGACAGGGGTGTTGACCGTCTACCCCGCTCCCTGGCAGGGGTGATGACCGTCTACTCTGCTCCGTTGCAGGGGTGTTAACCGTCTACTCCACTCCGTGGCAGGGGTGTTGACCATCTACTCCGCTCCGTGGCCGGTGTGTTGACCGCCTACTTTGCTCCGTGGCAGGGGTGTTGACCGTCTGCCACGCCCATGGGAGGGGTGTTGTCTGTTGACTGTCTACTCCGCTCCGTGGCAGGGGTGTTGACCGTCTACTCCTCTCCGTGGCCGGGGTGTTGATCGTCTACCCTGCTCTGTGGCAGGGGTATTGATCGTCTACCCCACCCCGTAGCAGGGGTGTTAACCGTCTACCTCAATCCGTGGCAGGAGTATTGACCGTCTCTTCCGCTCCGTGGCAGGGGTGTTGACCGTCTACTCCGCCTCGTTGCCGGGGTGTTGGCCGTCTACTGCGCTCTGTGGCAGGGGTGTTGACCGTCTACTCCATTCCGTGGCAGGGGTATTGACCGTCTACTCCACTCCGTGGGAAGGGTGTTGCCCGTCTACTCCGCTCCGTGGCATGGGTGTTGGCCGTCTACCCCGCTCCGTGGCAGGGGTGTTGACCGTCTACTCCACTCCGTGGCAGGGTTGTTGAACGTCTACTCCACTCCGTGGCAGGGGTGTTGACCGTCCACTCTGCTCCGTGGCAGGGGTGTCGAACGTCTACTCCGCCCCGTGGCCGAGGTGTTGACCATCTACCACGCTCCGTGGCTGGGGTGTTCCCCGTCTACCTCAATTCGTGGCAGGGGTGTTGGCCGTCTACCTCAATCCGTGGCAGGGGTCTTGACCATCTACTCCGCTCTATGCCAGGGGTGTTGACCGTCTACCCCGGGAAGCGAAAGGGTGTTGACCGTCTACCCCGCTCTGTGGCAGGGGTGTTAACCATCTACCTCAATCCGTGACAGGGGTGTTGACCGTCTACTGCACTCCGTGGCAAGGGTGTTGAACGTCTACCTCAATCCATGACAGGGGTGTTGACCGTCTACTGCGCTCCGTGGCAGGGGTGTTGACCCTCTACTCCGCTCCGTGGGAGGGTGTTGACCGTCTTCTCTGCTCCGTCGCAGGGATGTTGACCGTCTGCCACGCCCCGTGGCAGGGGTGTTGTCTGTTGACCGTCTACTCCGCTCAGTGGGAGGGGTGTTGACTGTCTACTCTGCTCTCTGGCAGGGATGTTGACCGTCTACCTCAATCCGTCACAAGGGTGTTGACCGTCTACTCCGCTCCGTGGCAGGGGTGTTGACCGTCTACTCCACTCCCTGACTGGGGTGTTGCCCGTCTACCCCGCTCAGCCGCAGGGGTGTTGACCGTCTACTCCGCTCCGTGGCAGGGGTGTTAACCGTCTACTCCACTCCGTGGCAGAGGTGTTGAACGTCTACTCCGTTCCGTGGCAGGGGTGTTCACCGTCTACCTCAATCCGTAGCAGGGATGTTGACCGTCTACCTCAATCCGTGGCAGGGGTGTTGGCCGTCTACCTCAATCCGTTGCAGGGGTGTTGACCGTCTACTCCGCTCCGTGGCAGGGGTGTTGACCGTCTACTCCACTCCGTGACAGGGGTGTTGACCGTCTACCCCGCTCTGTGGCAGGGGTGTTGACCGTCTACTCCGCTCCGTGGCAGGGGTGTTAACCGTCTACTCCGCTCCGTGGCAGAGGTGTTGACCGTCTCCTCCGCTCCGTGGCAGGGGTGTTGACCGTCTACTCCGCCCCGTTGCAGGGGTGTTGGCCGTCTACTGCGCTCTGTGGCAGGGGTGTTGACCGTCTACACCATTCCGTGGCAGGGGTATTGACCGTCTACTCCACTCCGTGGGAGGGGTGTTGCCCGTCTACTCCGCTCCGTAGCAGGGGTGTTGGCCGTCTACTCCGCTCCGTGGCAGGGGTGTTGACCGTCTACTCCACTCCGTGGCAGGGTTGTTGACCGTCTACTCCACTCCGTGGCAGGTGTGTTGACCGTCCACTCCGCTCCGTGGCAGGGGTGTTGAACGTCTACTCCGCCCCGTGGCCGAGGTGTTGACCATCTACCACGCTCCGTGGCTGGGGTGTTCCCCGTCTACCTCAATTCGTGGCAGGGGTGTTGACCGTCTACCTCAATCCGTGGCAGGGGTCTTGACCATCTACTCCGCTCTATGCCAGGGGTGTTGGCCGTCTACCCCGCGAAGCGAAAGTGTGTTGACCGTCTACCCCGCTCTGTGGCAGAGGTGTTGACCATCTACCTCAATCCGTGACAGGGGTGTTGACCGTCTACTGCGCTCCGTGGCAGGGGTGTTGACCCTCTACTCCGCTCCGTGGGAGGGTGTTGACCGTCTTTTCTGCTCCGTGGCAGGGATGTTGACCGTCTGCCACGCCCCGTGGCAGGGGGTGTTGTCTGTTGACTGTCTACTCCGCTCCGTGGCAGGGGTGTTGACCGTCTACTCCTCTCCGTGGCCGGGATGTTGATCGTCTACCCCGCAAAGTGAAAGGGTGTTGACCGTCTACCCCGCTCTGTGGCAGGGGTGTTGACCATCTACCTCAATCCGTGACAGGAGTGTTGACCGTCTACTGCACTCCGTGGCAGGGGTGTTGAACGTCTACCTCAATCCATGACAGGGGTGTTAACCGTCTACTGCGCTCGGTGGCAGGGGTGTTGACCGTCTACCTCAATCCGTGACAGGGGTGTTGACCGTCTACTGCACTCCGTGGCAGGGGTGTTGACCGTCTACCCCGCTCCGTGGCCGGGGTGTTGACCGTCTACCCCACTCCGTGACTGATGTGTTGACCGTCTACTCCGCCCCGTGGCCGGGGTGTTGACCATCTACCCCACTCCGTGACGGGGGTGTTGCCGTCTACTCCGCTCCGTGGCAGGTTTGTTGACCATCTAAACTGTTCCGTGGGAGGGGTGTTGACCGTCTACTCCGCTCCGTGGCAGGGGTGTTGACCGTCTACTTCAATCCGTGGCAGGGGTGTTGACCGTCTACCTCAATCCGTAGCAGGGGTGTTGACCATCTACTCCGCTCTTTATCAAGGGTGTTGATCGTCTACCCCGCTCCGTGTCAGGGGTGTTCACCGTCTACCCCGCCCCGTGGCAGGGGTGTTGCCCGTCTACTCCGCCCCGTGGCAGGGGTGTTGACCATCTACCCCGTTCCGTGGGAGGGGTGTTGACCGTCTACTCCGCTTCGTGACAGGGGTGTATACCGTCTACTCCGCTCCGTGGCAAGGGTGTTGACCATCTACCCCGCTCCGTGGCCGGGATGTTGACCGTCTACTCCGCCCCGTGGCTGGGGTGTTGACCGTCTACCTCAATCCGTGGCAGGGGTGTTGACCGTCTACTCCACTCAATGACAGGGGTGTTGACCGTCTACCTCAATCCGTGACCGGGCTGTTGACCGTCTACTCCGCTCCGTGGCAGGGGTGTTGACCGTCTACCTCAATCCGTGGCAGGGGTGTTGACCGTCTACCTCAATCCGTAGCAGGGGTGTTGACCATCTACTCCGCTCTCTAGCAGGGGTTTTGATCGTCTACCCCGCTCCGTGACCGGGGTGTTGACCGTCTACTCCACTCCGTGCCCGGGGTGTTGACCGTCTACCCCGCTCCGTGGCAGGGGTGTTGGCCATCTACTCTGCACCATGGCAGGGGTGTTTTCCGACTACCCTGCTCCGTGACCGGGGTGTTGACCGTCTACCCCGCTCCGTGTCAGGGTGTTGACCATCTACCCCGCTTCGGAGCAGAGGTGTTGACCGACTACCCTGCTCCGTGGCCGGGGTGTTGTCCGTCTACCCCGTTCCGTGGCAGAGGTGTTGACCGTCTACCCCGCTCCGTGGTTGGGGTGTTGACCGTCTACTTCGCCCCGTGGCAGGAGTGTTGACCGTCTACCCCGCTCCGTGACCGGGGTGTTGACCGTCTACCCCGCTCCATGGCAGGGGTTTTCACCGTCTACCCCGCCCCGTGGCAGGGGTGTTGACCGTCTACTCCGCCCCGTGGCAGGGGTGTTGACCGTCTACCTCGCTCCGTGGCAGCGGAGTTGACCGTCTACTTCTCCCTGTGGCCGGGGTGTTGACCGTCTACACCGCTCCGTGACCGGGGTGTTGACCGTCTACTCAGCTCCGTGGCAGGGGTGTTGACCGTCTACTCCGCTCCGTGGGAGGGGTGTTGACCGTCTACTCCGCTCCGTGGCAAGTGTGTTGACCGTCTACTTCGCTCTGTGGCAGGGGTGTTGACCGTCTACTCCGCCCCGTGGCAGGGGTGTTGACCATCTACCACGCTCCGTGGCAGGGGTGTTCCCCGTCTACCTCAATCCGTGGCAGGGGTGTTGACCGTCTACCTCAATCCGTGGCAGGGGTATTGGCCATCTACCCCGCGCCGTGGCAGGGGTGTTGACCGTCTACTCCGCCCCGTGGCAGGGGTGTTGTCCGTCTACTCCGCTCCGTGGCAGGGGTGTTGACCGTCTACTCCACTCCGTGGCAGGGGTGTTGACCGTCTACTCCGCCCCGTGGCTGGGGTGTTTACCATCTACCACGCTCCGTGATAGGGGTGTTGACCATCTACTTCGCTCCGTGACAGGGGTGTTGAAAGTCTACTCCGCTCCGTGACAGGGGTGTTCACCGTCTTCTCCGCTCCGTGACAGGGATGTTGACCGTCTACTCCGCTCCGTGGCAGGGGTGTTGACCATCTACCCCGCTCCGTGTCCGGGGTGTTGACCGTCTTCTCGACTCCGTGGCAGGGGTGTTGACCGTCTACCCCGCTCCGTGGTGGGGTGTTCACCGTCTACTCCACTCCGTGACAGGGGTGTTGACCGTCTATTCCGCTCGGTGGCCGGGGTGTTGACCGTTTACTCCGCTCCGTGCGAGGGGTGTTGACCGTCTACTCCGCTTCGTGACAGGGGTGTTGACCGTTTACTCCGCTCCGTCGCAAGGGTGTTGACCGTCTACCCCGCTCCGTGGCAGGGGTGTTGACCGTCTACTCCGCTCCGTGGCAGGAGTGTTGACCGTCAACTCAGCTCCGTGGCAGGGGTGTTGACCGTCTACTTCAATCCGTAGCAGGGGTGTTGACCGTCTACCTCAATCCGTAGCAGGGGTGTTGACCATCTACTCCGCTCTCTATCAAGGGTGTTGATCGTCTAACCCGCTCCGTGTCAGGGGTGTTCACCGTCTACCCCGCCCAGTGGCAGGGGTGTTGACCGTCTACTCCGCCCCGTGTCAGGGGTGTTGACCGTCTACCCCGCTCCGTGGCAGGGGAGTTGACCGTCTACACCGCCCTGTGGCAAGGGTGTTGACCGTCTACCCCGCTCCGTGACCGGGGTGTTGACCGCCTACTCTGCTCCGTGGCAGGTGTGTTGACCATCTATCCCGCTCCGTGGAAGGGGTGTTGACCGTCTACTCCGCTCCGTGGGAGGGGTGTTGACCGTCTACCCCTCTCCGTAGCAGGGGTGTAGATCGTCTACCCCGCCCCGTGGCAGGGGTGTTGACCGTCTACCTCAATCCGTGACAGGGGTGTTGCCCATCCACTCCGCTCCGTGGCAGGGGTGTTGACCGACTACTCCGCTCCGTGGCAGGGGTGTTGACCGTCTACTCCACTCCGTGGCAGGGGTGTTGACCATCTACTCTGCTCCGTGGGAAGGGTGTTGACCGTCTACTCCACTCCATGGGAGAGGTGTTTACCGTCTTCTCCGCCCCGTGGCAGGGGTGTTGGCCGTCTACTCCGCTCCATGGCAGGGGTGTTGATCGTCTACTCCACTCCGTGGCAGGGGTGTTGACCGTCTACTCCGCCCCGTGGCTGGGGTGTTGACCGTCTACCCCGCTCCGTGACCGAGGTGTTGACCGCCTACTCTGCTCCGTGGCAGGTGTGTTGACCATCTATCCCGCTCCGTGGAAGGGGTGTTGACCGTCT
The DNA here is from genome assembly GCA_036785665.1 of Chirona hameri. Classification (NCBI taxonomy): domain Eukaryota; kingdom Metazoa; phylum Arthropoda; class Thecostraca; order Balanomorpha; family Balanidae; genus Chirona; species Chirona hameri. Next base: position 486,999 of record JAXIVJ010000020.1, on the reverse strand, counting down.
ACTCCGCTCCGTGGCAGGGGTGTTAACCGTCTACTCCGCTCCGTGGCAGGAGTGTTGACCGTCTACACCGCTCCGTGGGAGGGGTGTTGACCGTCTACCCCGCTCCGTGGGAAAAGGTGTTGACCGTCAACCCTGCTCCGTGGTAGGGGTGTTGACAGTCTACTCCGCTCCGTGGCAGAGGTGTTGACCATCTACCCCGCTCCGTGGGAGGGGTGGTGACCGTCTACACCGCTCCGTGGCAGGGGTGTTGACCGTCTACCCCGCTCCGTGCCAGGGGTGTTGACCGTCTACCTCAACACGTGACAGGGGTGTTGACCGTCTACCCCGCTCCGTGGCAGGGGTGTTGACCGTCTACTCCGCTCCGTGGAAGGGGTGTTGACCGTCTACTCTGCTCCGTGGCAGGGATGTCGACCGTTTACCTCAATCTGTGACAGGGGTGTTGACCGTCTACTCCGCTCCGTGGCAGGGGTGTTGACCGTCTACTCCGCTCCGTGGCAGGGGTCTTGACCGTCTACTCTGCTCCGTGGCAGTGATGTTGACCGTCTACCTCAATCCGTGACAGGGGTGTTGACCGTCTACTCCGCTCCGTGGCCGGGGTGTTGACCGTCTACTCCACTCCGTGAAAGGGGTGTTGACCTTCTACCCCGCTCCGTGGCAGGGGTGTTGACCGTTTACTCCGATCCGTGGCAGGGGTGTTAACCGTCTACTCCACTCCGTGGCAGAGGTGTTGACCGTCTACTCCGCTACGTGGCAGGGGTGTTGACCGTCTACCTCAATCCGTGGCAGGGGTGTTGACCGTCTACCACGCTCGGTGGCAGGGGTGTTGACCGTCTACCCCGCTCCATGACAGGGGTGTTGACCATGTACTCCGCTCCGTGGCCGGGGTGTTGACCGCCTACTCTGCCCCGTGGCAGGGGTGTTGACTGTCTGCCACGCTCCGTGACAGGGGTGTTGTCTGTTGACTGTCTACTCCGCTCCGTGGCAGGGGTGTTGATCGTCTACCCGGCTCCATGACAGGGGTGTTGATCGTCTACCCCACCCCGTGGCAGGGGTGTTGACCGTCTACCTCAATCCGTGGCAGGGATATTGACCATCTACTCCGCTCCGTGGCAGGGGTGTTGACCGTCTACCCCGCTCCGTGGCAGGGGTGTTGACCGTCTACTCCGCTCCGTGGCAAGGGTGTTGACCGTCTACCCTGCTCCGTGGCAGGGGTGTTGACCGTCTACCTCAATCCGTGACAGGGGTGTTGACCGTCTATTCCGCTCCGTGGGAGGGGTGTTGACCGTCTACTCCGCTCAGTGGGAGGGGTGTTGACCGTCTACTCTGCTCTCTGGCAGGGATGTTGACCGTCTACCTCAATCCGTCACAAGGGTGTTGACCGTCTACTCCGCTCCGTGGCAGGGGTGTTGACCGTCTACTCCACTCCCTGACTGGGGTGTTGCCCGTCTACACCGCTCAGCCGCAGGGGTGTTGACCGTCTACTCCGCTCCGTGGCAGGGGTGTTAACCGTCTACTCCACTCCGTGGCAGAGGTGTTGAACGTCTACTCCGTTCCGTGGCAGGGGTGTTCACCGTCTACCTCAATCCGTAGCAGGGATGTTGACCGTCTACCTCAATCCGTGGCAGGGGTGTTGACCGTCTACCCCGCTCCGTGGTGCGGGTGTTCACCGTCTACCCCCGCTCCGTGACAGGGGTGTTGACCATCTACTCTGCTCCGTGGCCGGGGTGTTGACCGCCTACTCTGCTCCGTGGCAGGGGTGTTGACCGTCTGCCACGCTCCGTGACAGGGGTGTTGTCTGTTGACTGTCTACTCCGCTCCGTGGCAGGGGTGTTGACCGTCTACTTCTCTCTGTGGCCGGGGTGTTGAACGTCTAGTCCGCTCCGTAGGAGGGGTGTTGACCGTCTACTCTGCTCCGTGGCAGTGATGTTGACTGTCTACCTCAATCCGTGACAGGGGCGTTGACCGTCTACTCCGCTCCGTGGCAGGGGTGTTGACCGTCTAATCCGCTCCGTGGGAGGGGTGTTGACCGTCTATTCTGCTCCGTGGCAGTGATGTTGACCGTCTACCTCAATTCGTGACAGGGGTGTTGACCGTCTACCCCGCTCCGTGACAGGGGTGTTGATCGTCTACCCCACCCCGTGGCAGGAGTGTTGACCGTCTGCCTCAATCCGTGGCAGGGATATTGACCGTCTACTCCGCTCCGTTGCAGGGGTGTTGACCGTCTACCCCGCTCCGTGGCAGGGGTGTTGACCGTCTACTCCGCTCCGTGGCAGGTGTGTTGACCGTCTACTCCACTCCGTGGCAGGGATATTGACCATCTACTCCGCTCCGTGGGAGGGGTGTTGACCGTCTACCCCTCTCCGTAGCAGGGGTGTAGATTGTCTACCCCGCCCCGTGGCAGAGGTGTTGACCGTCTACCTCAATCCGTGACAGGGGTGTTGCCCATCTACTCCGCTCCGTGGCAGGGGTGTTGACCGTCTACTCCGCTCCGTGGCATGGGTGTTGACCGTCTACTCCACTCCATGGCAGGAATGTTGACCGTCTACTCTGCTCCGTGGGAAGGGTGTTGACCGTCTACTACACTCCGTGGGAGGGGTGTTGACCGTCTACTCCGCTCCGTGGCAGGGGTGTTGGCCGTCTACTCCGCTCCGTGGCAGGGGTGTTGATCGTCTACTCCACTCCGTGGCAGGGGTGTTGACCGTCTACTCCGCCCCGTGGCTGGGGTGTTGACCATCTACCCCCTCCGTGACCGGGGTGTTGACCGCCTACTCCGCTACGTGTCAGGTGTGTTGACCATATATCCCGCAGCGTGGGAGGGGTGTTGACCGTCTACTCCGCTCCGTGGCAGGGGTGTTAACCGTCTACTCCGCTCCGTGGCAGGAGTGTTGACCGTCTACCCTTCTCCGTGGGAGGGGTGTTGACCGTCTACCCCGCTCCGTGGGAAAAGATTATGACCGTCAACCCTGCTCCGTGGTAGGGGTGTTGACAGTCTACTCCGCTCCGTGGCAGGGGTGTTGACCGTCTACTCCGCTCCGTGGCAGGGGTGTTCACCGTCTACCTCAATCCGTGGCAGGGATGTTGGCCGTCTACCTCAATCCGTTGCAGGGGTGTTGACCGTCTACTCCGCTCCGTGGCAGGGGTGTTGACCGTCTACTCCACTCCGTGACAGGGGTGTTGACCGTCTACCCCGCTCTGTGGCAGGGGTGTTGACCGTCTACTCCGCTCCGTGGCAGGGGTGTTAACCGTCTACTCCGCTCCGTGGCAGAGGTGTTGACCGTCTACTCCGCTCCGTGGCAGGGGTATTCACCGTCTACCTCAATCCGTGGCAGGGGTATTGACCGTCTACCTCAATCCATGGCAGGGGTGTTGACCGTCTACCACGCTCTGTGGCAGGGGTGTTGACCATCTACTCCGCTCCGTGGCCGGGGTGTTGACCGCCTACTCTGCTCCGTGGCAGGGGTGTTGACTGTCTGCCACGCTCCGTGACAGGGGTGTTGTCTGTTGACCGTCTACTCCGCCCCGTGGCCGGGGTGTTTACCATCTACCACGCTCCGTGGTAGGGGTGTTGACCATCTACTCCGCTCCGTGACAGGGGTGTTGACAGTCTACTCCGCTCCGTGACAGGGGTGTTGACCGTCTTCTCCGCTCCGTGACAGGGATGTTGACCGTCTACTCCGCTCCGTGGCAGGGGTGTTGACCACCTACCCCGCTCCGTGTCCGGGGTGTTGACCGTCTTCTCGACTCCGTGGCAGGGGTGTTGACCGTCTACCCCTCTCCGTGGTGGGGTGTTAACCGTTTACTCCACTCCGTGGCAGGGGTGTTGACCGTCTATTCCGCTCGGTGGCCGGAGTGTTGACCGTCTACTCCGCTCCGTGGGAGGGGTGTTGACCGTCTACTCCGCTTCGTGACAGGGGTGTTGACCGTTTACTCCGCTCCGTCGCAAGGGTGTTGACCGTCTACCCCGCTCCGTGGCAGGGGTGTTGACCGTCTACTCCGCTCCATGGCAGGGGTGTTAACCGTCAACTCCGCTCCGTGGCAGGGGTGTTGACCGTCTACTTCAATCCGTAGCAGGGGTGTTGAACGTCTACCTCAATCCGTAGCAGGGGTGTTGACCATCTACTCCGCTCTCTATCAAGGGTGTTGATCGTCTACCCCGCTCCGTGTCAGGGGTGTTCACCGTCTACCCCGCCCCGTGGCAGGGGTGTTGCCCATCTACTCCGCCCCGTGGCAGGGGTGTTGACCGTCTACTCCGCTCCGTGGCAGGGGTGTTAACCGTCTACTCCGCTCCGTGGCAGGAGTGTTGACCGTCTACCCTTCTCCGTGGGAGGGGTGTTGACCGTCTACCCCGCTCCGTGGGAAAAGATTATGACCGTCAACCCTGCTCCGTGGTAGGGGTGTTGACAGTCTACTCCGCTCCGTGGCAGGGGTGTTGACCGTCTACTCCGCTCCGTGGCAGGGGTGTTCACCGTCTACCTCAATCCGTGGCAGGGATGTTGGCCGTCTACCTCAATCCGTTGCAGGGGTGTTGACCGTCTACTCCGCTCCGTGGCAGGGGTGTTGACCGTCTACTCCACTCCGTGACAGGGGTGTTGACCGTCTACCCCGCTCTGTGGCAGGGGTGTTGACCGTCTACTCCGCTCCGTGGCAGGGGTGTTAACCGTCTACTCCGCTCCGTGGCAGAGGTGTTGACCGTCTACTCCGCTCCGTGGCAGGGGTATTCACCGTCTACCTCAATCCGTGGCAGGGGTATTGACCGTCTACCTCAATCCATGGCAGGGGTGTTGACCGTCTACCACGCTCTGTGGCAGGGGTGTTGACCATCTACTCCGCTCCGTGGCCGGGGTGTTGACCGCCTACTCTGCTCCGTGGCAGGGGTGTTGACTGTCTGCCACGCTCCGTGACAGGGGTGTTGTCTGTTGACCGTCTACTCCGCCCCGTGGCCGGGGTGTTTACCATCTACCACGCTCCGTGGTAGGGGTGTTGACCATCTACTCCGCTCCGTGACAGGGGTGTTGACAGTCTACTCCGCTCCGTGACAGGGGTGTTGACCGTCTTCTCCGCTCCGTGACAGGGATGTTGACCGTCTACTCCGCTCCGTGGCAGGGGTGTTGACCACCTACCCCGCTCCGTGTCCGGGGTGTTGACCGTCTTCTCGACTCCGTGGCAGGGGTGTTGACCGTCTACCCCTCTCCGTGGTGGGGTGTTAACCGTTTACTCCACTCCGTGGCAGGGGTGTTGACCGTCTATTCCGCTCGGTGGCCGGAGTGTTGACCGTCTACTCCGCTCCGTGGGAGGGGTGTTGACCGTCTACTCCGCTTCGTGACAGGGGTGTTGACCGTTTACTCCGCTCCGTCGCAAGGGTGTTGACCGTCTACCCCGCTCCGTGGCAGGGGTGTTGACCGTCTACTCCGCTCCATGGCAGGGGTGTTGACCGTCAACTCCGCTCCGTGGCAGGGGTGTTGACCGTCTACTTCAATCCGTAGCAGGGGTGTTGAACGTCTACCTCAATCCGTAGCAGGGGTGTTGACCATCTACTCCGCTCTCTATCAAGGGTGTTGATCGTCTACCCCGCTCCGTGTCAGGGGTGTTCACCGTCTACCCCGCCCCGTGGCAGGGGTGTTGACCGTCTACCCCGCTCCGTGGCAGGGGAGTTGACCGTCTACCCCGCCCTGTGGCAGGGGTGTTGACCGTCTACCCCGCTCCGTGACCGGAGTGTTGACCGTCTACTCCGGTCCGTGGCAAGGGTGTTAACCGTCTACTTCGCTCCGTGGCAGGGGTGTTGACCGTCTACCCCGCTCCGTGGCAGGGATCTTCACCATCTACTCCGCTCTATGATAGGGGTGTTGACCGTCTACCCCGCTCCGTGGCTGGGGTCTTGACCATCTACTCCGCTCTATGGCAGGGGTGTTGACCGTCTACCCCGCGAAGTGAAAGGGTGTTGACCGTCTACCCGGCTCTGTGGCAGGGGTGTTGACCATCTACCTCAATCCGTGACAGGGGTGTTGACCATCTACTGCACTCCGTGGCAGGGGTGTTGAACGTCTACCTCAATCCATGACAGGGGTGTTGACCGTCTACTGAGCTCCGTGGCAGTGGTGTTGACCGTCTACCTCAATCCGTGACAGGGGTGTTGACCGTCTACTCCACTCCGGGGCAGGGGTGTTGACCGTCTACCCCGCTCCGTGGCCGGGGTGTTGACCGTCTACTCCACGCCGTGTCCGAGGTGTTGACCGTCTACTCCGCTCCTTGGCAGGGGTGTTGACCGTCTACTCCACTCCGTGGTAGCGGTGTTGATCGTCTACTCTGCTCCATCGCAGGGATGTTGACCGTCTACCTCAATCCGTGACAGGGGTGTTGACCGTCTACACCGCTCCGTGGCAGGGGTGTTGACCGTCTACTCCACTCAGTGACAGGGGTGTTGACCGTCTACCCCGCTCCCTGGCAGGGGTGATGACCGTCTACTCTGCTCCGTTGCAGGGGTGTTAACCGTCTACTCCACTCCGTGGCAGGGGTGTTGACCATCTACTCCGCTCCGTGGCCGGTGTGTTGACCGCCTACTTTGCTCCGTGGCAGGGGTGTTGACCGTCTGCCACGCCCCGTGGGAGGGGTGTTGTCTGTTGACTGTCTACTCCGCTACGTGGCAGGGGTGTTGACCGTCTACTCCTCTCCGTGGCCGGGGTGTTGATCGTCTACCCTGCTCTGTGGCAGGGGTATTGATCGTCTACCCCACCCCGTAGCAGGGGTGTTAACCGTCTACCTCAATCCGTGGCAGGAGTATTGACCGTCTCTTCCGCTCCGTGGCAGGGGTGTTGACCGTCTACTCCGCCTCGTTGCCGGGGTGTTGGCCGTCTACTGCGCTCTGTGGCAGGGGTGTTGACCGTCTACTCCATTCCGTGGCAGGGGTATTGACCGTCTACTCCACTCCGTGGGAAGGGTGTTGCCCGTCTACTCCGCTCCGTGGCAGGGGTGTTGGCCGTCTACCCCGCTCCGTGGCAGGGGTGTTGACCGTCTACTCCACTCCGTGGCAGGGTTGTTGAACGTCTACTCCACTCCGTGGCAGGGGTGTTGACCGTCCACTCTGCTCCGTGGCAGGGGTGTCGAACGTCTACTCCGCCCCGTGGCCGAGGTGTTGACCATCTACCACGCTCCGTGGCTGGGGTGTTCCCCGTCTACCTCAATTCGTGGCAGGGGTGTTGGCCGTCTACCTCAATCCGTGGCAGGGGTCTTGACCATCTACTCCGCTCTATGCCAGGGGTGTTGACCGTTTACCCCGGGAAGCGAAAGGGTGTTGACCGTCTACCCCGCTCTGTGGCAGGGGTGTTAACCATCTACCTCAATCCGTGACAGGGGTGTTGACCGTCTACTGCACTCCGTGGCAAGGGTGTTGAACGTCTACCTCAATCCATGACAGGGGTGTTGACCGTCTACTGCGCTCCGTGGCAGGGGTGTTGACCCTCTACTCCGCTCCGTGGGAGGGTGTTGACCGTCTTCTCTGCTCCGTCGCAGGGATGTTGACCGTCTGCCACGCCCCGTGGCAGGGGTGTTGTCTGTTGACCGTCTACTCCGCTCAGTGGGAGGGGTGTTGACTGTCTACTCTGCTCTCTGGCAGGGATGTTGACCGTCTACCTCAATCCGTCACAAGGGTGTTGACCGTCTACTCCGCTCCGTGGCAGGGGTGTTGACCGTCTACTCCACTCCCTGACTGGGGTGTTGCCCGTCTACCCCGCTCAGCCGCAGGGGTGTTGACCGTCTACTCCGCTCCGTGGCAGGGGTGTTAACCGTCTACTCCACTCCGTGGCAGAGGTGTTGAACGTCTACTCCGTTCCGTGGCAGGGGTGTTCACCGTCTACCTCAATCCGTAGCAGGGATGTTGACCGTCTACCTCAATCCGTGGCAGGGGTGTTGGCCGTCTACCTCAATCCGTTGCAGGGGTGTTGACCGTCTACTCCGCTCCGTGGCAGGGGTGTTGACCGTCTACTCCACTCCGTGACAGGGGTGTTGACCGTCTACCCCGCTCTGTGGCAGGGGTGTTGACCGTCTACTCCGCTCCGTGGCAGGGGTGTTAACCGTCTACTCCGCTCCGTGGCAGAGGTGTTGACCGTCTACTCCGCTCCGTGGCAGGGGTATTCACCGTCTACCTCAATCCGTGGCAGGGGTATTGACCGTCTACCTCAATCCATGGCAGGGGTGTTGACCGTCTACCACGCTCTGTGGCAGGGGTGTTGACCATCTACTCCGCTCCGTGGCCGGGGTGTTGACCGCCTACTCTGCTCCGTGGCAGGGGTGTTGACTGTCTGCCACGCTCCGTGACAGGGGTGTTGTCTGTTGACCGTCTACTCCGCCCCGTGGCCGGGGTGTTTACCATCTACCACGCTCCGTGGTAGGGGTGTTGACCATCTACTCCGCTCCGTGACAGGGGTGTTGACAGTCTACTCCGCTCCGTGACAGGGGTGTTGACCGTCTTCTCCGCTCCGTGACAGGGATGTTGACCGTCTACTCCGCTCCGTGGCAGGGGTGTTGACCACCTACCCCGCTCCGTGTCCGGGGTGTTGACCGTCTTCTCGACTCCGTGGCAGGGGTGTTGACCGTCTACCCCTCTCCGTGGTGGGGTGTTAACCGTTTACTCCACTCCGTGGCAGGGGTGTTGACCGTCTATTCCGCTCGGTGGCCGGAGTGTTGACCGTCTACTCCGCTCCGTGGGAGGGGTGTTGACCGTCTACTCCGCTTCGTGACAGGGGTGTTGACCGTTTACTCCGCTCCGTCGCAAGGGTGTTGACCGTCTACCCCGCTCCGTGGCAGGGGTGTTGACCGTCTACTCCGCTCCATGGCAGGGGTGTTGACCGTCAACTCCGCTCCGTGGCAGGGGTGTTGACCGTCTACTTCAATCCGTAGCAGGGGTGTTGAACGTCTACCTCAATCCGTAGCAGGGGTGTTGACCATCTACTCCGCTCTCTATCAAGGGTGTTGATCGTCTACCCCGCTCCGTGTCAGGGGTGTTCACCGTCTACCCCGCCCCGTGGCAGGGGTGTTGCCCATCTACTCCGCCCCGTGGCAGGGGTGTTGACCGTCTACCCCGCTCCGTGGCAGGGGAGTTGACCGTCTACCCCGCCCTGTGGCAGGGGTGTTGACCGTCTACCCCGCTCCGTGACCGGAGTGTTGACCGTCTACTCCGGTCCGTGGCAAGGGTGTTAAACGTCTACTTCGCTCCGTGGCAGGGGTGTTGACCGTCTACCCCGCTCCGTGGCAGGGATCTTCACCATCTACTCCGCTCTATGATAGTGGTGTTGACCGTCTACCCCGCTCCGTGGCTGGGGTCTTGACCATCTACTCCGCTCTATGGCAGGGGTGTTGACCGTCTACCCCGCGAAGTGAAAGGGTGTTGACCGTCTACCCGGCTCTGTGGCAGGGGTGTTGACCATCTACCTCAATCCGTGACAGGGGTGTTGACCATCTACTGCACTCCGTGGCAGGGGTGTTGAACGTCTACCTCAATCCATGACAGGGGTGTTGACCGTCTACTGAGCTCCGTGGCAGTGGTGTTGACCGTCTACCTCAATCCGTGACAGGGGTGTTGACCGTCTACTCCACTCCGGGGCAGGGGTGTTGACCGTCTACCCCGCTCCGTGGCCGGGGTGTTGACCGTCTACTCCACGCCGTGTCCGAGGTGTTGACCGTCTACTCCGCTCCTTGGCAGGGGTGTTGACCGTCTACTCCACTCCGTGGTAGCGGTGTTGATCGTCTACTCTGCTCCATCGCAGGGATGTTGACCGTCTACCTCAATCCGTGACAGGGGTGTTGACCGTCTACACCGCTCCGTGGCAGGGGTGTTGACCGTCTACTCCACTCAGTGACAGGGGTGTTGACCGTCTACCCCGCTCCCTGGCAGGGGTGATGACCGTCTACTCTGCTCCGTTGCAGGGGTGTTAACCGTCTACTCCACTCCGTGGCAGGGGTGTTGACCATCTACTCCGCTCCGTGGCCGGTGTGTTGACCGCCTACTTTGCTCCGTGGCAGGGGTGTTGACCGTCTGCCACGCCCCGTGGGAGGGGTGTTGTCTGTTGACTGTCTACTCCGCTCCGTGGCAGGGGTGTTGACCGTCTACTCCTCTCCGTGGCCGGGGTGTTGATCGTCTACCCTGCTCTGTGGCAGGGGTATTGATCGTCTACCCCACCCCGTAGCAGGGGTGTTAACCGTCTACCTCAATCCGTGGCAGGAGTATTGACCGTCTCTTCCGCTCCGTGGCAGGGGTGTTGACCGTCTACTCCGCCTCGTTGCCGGGGTGTTGGCCGTCTACTGCGCTCTGTGGCAGGGGTGTTGACCGTCTACTCCATTCCGTGGCAGGGGTATTGACCGTCTACTCCACTCCGTGGGAAGGGTGTTGCCCGTCTACTCCGCTCCGTGGCAGGGGTGTTGGCCGTCTACCCCGCTCCGTGGCAGGGGTGTTGACCGTCTACTCCACTCCGTGGCAGGGTTGTTGAACGTCTACTCCACTCCGTGGCAGGGGTGTTGACCGTCCACTCTGCTCCGTGGCAGGGGTGTCGAACGTCTACTCCGCCCCGTGGCCGAGGTGTTGACCATCTACCACGCTCCGTGGCTGGGGTGTTCCCCGTCTACCTCAATTCGTGGCAGGGGTGTTGGCCGTCTACCTCAATCCGTGGCAGGGGTCTTGACCATCTACTCCGCTCTATGCCAGGGGTGTTGACCGTCTACCCCGCGAAGCGAAAGGGTGTTGACCGTCTACCCCGCTCTGTGGCAGGGGTGTTAACCATCTACCTCAATCCGTGACAGGGGTGTTGACCGTCTACTGCACTCCGTGGCAAGGGTGTTGAACGTCTACCTCAATCCATGACAGGGGTGTTGACCGTCTACTGCGCTCCGTGGCAGGGGTGTTGACCCTCTACTCCGCTCCGTGGGAGGGTGTTGACCGTCTTCTCTGCTCAGTGGGAGGGGTGTTGACTGTCTACTCTGCTCTCTGGCAGGGATGTTGACCGTCTACCTCAATCCGTCACAAGGGTGTTGACCGTCTACTCCGCTCCGTGGCAGGGGTGTTGACCGTCTACTCCACTCCCTGACTGGGGTGTTGCCCGTCTACCCCGCTCAGCCGCAGGGGTGTTGACCGTCTACTCCGCTCCGTGGCAGGGGTGTTAACCGTCTACTCCACTCCGTGGCAGAGGTGTTGAACGTCTACTCCGTTCCGTGGCAGGGGTGTTCACCGTCTACCTCAATCCGTAGCAGGGATGTTGACCGTCTACCTCAATCCGTGGCAGGGGTGTTGACCGTCTACCCCGCTCCGTGGTGCGGGTGTTCACCGTCTACCCCCGCTCCGTGACAGGGGTGTTGACCATCTACTCTGCTCCGTGGCCGGGGTGTTGACCGCCTACTCTGCTCCGTGACAGGGGTGTTGACCGTCTGCCACGCTCCGTGACAGGGGTGTTGTCTGTTGACTGTCTACTCCGCTCCGTGGCAGGGGTGTTGACCGTCTACTTCTCTCTGTGGCCGGGGTGTTGAACGTCTAGTCCGCTCCGTGGGAGGGGTGTTGACCGTCTACTCTGCTCCGTGGCAGTGATGTTGACTGTCTACCTCAATCCGTGGCAGGGATATTGACCGTCTACTCCGCTCCGTTGCAGGGGTGTTGACCGTCTACCCCGCTCCGTGGCAGGGGTGTTGACCGTCTACTCCGCTCCATGGCAAGTGTGTTGACCGTCTACTCCACTCCGTGGCAGGGATATTGACCATCTACTCCGCTCCGTGGGAGGGGTGTTGACCGTCTACCCCTCTCCGTAGCAGGGGTGTAGATTGTCTACCCCGCCCCGTGGCAGAGGTGTTGACCGTCTACCTCAATCCGTGACAGGGGTGTTGCCCATCTACTCCGCTCCGTGGCAGGGGTGTTGACCGTCTACTCCGCTCCGTGGCATGGGTGTTGACCGTCTACTCCACTCCATGGCAGGAATGTTGACCGTCTACTCTGCTCCGTGGGAAGGGTGTTGACCGTCTACTACACTCTGTGGGAGAGGTGTTGACCGTCTACTCCGCTCCGTGGCAGGGGTGTTGGCCGTCTACTCCGCTCCGTGGCAGGGGTGTTGATCGTCTACTCCAATCCGTGGCAGGGGTGTTGACCGTCTACTCCGCCCCGTGGCTGGGGTGTTGACCATCTACCCCCCTCCGTGACCGGGGTGTTGACCGCCTACTCCGCTACGTGTCAGGTGTGTTGACCATATATCCCGCAGCGTGGGAGGGGTGTTGACCGTCTACTCCGCTCCGTGGCAGGGGTGTTGACCGTCTAAACCGCTCCGTGGGAGGGGTGTTGACCGTGTACCCCGCTCCGTGGGAAAAGGTGTTGACCGTCAACCCTGCTCCGTGGTAGGGGTGTTGACAGTCTACTCCGCTCCGTGGCAGAGGTGTTGACCATCTACCCCGCTCCGTGGCAGGGGTGTAGATCGTCTACCCCGCCCCGTGGCAGGGGTGTTGACCGTCTACCTCAATCCGTGACAGGGGTGTTGCCCATCCACTCCGCTCCGTGGCAGGGGTGTTGACCGACTAATCCGCTCCGTGGCAGGGGTGTTGACCGTCTACTCCACTCCGTGGCAGGGGTGTTGACCATCTACTCTGCTCCGTGGGAGAGGTGTTTACCGTCTTCTCCGCCCCGTGGCAGGGGTGTTGGCCTTCTACTCCGCTCCATGGCAGGGGTGTTGATCGTCTACTCCACTCCGTGGCAGGGGTGTTGACCGTCTACTCCGCCCCGTGGCTGGGGTGTTGACCGTCTACCCCGCTCCGTGACCGAGGTGTTGACCGCCTACTCTGCTCCGTGGCAGGTGTGTTGACCATCTATCCCGCTCCGTGGAAGGGGTGTTGACCGTCTACTCCGCTCCGTGGCAGGGGTGTTAACCGTCTACTCCGCTCCGTGGCAGGAGTGTTGACCGTCTACACCGCTCCGTGGGAGGGGTGTTGACCGTCTACCCCGCTCCGTGGGAAAAGGTGTTGACCGTCAACCCTGCTCCGTGGTAGGGGTGTTGACAGTCTACTCCGCTCCGTGGCAGAGGTGTTGACCATCTACCCCGCTCCGTGGGAGGGGTGGTGACCGTCTACACCGCTCCGTGGCAGGGGTGTTGACCGTCTACCCCGCTCCGTGCCAGGGGTGTTGACCGTCTACCTCAACACGTGACAGGGGTGTTGACCGTCTACCCCGCTCCCTGGCAGGGGTGATGACCGTCTACTCTGCTCCGTTGCAGGGGTGTTAACCGTCTACTCCACTCTGTGGCAGGGGTGTTGACCGTCTACCCCGCTCCGTGGTAGGGGTGTTGACCGTCTACCCCGCTCCGTGGCATGGGTGTTAACCGTCTACTCCACTCCGTGGCAGAGGTGTTGACCGTCTACTCCACTCCGTGGCAGGGGTGTTCACCGTCTACCTCAATCCGTGGCAGGGGTGTTGACCGTAAACCTCAATCCGTGACAGGGGTGTTGACCGTCTATCCCGCTCCGTGGCAGGGGTGTTGACCGTCTACCCCGCTCTGTGACAGGGGTGTTGACCATCTACTCCGCTCCGTGGCCGGTGTGTTGACCGCCTACTTTGCTCCGTGGCAGGGGTGTTGACCGTCTGCCACGCCCCGTGGGAGGGGTGTTGTCTGTTGACTGTCTACTCCGCTCCGTGGAAGGGGTGTTGACCGTCTACTCCTCTCCGTGGCCGGGATGTTGATCGTCTACCCCGCAAAGTGAAAGGGTGTTGACCGTCTACCCCGCTCTGTGGCAGGGGTGTTGACCATCCACCTCAATCCGTGACAGGGGTGTTGACCGTCTACTGCACTCCGTGGCAGGGGTGTTGAACGTCTACCTCAATCCATGACAGGGGTGTTAACCGTGTACTGCGCTCCGTGGCAGGGGTGTTGACCGTCTACCTCAATCCGTGACAGGGGTGTTGACCGTCTACTGCACTCCGTGGCAGGGGTGTTGACCGTCTACCCCGCTCCGTGGCCGGGGTGTTGACCGTCTACCCCACTCCGTGACTGATGTGTTGACCGTCTACTCCGCCCCGTGGCCGGAGTGTTGACCGTCTACCCCACTCCGTGACGGAAGTGTTGACCGTCTACTCCGCTCCGTGGCAGGTTTGTTGACCATCTACACTGCTCCGTGGGAGGGTTGTTGACCGTCTACTCCGCTCCGTGGCAGGGGTGTTGACCGTCTACTCCGCTCCGTGACAGGGGTGTTGACCGTCTACCCCGCTCCGTGGAGGGGTGTTGACCATCTACCCCGCTCCGTGGGAGGGGTGGTGATCGTCTACTCCGCTCCGTGGCAGGGGTGTTGACCGTCAACTCCGCTCCGTGGCAGGGGTGTTGACCGTCTACTTCAATCCGTGTCAGGGGTGTTGACCGTCTACCTCAATCCGTAGCAGGGGTGTGGACCATCTACTCCGCTCTCTATCAAGGGTGTTGATCGTCTACCTTGCTCCGTGTCAGGGGTGTTCACCGTCTACCCCGCCCCGTGGCAGGGGTGTTGACCTTCTACTCCGCCCCGTGGCATGGGTGTTGACCATCTACCCCGTTCCGTGGGAGGGGTGTTGACCGTCTACTCCGCTTCGTGACAGGGGTGTATACCGTCTACTCCGCTCCGTGGCAAGGGTGTTGACCATCTACCCCGCTCCGTGGCAGGGATGTTTACCGTCTACTCCGCTCCGTGGCAGGGGTGTTGACCGTCAACTCCGCTCCATGGCAGGGGTGTTGATCGTCTACCCCGCTCTCTGGCAGTGGTTTTGACCGTCTATCCCGCTCCGTGGCCGGGATGTTGACCGTCTACTCCGCTCCGTGACAGGGGTATTGACCGTCTACTCCGCTCCGTGACAGGGGTGTTGACCGCCTACCTCAATCCGTGACCGGGCTGTGGACCGTCTACTCCGCTCCGTGGCAGGGGTGTTGACCGTCTACCTCAATCCGTGGCAGGGGTGTTGACCGTCTACCTCAATCCGTGGCAGGGGTGTTGACCGTCTACCTCAATCCGTAGCAGGGTTGTTGACCATCTACTCCGCTCTCTAGCAGGGGTGTTGATCGTCTACCCCGCTCGGTGACCGGGGTGTTGACCGTCTACTCCACTCCGTGCCCGGGGTGTTGACCGTCTACCCCGCTCCGTGTCAGGGTGTTGACCGTCTACCCCGCTTCGAGGCAGAGGTGTTGACCGACTACCCCGCTCCGTAACCGGGGTGTTGTCCGTCTACCCCGTTCCGTGGCAGAGGTGTTGGACCGTCTACCCCGCTCCGTGGCAGGGGTGTTGACCGTCTACTCCGCCCCGTGACAGGGGTGTTGACCGTCTACTCAGCTCCGTGGCAGGGGTGTTGACCGTCTAAACCGCGCCTGGGAGGGGTGTTGACCGTCTACTCCGCTCCGTGGCAAGGGTGTTGACCGTCTACTTCGCTCCGTGGCAGGGGTGTTGGCCGTCTACTCCGCCCCGTGGCAGGGGTGTTGACCATCTACCACGCTCCGTTGCAGGGGTGTTCCCCGTCTACCTCAATCCGTGACAGGGGTGTTGACCGTCTACCTCAATCCGTGGCAGGGGTATTGACCATCTACCCAGCGCCGTGGCAGGGGTGTTGACCGTCTACTCCGCCCCGTGGCAGGGGTGATGACCGTCTACTCCGCTCCATGGCAGGGGTGTTGACCGTCTACTCCGCTCCGTGGCAGGGGTGTTGACTGTCTACTCCGCTCCGTGGCAGGGGTGTTGACCGTCTACTCCACTCCGTGGCAGGGGTGTTGACCGTCTACTCTGCTCCGTGGGAAGGGTGTTGACCGTCTACTCCACTCCGTGGCAGGGGTGTTGACCGTCTACCCCGCTCCGTGGGAGGGGTGTTAACCATCTACTCCACTCCGTGGTAGGGGTGTTGACCGTCTACCCTGCTCCGTGCCAGGGGTGTTGACCGTCTATACCGCTCCGTAGCCGGGATGATGACCGTCTACTCCGCTCCGTGACAGGGGTATTGACCGTCTACTCCGCTCCGTGATAGGGGTGTTGACCGTATACCTCAATCCGTGGCAGGGGTGTTGACCGGCTACTCTGCTCCGTGGCAGGGGTGTTGACCGTCTACTTCAATCCGTGGCAGGGGTGTTGATCGTCTCCCCGCTCTCTGGCAGGGGTTTTGACCTTCTATCCCGCTCCGTGGCCGGGATGTTGACCGTCTACTCCGCTCCGTGACAGTGGTATTGGCCGTCTACTCCGCTCCGTGACAGGGGTTTTGACCGTCTACCTCAATCTGTGACAGGGCTGTTGACCGTCTACTCCGCTCCGTTTAAGGGGTGTTGACCGTCTACCTCAATCCGTGGCAGGGGTGTTGACCGTCTACCTCACTCCGTAGCAGGGGTGTTGACCATCTACTCCGCTCTCTAGCAGGGGTGTTGATCGTCTACCCCGCTCCGTGACCGGGTTGTTGACCGTCTACTACACTCCGTGGCAGGGGTGTTGACCGTCTACTTAGCCCCGTGTCCGGGGTGTTTACCATCTACCACGCTCCGTGGTAGGGGTGTTGATCATCTACTCCGCTCCGTGACAGGGGTGTTGACAGTCTACTCCGCTCCGTGGCAGGGATCTTCACCATCTACTCCGCTCTATGACAGGGGTGTTGACCGTCTACCCCGCTCCGTGGCTGGGGTCTTGACCATCTACTCCGCTCTATGGCAGGGGTGTTGACCGTCTACCCAGCGAAGTGAAAGGGTGTTGACCGTCTACCCCGCTCTTTGGCAGGGGTGTTGACCATCTACCTCAATCCGTGACAGGGGTGTTGACCGTCTACTGCACTCCGTGGCAGGGGTGTTGAACGTCTACCTCAATCCATGACAGGGGTGTTGACCGTCTACTGCGCTCCGTGGCAGGGGGGTTGACTCTCTACTCCGCTCCGTGGGAGGGTGTTGACCATCTTTTCTGCTCCGTGGCAGGGATGTTGACCGTCTGCCACGCCCCGTGGCAGGGGTGTTGTCTGTTGACTGTCTACTCCGCTCCGTGGCAGGGGTGTTGACCGTCTACTCCGCCCCGTTGCCGGGCTGTTGGCCGTCTACTGCGCTCTGTGGCAGGGGTGTTGACCGTCTACTGAGCTCCGTGGCAGTGGTGTTGACCGTCTACCTTAATCCGTGACAGGGGTGTTGACCGTCTACTCCACTCCGGGGCAGGGGTGTTGACCGTCTACTCCGCTCCGTGGCCGGGGTGTTGACCGTCTACTGCACTCCGTGTCCGAGGTGTTGACCGTCTACTCCGCTCCTTGGCAGGGGTGTTGACCGTCTACTCCACTCCGTGGCAGCGGTGTTGATCGTCTACACTGCTCCATCGCAGGGATGTTGACCGTCTACCTCAATCCGTGACAGGGGTGTTGACCGTCTACTCCACTCTGTGGCAGAGGTGTTGACCGTCTACTCCGCTCCGTGGCAGGGGTGTTCACCGTCTACCTCAATCCGTGGCAGGGGTGTTGACCGTAAACCTCAATCCGTGACAGGGGTGTTGACCGTCTACCCCGCTCCGTGGCAGGGGTGTTGACCGTCTACCCCGCTCTGTGACAGGGGTGTTGACCATCTACTCCGCTCCGTAGCCGGTGTGTTGACCGCCTACTCTGCTCCGTGGCAGGGGTGTTGTCCGTCTGCCATGCTCCGTGGGAGGGGTGTTGTCTGTTGACTGTCTACTCCGCTCCGTGGCAGGGGTGTTGACCGTCTACTCCTCTCCGTGGCCGGGGTGTTGATCGTCTACCCCGCTCTGTGGCAGGGGTTTTGATCGTCTACCCCACCCCGTGGCAGGGGTGTTAACCGTCTACCTCAATCCGTGGCAGGGGTATTGACCGTCTCCTCCGCTCCGTGGCAGGGGTGTTGACCGTCTACTCCGCCCCGTTGCCGGGGTGTTGGCCGTCTACTGCGCTCTGTGGCAGGGGTGTTGACCGTCTACACCATTCCGTGGCAGGGGTATTGACCGTCTACTCCACTCCGTGGGAGGGGTGTTGCCCGTCTACTCCGCTCCGTAGCAGGGGTGTTGGCCGTCTACTCCGCTCCGTGGCAGGGGTGTTGACCGTCTACTCCACTCCGTGGCAGGGTTGTTGACCGTCTACTCCACTCCGTGGCAGGTGTGTTGACCGTCCACTCCGCTCCGTGGCAGCGGTGTTGAACGTCTACTCCGCCCCGTGGCCGAGGTGTTGACCATCTACCACGCTCCGTGGCTGGGGTGTTCCCCGTCTACCTCAATTCGTGGCAGGGGTGTTGACCGTCTACCTCAATCCGTGGCAGGGGTCTTGACCATCTACTCCGCTCTATGCCAGGGGTGTTGGCCGTCTACCCCGCGAAGCGAAAGGGTGTTGACCGTCTACCCCGCTCTGTGGCAGAGGTGTTGACCATCTACCTCAATCCGTGACAGGGGTGTTGACCGTCTACTGCGCTCCGTGGCAGGGGTGTTGACCCTCTACTCCGCTCCGTGGGAGGGTGTTGACCGTCTTTTCTGCTCCGTGGCAGGGATGTTGACCGTCTGCCACGCCCCGTGGCAGGGGGTGTTGTCTGTTGACTGTCTACTCCGCTCCGTGGCAGGGGTGTTGACCGTCTACTCCTCTCCGTGGCCGGGATGTTGATCGTCTACCCCGCAAAGTGAAAGGGTGTTGACCGTCTACCCCGCTCTGTGGCAGGGGTGTTGACCATCTACCTCAATCCGTGACAGGAGTGTTGACCGTCTACTGCACTCCGTGGCAGGGGTGTTGAACGTCTACCTCAATCCATGACAGGGGTGTTAACCGTCTACTGCGCTCGGTGGCAGGGGTGTTGACCGTCTACCTCAATCCGTGACAGGGGTGTTGACCGTCTACTGCACTCCGTGGCAGGGGTGTTGACCGTCTACTCCGCTCCGTGGCCGGGGTGTTGACCGTCTACCCCACTCCGTGACTGATGTGTTGACCGTCTACTCCGCCCCGTGGCCGGGGTGTTGACCATCTACCCCACTCCGTGACGGGGGTGTTGCCGTCTACTCCGCTCCGTGGCAGGTTTGTTGACCATCTAAACTGTTCCGTGGGAGGGGTGTTGACCGTCTACTCCGCTCCGTGGCAGGGGTGTTGACCGTCTACTTCAATCCGTGGCAGGGGTGTTGACCGTCTACCTCAATCCGTAGCAGGGGTGTTGACCATCTACTCCGCTCTTTATCAAGGGTGTTGATCGTCTACCCCGCTCCGTGTCAGGGGTGTTCACCGTCTACCCCGCCCCGTGGCAGGGGTGTTGCCCGTCTACTTCGCCCCGTGGCAGGGGTGTTGACCATCTACCCCGTTCCGTGGGAGGGGTGTTGACCGTCTACTCCGCTTCGTGACAGGGGTGTATACCGTCTACTCCGCTCCGTGGCAAGGGTGTTGACCATCTACCCCGCTCCGTGGCCGGGATGTTGACCGTCTACTCCGCCCCTTGGCTGGGGTGTTGACCGTCTACCTCAATCCGTGGCAGGGGTGTTGACCGTCTACTCCACTCAATGACAGGGGTGTTGACCGTCTACCTTAATCCGTGACCGGGCTGTTGACCGTCTACTCCGCTCCGTGGCAGGGGTGTTGACCGTCTACCTCAATCCGTGGCAGGGGTGTTGACCGTCTACCTCAATCCGTAGCAGGGGTGTTGACCATCTACTCCGCTCTCTAGCAGGGGTTTTGATCGTCTACCCCGCTCCGTGACCGGGGTGTTGACCGTCTACTCCACTCCGTGCCCGGGGTGTTGACCGTCTACCCCGCTCCGTGGCAGGGGTGTTGGCCATCTACTCTGCACCATGGCAGGGGTGTTTTCCGACTACCCTGCTCCGTGACCGGGGTGTTGACCGTCTACCCCGCTCCGTGTCAGGGTGTTGACCATCTACCCCGCTTCGGAGCAGAGGTGTTGACCGACTACCCTGCTCCGTGGCCGGGGTGTTGTCCGTCTACCCCGTTCCGTGGCAGAGGTGTTGACCGTCTACCCCGCTCCGTGGCAGGGGTGTTGACCGTCTACTTCGCCCCGTGGCAGGAGTGTTGACCGTCTACCCCGCTCCGTGACCGGGGTGTTGACCGTCTACCCCGCTCCATGGCAGGGGTTTTCACCGTCTACCCCGCCCCGTGGCAGGGGTGTTGACCGTCTACTCCGCCCCGTGGCAGGGGTGTTGACCGTCTACCTCGCTCCGTGGCAGCGGAGTTGACCGTCTACTTCTCCCTGTGGCCGGGGTGTTGACCGTCTACACCGCTCCGTGACCGGGGTGTTGACCGTCTACTCAGCTCCGTGGCAGGGGTGTTGACCGTCTACTCCGCTCCGTGGGAGGGGTGTTGACCGTCTACTCCGCTCCGTGGCAAGTGTGTTGACCGTCTACTTCGCTCTGTGGCAGGGGTGTTGACCGTCTACTCCGCCCCGTGGCAGGGGTGTTGACCATCTACCACGCTCCGTGGCAGGGGTGTTCCCCGTCTACCTCAATCCGTGGCAGGGGTGTTGACCGTCTACCTCAATCCGTGGCAGGGGTATTGGCCATCTACCCCGCGCCGTGGCAGGGGTGTTGACCGTCTACTCCGCCCCGTGGCAGGGGTGTTGTCCGTCTACTCCGCTCCGTGGCAGGGGTGTTGACCGTCTACTCCACTCCGTGGCAGGGGTGTTGACCGTCTACTCCGCCCCGTGGCTGGGGTGTTTACCATCTACCACGCTCCGTGATAGGGGTGTTGACCATCTACTCCGCTCCGTGACAGGGGTGTTGAAAGTCTACTCCGATCCGTGACAGGGGTGTTCACCGTCTTCTCCGCTCCGTGACAGGGATGTTGACCGTCTACTCCGCTCCGTGGCAGGGGTGTTGACCATCTACCCCGCTCCGTGTCCGGGGTGTTGACCGTCTTCTCGACTCCGTGGCAGGGGTGTTGACCGTCTACCCCGCTCCGTGGTGGGGTGTTCACCGTCTACTCCACTCCGTGACAGGGGTGTTGACCGTCTATTCCGCTCGGTGGCCGGGGTGTTGACCGTTTACTCCGCTCCGTGCGAGGGGTGTTGACCGTCTACTCCGCTTCGTGACAGGGGTGTTGACCGTTTACTCCGCTCCGTCGCAAGGGTGTTGACCGTCTACCCCGCTCCGTGGCAGGGGTGTTGACCGTCTACTCCGCTCCGTGGCAGGAGTGTTGACCGTCAACTCAGCTCCGTGGCAGGGGTGTTGACCGTCTACTTCAATCCGTAGCAGGGGTGTTGACCGTCTACCTCAATCCGTAGCAGGGGTGTTGACCATCTACTCCGCTCCGTGACAGGGGTGTTGAAAGTCTACTCCGCTCCGTGACAGGGGTGTTCACCGTCTTCTCCGCTCCGTGACAGGGATGTTGACCGTCTACTCCGCTCCGTGGCAGGGGTGTTGACCATCTACCCCGCTCCGTGTCCGGGGTGTTGACTGTCTTCTCGACTCCGTGGCAGGGGTGTTGACCGTCTACCCCGCTCCGTGGTGGGGTGTTCACCGTCTACTCCACTCCGTGACCGGGGTGTTGACCGTCTACTTCGGTCCGTGGCAAGGGTGTTGACCGTCTACTTCGCTCCGTAGCAGGGGTGTTGACTGTCTACCCCGTTCCGTGGCAGGGATCTTCACCATCTACTCCGCTCTATGGCAGGGGTGTTGACCGTCTACCCTGCTCCGTGGCTGGGGTCTTGACCATCTACCCCGCTCTATGGCAGGGGTGTTGACGTCTACCCCGCGAAGTGAAAGGGTGTTGACCGTCTACCCCGCTCTGTGGCAGGGGTGTTGACCATCTACCTCAATCCGTGACAGGGGTGATGGCCGTCTACTGCACTCCGTGGCAGGGGTGTTGAACGTCTACATCAATCCATGACAGGGGTGTTGACCGTCTACTGAGCTCCGTGGCAGTGGTGTTGACCGTCTACCTCAATCCGTGACAGGGGTGTTGACCGTCTACTTCGCCCCGTGGCCGGGGTGTTGACCGTCTACATCAATCCGTGGCATGGGTGTTGACTGTCTACCCGGCTCCGTGGCAGGGGTGTTGACCGTCTACCCCGCTCCGTGACAGGGGTGTTGATCGTCTACCCCACCCCTGGCAGGGGTGTTGACCATCTACTCCGCCCCGTGGCAAGGGTGTTGACCGTCTACTTCGCTCCGTAGCAGGGATATTGACCGTCTACTCCGCTCCTTGGCAGGGGTGTTGACCGTCTACCCCGCTCCGTGGCAGTGATATTGACCGTCTACTCCGCTCCGTGGGAGGGGTGTTGACCGTCTACCCCTCTCCGTAGCAGGGGTGTAGATCGCCTACCCCGCCCCGTAGCAGGGGTGTTGACCGTCTACCTCAATCCGTGACAGGGGTGTTGCCCATCTACTCCGCTCCGTGGCAGGGGTGTTGACCATCTACTCCGCTCCGTGGCAGGGGGGTTGACCGCCTACTCTGCTCCGTGGCAGGGGTGTTGACCGTCTGCCACGCTCCGTGACAGGGGTGGTGTCTGTTCACCGTCTACTCCACTCCGTGGGAGAGGTGTTGACCGTCTACTCCACTCTCTGGCAGGGGTGTTGACCGTCTACTCTGCTCCGTGGGAAGGGCGTTGACCTTCTAATCCAATATGTCGGAGAGGTGTTGACCGTCTACTCCGCTCCGTGGCAGGAGTGTTGACCGTCTCCTCCGCTCTCTGGCTGGAGTGTTGACCGTCTACCCCACTTCGTGAAAGGGGTGTTGACCGTCTACTCCGCTCCGTGGCAGGGGTGTTGTCCATCTACCCCGCTCCGCCGGAGGGGTGTTGACCGTCTACTCCGCCCCGTGGGAAAAGGTGTTGACCGTCTACTCCGCCCGTGGCAGGGGTGTTGACCGTCTACCCCGCTCCTTGGTAGGGGTGTTGACCGTCTACCCCGCTCCGTGGCATGTGTGTTGACCGTCTACTCCTCTCTCTGGCAGGAGTGTTGACCGTCTACCCCGCTCCGTGGAAGGGGTGTTGACCGTCTACTCCGCTCCGTGGCAGGGGTGTTGACCATCTACCCCGCTCCGCGGGAGGGGTGTTGACCGTCTACTTCGCCCCGTGGCAGTGGTGTTGACAGTCTACACCACTCCATGACAGGGGTGTTGACCGTCTACCTCAATCCGTGACAGGGGTGTTGACCATCTACCCCGCTCCGTGGGAGGGGTGGTGACCGTCTACTCCGCTCCGTGGCAGGGGTGTTGAACGTCTATTCCGCTCCGTGGCAGGGGTGTTGACCGTCTACCTCAATCCGTGGCAGGGGTGTTGACCGTCTACCCCGCTCCGTGGCCGGGGTGTTGACCGTCTACTCCACTCCGTGACAGGGGTGTTGACCGTCTATTCCGCTCGGTGGCCGGGGTGTTGACCGTTTACTCCGCTCCGTGCGAGGGGTGTTGACCGTCTACTCCGCTTCGTGACAGGGGTGTTGACCGTTTACTCCGCTCCGTCGCAAGGGTGTTGACCGTCTACCCCGCTCCGTGGCAGGGGTGTTGACCGTCTACTCCGCTCCGTGGCAGGGGTGTTGACCGTCTACTCCACTCCGGGGCAGGGGTGTTGACCGTCTACTCCACTCCGTGGCAGAGGTGTTGACCGTCTACCTCAATCCGTAGCAGGGATGTTGACCGTCTACCTCAATCCGTGGCAGGGGTGTTGACCGTTTACCCCGCTCCGTGGCAGGGGTGTTGACCGTCTACTCCGCTCCGTGACAAGGGTGTTGACCGTCTACCCTGCTCCGTGGCAGGGGTGTTGACCGTCTACCTCAATCCGTGACAGGGGTGTTGACCGTCTACCCCGCTCCGTGGCAGGGGTGTTGACCGTCTACTCCGCCCCGTGGCTGGGGTGTTGACCGTCTACCTCAATCCGTGGCAGGGGTGTTGACCGTCTACCACGCTCCGTAACAAGGGTGTTGACCGTCTACCCCGCTCCATGACATGGGTGTTGACCATCTACTCCGCTCCGTGGCCGGGGTGTTGACCGCCTAATCTGCTCCGTGGCAGGGGTGTTGACTGTCTGCCACGCTCCGTGACATGGGTGTTGTCTGTTGACTGTCTACTCCGCTCCGTGGCAGGGTGTTGATCGTCTACCCGGCTCCGTGACAGGGGTGTTGATCGTCTACCCCACCCCGTGGCAGGGGTGTTGACCGTCTACCTCAATCCGTGGCAGGGATATTGACCGTTTACTCCGCTCCGAGTCAGGGGTGTTGACCGTCTACCCCGCTCCGTGGGAGGGGTGTTAAACGTCTACTCTGCTCTGTGGCAGGGATGTTGACCGTCTACCTCAATCCGTGAGAAGAGTGTTGACCGTCTACTCCGCTCCGTGGCAGGGGTGTTCACCGTCTACTCCACTCCCTGACAGGGATGTTGACCGTCTACCCCGCTTAGCGTTAGGGGTGTTGACCGTCTACACCACTCCGTGGCAGGGGTGTTAACCGTCTACTCCACTCCGTGGCAGAGGTGTTGACCGTCTACTCCGTTCCGTGGCAGGGGTGTTCACCGTCTACCTCAATCCGTAGCAGGGATGTTGACTGTCTACCTCAATCCGTGGCAGGGGTGTTGACCGTCTACCCCGGTCCGTGGCAGGGGTGCTGACCGTCTACTCCGCTCCGTGGCAAGGGTGTTGACCGTCTACCCTGCTCCGTGGCAGGGGTGTTGACCGTCTACCTCAATCCGTGACAGGGGTGTTGACCGTCTACCCCGCTCCGTGGCAGGGGTGTTGACCGTCTACTCCGCCCCGTGGCTGGGGTGTTGACCGTCTACCCCCCTCCGTGACAGGGGTGTTGTCTGTTGACTGTCTACTCCGCTCCGTGGCAGGGGTGTTGATCGTCTACCCGGCTCCATAACCGGGGTGTTGATCGTCTACCCCACCCCGTGGCAGGGGTGTTGACCGTCTACCTCAATCCTTGGCAGGGATATTGACCGTCTACTCCGCTCCGTGGCAGGGGTGTTGACCGTCTACTCCGCTCCGTGGGAGGGGTGTTGACCGTCTACTCTGCTCTCTGGCAGGGATGTTGACCGTCTACCTCAATCCGTGACAAGGGTGTTGACCCTCTACTCCGCTCCGTGGCAGGGGTGTTGACAGTCTACTCCACTCCCTGACTGGGGTGTTGACCGTCTACCCCGCTCAGCGGCAGGGGTGTTGACCGTCTACTCCGCTCCGTGGCAGGGGTGTTAACCGTCTACTCCACTCCGTGGCAGGGGTGTTGAGCGTCTACTCCACTCCGTGGCAGAGGTGTTGACCGTCTACTCCGTTCCGTGGCAAGGGTGTTCACCGTCTACATCAATCCGTAGCAGGGATGTTGACCGTCTACCTCAATCCGTGGCAGGGGTGTTGACCGTCTAAACCGCTCCGTGGTAGGGGTGTTGACCGTCTACCACGCTCCGTGACAGAGGTGTTGACCATCTACTCCGCTCCGTGGTCGGGGTGTTGACCGCCTACTCTGCTCCGTGGCAGGGGTGTTGACCGTCTGCCACGCTCCGTGACAGGGGTGTTGTCTGTTGACTGTCTACTCCGCTCCGTGGCAGGGGTGTTGACCGTCTACTTCTCTCCGTGGCCGGGGTGTTGACCGTCTACTCCGCTCCGTGGGAGGGGTGTTGACCGTCTACTCTGCTCCGTGGCAGTGATGTTGACCGTCTACCTCAATCCGTGACAGGGGTGTTGACCGTCTACTGCGCTCCGTGGCAGGGGTGTTGACCGTCTACTCCGCTCCGTGGGAGGGGTGTTGACCGTCTATTCTGCTCGGTGACAGTGATGTTGACCGTCTACCTCAATTCGTGACAGGGGTGTTGACCGTCTACCCCGCTCCGTGACAGGGGTGTTGATCGTCTACCCCACCCCGTGGCAGGAGTGTTGCCCGTCTACCCCGCTCCGTGGCAGGGATGTTGACCGTCTACTCCGCTCCGTGGCAGGTGTGTTGACCGTCTACTCCATTCCGTGGCAGGGATATTGACCGTCTACTCCGCTCCGTGGGAGGGGTGTTGACCGTCTACCCCTCTCCGTAGCAGGGGTGTAGATCGTCTACCCCGCCCCGTGGCAGGGGTGTTGACCGTCTACCTCAATCCGTGACAGGGGTGTTGCCCATCTACTCATCTCCGTGGCAGGGGTGTTGACCGTCTACTCCGCTCCGTGGCATGGGTGTTGACCGTCTACTCCACTCCATGGCAGGGGTGTTGACCGTCTACTCTGCTCCGTGGGAAGGGTGTTGACCATCTACTACACTCAGTGGGAGAGGTGTTGACCGTCTACTCGGCTCCGTGGCAGGGGTGTTGGCCATCTACTCCGCTCCGTGGCAGGGGTGTTGATCGTCTACTCCACTCCGTGGCAGGGGTGTTGACCGTCTACTCCGCCCCGTGGCTGGGGTGTTGACCGTCTACCCCCCTCCGTGACTGGGGTGTTGACCGCCTACTCCGCTCCGTGTCAGGTGTGTTGACCATATATCCCGCACCGTGGGAGGGGTGTTGACCGTCTACTCCGCTCCCTGGCAGGGGTGTTAACCGTCTACTCCGCTCCGTGGCAGGAGTGTAGACCGTCTACCCTTCTCCGTGGGAGGGGTGTTGACCGTCTACCCCTCTCCGTGGGAAAAGATGTTGACCGTCAACACTGCTCCGTGGGAGGGGTGTTGACAGTCTACTCCGCTCCGTGGCATGGGTGTTGACAATCTACCCCGCTCCGTGGGAGGGGTGGTGACCGTCTACTCCGCTCCGTGGCAGGGGTGTTGACCGTCTACCCCGCTCCGTGGCAGAGGTGTTGAACGTCTACCTCAATCCGTGACAGGGGTGTTGACCGTCTACCCCGCTCCGTGACAGGGGTGTTGACCGTCTACTCCGCTCCGTGGAAAGGGTGTTGACCGTCTACTCTGCTCCGTGGCAGGGATGTTGACCGTCTACCCGGCTCCGTGACAGGGGTGTTGATCGTCGACCCCACCCCGTGGCCGGGGTGTTGACTGTCTACCTCAATCCGTGAAAGGGGTGTTGACCATCTACCCCGCTCCGTGGGAGGGGTGGTGACCGTCTACCTCAATCCGTGACAGGGGTGTTGGCCGTCTACCCCACTCCGTGGGAGGGGTGTTGACCGTCTACTCCACTCCGTGGGAGGGGTGTTGACCGTCTACCCCGCTCCGTGACAGGGGTGTTGACCATCTACTCCGCTCCGTGGGCGGGGTGTTGACCGTCTGCCACGCTCCGTGACAAGGATGTTGTCTGTTGACTGTCTACTTCTCTCCGTGGCCGGGGTGTTGATCGTCTACCCCGCTCCGTGACAGGGGTGTTGATCGTCTACCCCACCCCGTGGCAGGAGTGTTGACCGTCTACCTCAATCCGTGGCAGGGATATTGACCGTCTACTCCGCTCCGTGGCAGGGGTGTTGACCGTCTACCCCGCTCCGTGGCGGGGGTGTTGACCGTCTACTCCGCTCCGTGTCAGGTGTGTTGACCGTCTACTCCACTCCGTGGCAGGGATATTGACCGTCTACTCCGCTCCGTGGGAGGGGTGTTGACCGTCTACCCCTCTCCGTAGCAGGGGTGTAGATCGTCTACCCCGCCCCGTGGCAGGGGTGTTGACCGTCTACCTCAATCCGTGACAGGGGTGTTGCCCATCCACTCCGCTCCGTGGCAGGGGTGTTGACCGACTACTCCGCTCCGTGGCAGGGGTGTTGACCGTCTACTCCACTCCGTGGCAGGGGTGTTGACCATCTACTCTGCTCCGTGGAAAGGGTGTTGACCGTCTACTCCACTCCATGGGAGAGGTGTTTACCGTCTTCTCCGCCCCGTGGCAGGGGTGTTGGCCGTCTACTCCGCTCCATGGCAGGGGTGTTGATCGTCTACTCCACTCCGTGGCAGGGGTGTTGACCGTCTACTCCGCCCCGTGGCTGGGGTGTTGACCGTCTACCCCGCTCCGTGACCGAGGTGTTGACCGCCTACTCTGCTCCGTGGCAGGTGTGTTGACCATCTATCCCGCTCCGTGGAAGGGGTGTTGACCGTCTATTCCGCTCCGTGGCAGGGGTGTTAACCGTCTACTCCGCTCCGTGGCAGGAGTGTTGACCGTCTACACCGCTCCGTGGGAGGGGTGTTGACCGTCTACCCCGCTCCGTGGGAAAAGGTGTTGACCGTCAACCCTGCTCCGTGGTAGGGGTGTTGACAGTCTACCCCGCTCCGTGACAGGGGTGTTGACCATCTACTCCGCTCCGTGGGCGGGGTGTTGACCGTCTGCCACGCTCCGTGACAAGGGTGTTGTCTGTTGACTGTCTACTTCTCTCCGTGGCCGGGGTGTTGATCGTCTACCCCGCTCCGTGACAGGGGTGTTGATCGTCTACCCCACCCCGTGGCAGGAGTGTTGACCGTCTACCTCAATCCGTAGCAGGGATATTGACCGTCTACTCCGCTCCGTGGCAGGGGTGTTGACCGTCTACCCCGCTCCGTGGCGGGGGTGTTGACCGTCTACTCCGCTCCGTGGCAGGTGTGTTGACCGTCTACTCCACTCCGTGGCAGGGATATTGACCGTCTACTCCGCTCCGTGGGAGGGGGCAGTTGACCGTCTACCCCTCTCCGTAGCAGGGGTGTAGATCGTCTACCCCGCCCCGTGGCAGGGGTGTTGACCGTCTACCTCATTCCGTGACAGGGGTGTTGCCCATCCACTCCGCTCCGTGGCAGGGGTGTTGACCGACTACTCCGCTCCGTGGCAGGGGTGTTGACCGTCTACTCCACTCCGTGGCAGGGGTGTTGACCATCTACTCTGCTCCGTGGGAAGGGTGTTGACCGTCTACTCCACTCCATGGGAGAGGTGTTTACCGTCTTCTCCGCCCCGTGGCAGGGGTGTTGGCCGTCTACTCCGCTCCATGGCAGGGGTGTTGATCGTCTACTCCACTCCGTGGCAGGGGTGTTGACCGTCTACTCCGCCCCGTGGCTGGGGTGTTGACCGTCTACCCCGCTCCGTGACCGAGGTGTTGACCGCCTACTCTGCTCCGTGGCAGGTGTGTTGACCATCTATCCCGCTCCGTGGAAGGGGTGTTGACCGTCTACTCCGCTCCGTGGCAGGGGTGTTAACCGTCTACTCCGCTCCGTGGCAGGAGTGTTGACCGTCTACACCGCTCCGTGGGAGGGGTGTTGACCGTCTACCCCGCTCCGTGGGAAAAGGTGTTGACCGTCAATCCTGCTCCGTGGTAGGGGTGTTGACAGTCTACTCCGCTCCGTGGCAGAGGTGTTGACCATCTACCCCGCTCCGTGGGAGGGGTGGTGACCGTCTACACCGCTCCGTGACAGGGGTGTTGACCGTCTACCCCGCTCCGTGCCAGGGGTGTTGACCGTCTACCTCAACACGTGACAGGGGTGTTGACCGTCTACCCCGCTCCGTGGCAGGGGTGTTGACCGTCTACTCCGCTCCGTGGAAGGGGTGTTGACCGTCTACTCTGCTCCGTGGCAGGGATGTCGACCGTCTACCTCAATCTGTGACAGGGGTGTTGACCGTCTACTCCGCTCCGTGGCAGGGGTGTTGACCGTCTACTCCGCTCCGTGGCAGGGGTCTTGACCGTCTACTCTGCTCCGTGGCAGTGATGTTGACCGTCTACCTCAATCCGTGACAGGGGTGTTGACCGTCTACTCCGCTCCGTGGCCGGGGTGTTGACCGTCTACTCCACTCCGTGAAAGGGGTGTTGACCTTCTACCCCGCTCCGTGGCAGGGGTGTTGACCGTTTACTCCGATCCGTGGCAGGGGTGTTAACCGTCTACTCCACTCCGTGGCAGAGGTGTTGACCGTCTACTCCGCTACGTGGCAGGGGTGTTGACCGTCTACCTCAATCCGTGGCAGGGGTGTTGACCGTCTACCACGCTCGGTGGCAGGGGTGTTGACCGTCTACCCCGCTCCATGACAGGGGTGTTGACCATGTACTCCGCTCCGTGGCCGGGGTGTTGACCGCCTACTCTGCCCCGTGGCAGGGGTGTTGACTGTCTGCCACGCTCCGTGACAGGGGTGTTGTCTGTTGACTGTCTACTCCGCTCCGTGGCAGGGGTGTTGATCGTCTACCCGGCTCCATGACAGGGGTGTTGATCGTCTACCCCACCCCGTGGCAGGGGTGTTGACCGTCTACCTCAATCCGTGGCAGGGATATTGACCATCTACTCCGCTCCGTGGCAGGGGTGTTGACCGTCTACCCTGCTCCGTGGCAGGGGTGTTGACCGTCTACTCCGCTCCGTGGCAAGGGTGTTGACCGTCTACCCTGCTCCGTGGCAGGGGTGTTGACCGTCTACCTCAATCCGTGACAGGGGTGTTGACCGTCTATTCCGCTCCGTGGGAGGGGTGTTGACCGTCTACTCCGCTCAGTGGGAGGGGTGTTGACCGTCTACTCTGCTCTCTGGCAGGGATGTTGACCGTCTACCTCAATCCGTCACAAGGGTGTTGACCGTCTACTCCGCTCCGTGGCAGGGGTGTTGACCGTCTACTCCACTCCCTGACTGGGGTGTTGCCCGTCTACCCCGCTCAGCCGCAGGGGTGTTGACCGTCTACTCCGCTCCGTGGCAGGGGTGTTAACCGTCTACTCCACTCCGTGGCAGAGGTGTTGAACGTCTACTCCGTTCCGTGGCAGGGGTGTTCACCGTCTACCTCAATCCGTAGCAGGGATGTTGACCGTCTACCTCAATCCGTGGCAGGGGTGATGACCGTCTACCCCGCTCCGTGGTGCGGGTGTTCACCGTCTACCCCCGCTCCGTGACAGGGGTGTTGACCATCTACTCTGCTCCGTGGCCGGGGTGTTGACCGCCTACTCTGCTCCGTGGCAGGGGTGTTGACCGTCTGCCACGCTCCGTGACAGGGGTGTTGTCTGTTGACTGTCTACTCCGCTCCGTGGCAGGGGTGTTGACCGTCTACTTCTCTCTGTGGCCGGGGTGTTGAACGTCTAGTCCGCTCCGTGGGAGGGGTGTTGACCGTCTACTCTGCTCCGTGGCAGTGATGTTGACTGTCTACCTCAATCCGTGACAGGGGCGTTGACCGTCTACTCCGCTCCGTGGCAGGGGTGTTGACCGTCTAATCCGCTCCGTGGGAGGGGTGTTGACCGTCTATTCTGCTCCGTGGCAGTGATGTTGACCGTCTACCTCAATTCGTGACAGGGGTGTTGACCGTCTACCCCGCTCCGTGACAGGGGTGTTGATCGTCTACCCCACCCCGTGGCAGGAGTGTTGACCGTCTGCCTCAATCCGTGGCAGGGATATTGACCGTCTACTCCGCTCCGTTGCAGGGGTGTTGACCGTCTACCCCGCTCCGTGGCAGGGGTGTTGACCGTCTACTCCGCTCCGTGGCAGGTGTGTTGACCGTCTACTCCACTCCGTGGCAGGGATATTGACCATCTACTCCGCTCCGTGGGAGGGGTGTTGACCGTCTACCCCTCTCCGTAGCAGGGGTGTAGATTGTCTACCCCGCCACGTGGCAGAGGTGTTGACCGTCTACCTCAATCCGTGACAGGGGTGTTGCCCATCTACTCCGCTCCGTGGCAGGGGTGTTGACCGTCTACTCCGCTCCGTGGCATGGGTGTTGACCGTCTACTCCACTCCATGGCAGGAATGTTGACCGTCTACTCTGCTCCGTGGGAAGGGTGTTGACCGTCTACTACACTCCGTGGGAGGGGTGTTGACCGTCTACTCCGCTCCGTGGCAGGGGTGTTGGCCGTCTACTCCGCTCCGTGGCAGGGGTGTTGATCGTCTACTCCACTCCGTGGCAGGGGTGTTGACCGTCTACTCCGCCCCGTGGCTGGGGTGTTGACCATCTACCCCCCTCCGTGACCGGGGTGTTGACCGCCTACTCCGCTACGTGTCAGGTGTGTTGACCATATATCCCGCAGCGTGGGAGGGGTGTTGACCGTCTACTCCGCTCCGTGGCAGGGGTGTTAACCGTCTACTCCGCTCCGTGGCAGGAGTGTTGACCGTCTACCCTTCTCCGTGGGAGGGGTGTTGACCGTCTACCCCGCTCCGTGGGAAAAGATTATCACCGTCAACCCTGCTCCGTGGTAGGGGTGTTGACAGTCTACTCCGCTCCGTGGCAGGGGTGTTGACCGTCTACTCCGCTCCGTGGCAGGGGTGTTCACCGTCTACCTCAATCCGTGGCAGGGATGTTGGCCGTCTACCTCAATCCGTTGCAGGGGTGTTGACCGTCTACTCCGCTCCGTGGCAGGGGTGTTGACCGTCTACTCCACTCCGTGACAGGGGTGTTGACCGTCTACCCCGCTCTGTGGCAGGGGTGTTGACCGTCTACTCCGCTCCGTGGCAGGGGTGTTAACCGTCTACTCCGCTCCGTGGCAGAGGTGTTGACCGTCTACTCCGCTCCGTGGCAGGGGTATTCACCGTCTACCTCAATCCGTGGCAGGGGTATTGACCGTCTACCTCAATCCATGGCAGGGGTGTTGACCGTCTACCACGCTCTGTGGCAGGGGTGTTGACCATCTACTCCGCTCCGTGGCCGGGGTGTTGACCGCCTACTCTGCTCCGTGGCAGGGGTGTTGACTGTCTGCCACGCTCCGTGACAGGGGTGTTGTCTGTTGACCGTCTACTCCGCCCCGTGGCCGGGGTGTTTACCATCTACCACGCTCCGTGGTAGGGGTGTTGACCATCTACTCCGCTCCGTGACAGGGGTGTTGACAGTCTACTCCGCTCCGTGACAGGGGTGTTGACCGTCTTCTCCGCTCCGTGACAGGGATGTTGACCGTCTACTCCGCTCCGTGGCAGGGGTGTTGACCACCTACCCCGCTCCGTGTCCGGGGTGTTGACCGTCTTCTCGACTCCGTGGCAGGGGTGTTGACCGTCTACCCCGCTCCGTGGTGGGGTGTTAACCGTTTACTCCACTCCGTGGCAGGGGTGTTGACCGTCTATTCCGCTCGGTGGCCGGAGTGTTGACCGTCTACTCCGCTCCGTGGGAGGGGTGTTGACCGTCTACTCCGCTTCGTGACAGGGGTGTTGACCGTTTACTCCGCTCCGTCGCAAGGGTGTTGACCGTCTACCCCGCTCCGTGGCAGGGGTGTTGACCGTCTACTCCGCTCCATGGCAGGGGTGTTGACCGTCAACTCCGCTCCGTGGCAGGGGTGTTGACCGTCTACTTCAATCCGTAGCAGGGGTGTTGAACGTCTACCTCAATCCGTAGCAGGGTTGTTGACCATCTACTCCGCTCTCTATCAAGGGTGTTGATCGTCTACCCCGCTCCGTGTCAGGGGTGTTCACCGTCTACCCCGCCCCGTGGCAGGGGTGTTGCCCATCTACTCCGCCCCGTGGCAGGGGTGTTGACCGTCTACCCCGCTCCGTGGCAGGGGAGTTGACCGTCTACCCCGCCCTGTGGCAGGGGTGTTGACCGTCTACCCCGCTCCGTGACCGGAGTGTTGACCGTCTACTCCGGTCCGTGGCAAGGGTGTTAACCGTCTACTTCGCTCCGTGGCAGGGGTGTTGACCGTCTACCCCGCTCCGTGGCAGGGATCTTCACCATCTACTCCGCTCTATGATAGGGGTGTTGACCGTCTACCCCGCTCCGTGGCTGGGGTCTTGACCATCTACTCCGCTCTATGGCAGGGGTGTTGACCGTCTACCCCGCGAAGTGAAAGGGTGTTGACCGTCTACCCGGCTCTGTGGCAGGGGTGTTGACCATCTACCTCAATCCGTGACAGGGGTGTTGACCGTCTACTCCACTCCGTGGCAGCGGTGTTGATCGTCTACTCTGCTCCATCGCAGGGATGTTGACCGTCTACCTCAATCCGTGACAGGGGTGTTGACCGTCTACACCGCTCCGTGGCAGGGGTGTTGACCGTCTACTCCACTCAGTGACAGGGGTGTTGACCGTCTACCCCGCTCCCTGGCAGGGGTGATGACCGTCTACTCTGCTCCGTTGCAGGGGTGTTAACCGTCTACTCCACTCCGTGGCAGGGGTGTTGACCATCTACTCCGCTCCGTGGCCGGTGTGTTGACCGCCTACTTTGCTCCGTGGCAGGGGTGTTGACCGTCTGCCACGCCCCGTGGGAGGGGTGTTGTCTGTTGACTGTCTACTCCGCTCCGTGGCAGGGGTGTTGACCGTCTACTCCTCTCCGTGGCCGGGGTGTTGATCGTCTACCCTGCTCTGTGGCAGGGGTATTGATCGTCTACCCCACCCCGTAGCAGGGGTGTTAACCGTCTACCTCAATCCGTGGCAGGAGTATTGACCGTCTCTTCCGCTCCGTGGCAGGGGTGTTGACCGTCTACTCCGCCTCGTTGCCGGGGTGTTGGCCGTCTACTGCGCTCTGTGGCAGGGGTGTTGACCGTCTACTCCATTCCGTGGCAGGGGTATTGACCGTCTACTCCACTCCGTGGGAAGGGTGTTGCCCGTCTACTCCGCTCCGTGGCAGGGGTGTTGGCCGTCTACCCCGCTCCGTGGCAGGGGTGTTGACCGTCTACTCCACTCCGTGGCAGGGTTGTTGAACGTCTACTCCACTCCGTGGCAGGGGTGTTGACCGTCCACTCTGCTCCGTGGCAGGGGTGTCGAACGTCTACTCCGCCCCGTGGCCGAGGTGTTGACCATCTACCACGCTCCGTGGCTGGGGTGTTCCCCGTCTACCTCAATTCGTGGCAGGGGTGTTGGCCGTCTACCTCAATCCGTGGCAGGGGTCTTGACCATCTACTCCGCTCTATGCCAGGGGTGTTGACCGTCTACCCCGCGAAGCGAAAGGGTGTTGACCGTCTACCCCGCTCTGTGGCAGGGGTGTTAACCATCTACCTCAATCCGTGACAGGGGTGTTGACCGTCTACTGCACTCCGTGGCAAGGGTGTTGAACGTCTACCTCAATCCATGACAGGGGTGTTGACCGTCTACTGCGCTCCGTGGCAGGGGTGTTGACCCTCTACTCCGCTCCGTGGGAGGGTGTTGACCGTCTTCTCTGCTCCGTCGCAGGGATGTTGACCGTCTGCCACGCCCCGTGGCAGGGGTGTTGTCTGTTGACCGTCTACTCCGCTCAGTGGGAGGGGTGTTGACTGTCTACTCTGCTCTCTGGCAGGGATGTTGACCGTCTACCTCAATCCGTCACAAGGGTGTTGACCGTCTACTCCGCTCCGTGGCAGGGGTGTTGACCGTCTACTCCACTCCCTGACTGGGGTGTTGCCCGTCTACCCCGCTCAGCCGCAGGGGTGTTGACCGTCTACTCCGCTCCGTGGCAGGGGTGTTAACCGTCTACTCCACTCCGTGGCAGAGGTGTTGAACGTCTACTCCGTTCCGTGGCAGGGGTGTTCACCGTCTACCTCAATCCGTAGCAGGGATGTTGACCGTCTACCTCAATCCGTGGCAGGGGTGTTGACCGTCTACCCCGCTCCGTGGTGCGGGTGTTCACCGTCTACCCCCGCTCCGTGACAGGGGTGTTGACCATCTACTCTGCTCCGTGGCCGGGGTGTTGACCGCCTACTCTGCTCCGTGACAGGGGTGTTGACCGTCTGCCACGCTCCGTGACAGGGGTGTTGTCTGTTGACTGTCTACTCCGCTCCGTGGCAGGGGTGTTGACCGTCTACTTCTCTCTGTGGCCGGGGTGTTGAACGTCTAGTCCGCTCCGTGGGAGGGGTGTTGACCGTCTACTCTGCTCCGTGGCAGTGATGTTGACTGTCTACCTCAATCCGTGACAGGGGCGTTGATCGTCTACTCCGCTCCGTGGCAGGGGTGTTGACCGTCTACTCCGCTCCGTGGGAGGGGTGTTGACCGTCTATTCTGCTCCGTGGCAGTGATGTTGACCGTCTACCTCAATTCGTGACAGGGGTGTTGACCGTCTACCCCGCTCCGTGACCGGGGTGTTGATCGTCTACCCCACCCCGTGGCAGGAGTGTTGACCGTCTGCCTCAATCCGTGGCAGGGATATTGACCGTCTACTCCGCTCCGTTGCAGGGGTGTTGACCGTCTACCCCGCTCCGTGGCAGGGGTGTTGACCGTCTACTCCGCTCCATGGCAAGTGTGTTGACCGTCTACTCCACTCCGTGGCAGGGATATTGACCATCTACTCCGCTCCGTGGGAGGGGTGTTGACCGTCTACCCCTCTCCGTAGCAGGGGTGTATATTGTCTACCCCGCCCCGTGGCAGAGGTGTTGACCGTCTACCTCAATCCGTGACAGGGGTGTTGCCCATCTACTCCGCTCCGTGGCAGGGGTGTTGACCGTCTACTCCGCTCCGTGGCATGGGTGTTGACCGTCTACTCCACTCCATGGCAGGAATGTTGACCGTCTACTCTGCTCCGTGGGAAGGGTGTTGACCGTCTACTACACTCTGTGGGAGAGGTGTTGACCGTCTACTCCGCTCCGTGGCAGGGGTGTTGGCCGTCTACTCCGCTCCGTGGCAGGGGTGTTGATCGTCTACTCCAATCCGTGGCAGGGGTGTTGACCGTCTACTCCGCCCCGTGGCTGGGGTGTTGACCATCTACCCCCCTCCGTGACCGGGGTGTTGACCGCCTACTCCGCTACGTGTCAGGTGTGTTGACCATATATCCCGCAGCGTGGGAGGGGTGTTGACCGTCTACTCCGCTCCGTGGCAGGGGTGTTGACCGTCTAAACCGCTCCGTGGGAGGGGTGTTGACCGTGTACCCCGCTCCGTGGGAAAAGGTGTTGACCGTCAACCCTGCTCCGTGGTAGGGGTAATGACAGTCTACTCCGCTCCGTGGCAGAGGTGTTGACCATCTACCCCGCTCCGTGGCAGGGGTGTAGATCGTCTACCCCGCCCCGTGGCAGGGGTGTTGACCGTCTACCTCAATCCGTGACAGGGGTGTTGCCCATCCACTCCGCTCCGTGGCAGGGGTGTTGACCGACTACTCCGCTCCGTGGCAGGGGTGTTGACCGTCTACTCCACTCCGTGGCAGGGGTGTTGACCATCTACTCTGCTCCGTGGGAGAGGTGTTTACCGTCTTCTCCGCCCCGTGGCAGGGGTGTTGGCCTTCTACTCCGCTCCATGGCAGGGGTGTTGATCGTCTACTCCACTCCGTGGCAGGGGTGTTGACCGTCTACTCCGCCCCGTGGCTGGGGTGTTGACCGTCTACCCCGCTCCGTGACCGAGGTGTTGACCGCCTACTCTGCTCCGTGGCAGGTGTGTTGACCATCTATCCCGCTCCGTGGAAGGGGTGTTGACCGTCTACTCCGCTCCGTGGCAGGGGTGTTAACCGTCTACTCCGCTCCGTGGCAGGAGTGTTGACCGTCTACACCGCTCCGTGGGAGGGGTGTTGACCGTCTACCCCGCTCCGTGGGAAAAGGTGTTGACCGTCAACCCTGCTCCGTGGTAGGGGTGTTGACAGTCTACTCCGCTCCGTGGCAGAGGTGTTGACCATCTACCCCGCTCCGTGGGAGGGGTGGTGACCGTCTACACCGCTCCGTGGCAGGGGTGTTGACCGTCTACCCCGCTCCGTGCCAGGGGTGTTGACCGTCTACCTCAACACGTGACAGGGGTGTTGACCGTCTACCCCGCTCCGTGGCAGGGGTGTTGACCGTCTACTCCGCTCCGTGGAAGGGGTGTTGACCGTCTACTCTGCTCCGTGGCAGGGATGTCGACCGTCTACCTCAATCCGTGACAGGGGTGTTGACCGTCTACTCCGCTCCGGGGCAGGGGTGTTGATCGTCTACTCCGCTCCGTGGCAGGGGTCTTGACCGTCTACTCTGCTCCGTGGCAGTGATGTTGACCGTCTACCTCAATCCGTGACAGGGGTGTTGACCGTCTACTCCGCTCCGTGGCCGGGGTGTTGACCGTCTACTCCACTCCGTGACAGGGGTGTTGACCGTCTACCCCGCTCCGTGGCAGGGGTGTTGACCGTTTACTCCGCTCCGTGGCAGGGGTGTTAACCGTCTACTCCACTCCGTGGCAGAGGTGTTGACCGTCTACTCCGCTACATGGCAGGGGTGTTCACCGTCTACCTCAATCCGTGGCAGAGGTGTTGACTGTCTACCTCAATCCGTGGCAGGGGTGTTGACCGTCTACCACGCTCGGTGGCAGGGGTGTTGACCGTCTACCCCGCTCCATGACAGGGGTGTTGACCATGTACTCCGCTCCGTGGCCGGGGTGTTGACCGCCTACTCTGCCCCGTGGCAGGGGTGTTGACTGTCTGCCACGCTCCGTGACAGGGGTGTTGTCTGTTGACTGTCTACTCCGCTCCGTGGCAGGGGTGTTGATCGTCTACCCGGCTCCATGACAGGGGTGTTGATCGTCTACCCCACCCCGTGGCAGGGGTGTTGACCGTCTACCTCAATCCGTGGCAGGGATATTGACCATCTACTCCGCTCCGTGGCAGGGGTGTTGACCGTCTACCCCGCTCCGTGGCAGGGGTGTTGACCGTCTACTCCGCTCCGTGGCAAGGGTGTTGACCGTCTACCCTGCTCCGTGGCAGGGGTGTTGACCGTCTACCTCAATCCGTGACAGGGGTGTTGGCCGTCTACTCCGCTCCGTGGCAGGGGTGTTGACCGTGTACTCCACTCCGTGGCAAGGGTGTTGACCGTCTACTCCGCTCCGTGGCCGTGGTGTTGACCATCTACCACGCTCCGTGGCAGGAGTGTTGACCGTCTACTCTGCTCCGTGGCAGGGGTGTTCACCGTCTACCCCGCTCCGTGGCAGGGATGTTGACCGTCAACTCCACTCCGTGGCAGGGGTGTTGACCGTCTACCAGCTCCGTGGGAGGGGTGTTGACCGTCTACTCCACTCCGTGGCAGGGGTGTTGACCGTATACCCCGCTCCTTGGTAGGGCTGTTGACCGTCTACCCCGCTCCATGGCTGGGGTGTTGACCGTCTACTCCGCTCTCTGGCAGGAGTTTTGACCATATACCCCGCTCCGTGGAAGGGGTGTTGACCGTCTACTCCGCTCCACGGGAGGGGTGTTGACCGTCTACTCCGCCCCGTGGCCGGGGTGTTGACCGTCTACTCCGCCCGTGGCAGGGGTGTTGACCGTCTACTCCACTCCGTGGCAGGGGTGTTGACAGTCTACACCACTACGTGACAGGGGTG
Organism: Chirona hameri; assembly: GCA_036785665.1. Lineage (NCBI taxonomy): Eukaryota > Metazoa > Arthropoda > Thecostraca > Balanomorpha > Balanidae > Chirona > Chirona hameri. The sequence continues at coordinate 448,154 of JAXIVJ010000020.1, read as the reverse complement.
TTGACCGTCTACCTTAATCCGTGACAGGGGTGTTGACCATCTACCCTGCTCCGTGGGAGGGGTAGTGACCGTCTACTCCGCTCCATGGCAGGGGTGTTGACCGTCTACCCCGCTCCGTGGCAGGGGTGTTGACCGTCTACCTCAATCCGTGACAGCGTTGTTGACCGTCTACCCCTCTCCGTGGCAGGGGTGTTGACTGTCTACTCCGCTCTGTGGGAGGGGTGTTGACCGTCTACTCCACTCCCTGACAGGGGTGTTGACCGTCTACCCCGCTCAGCGGCAGGGGTGTTGACCGTCTACTCCGCTCCGTGGCAAGGGTATTAACCATCTACTCCGCTCCGTGGCAGGGGGGTTGACCGCCTACTCTGCTCCGTGGCAGGGGTGTTGACCGTCTGCCACGCTCCGTGACAGGGGTGTTGTCTGTTGACCGTCTACTCCATTCCCTGGCAGGAGTGTTGACCGTCTACTCTGCTCCGTGGGAAGGGTGTTGACCTTCTAATCCACTCCGTCGGAGAGGTGTTGACCGTCTACTCCGCTCCGTGGCAGGAGTGTTGACCGTCTACTCCGCTCTCTGGCTGGAGGGTTGACCGTCTACCCCACTTCGTGGAAGGGGTGTTGACCGTCTACTCCGCTCCGTGGCAGGGGTGTTGACCATCTACCCCGCTCCGCGGGAGGGGTGTTGACCGTCTACTCCGCCCCGTGGGAAAAGGTGTTGACCGTCTACTCCGCCCATGGCAGGGGTGTTGACCGTCTACCCCGCTCCTTGGTAGGGGTGTTGACCGTCTACCCCGCTCCGTGGCAGGTGTGTTGACCGCCTACTCCGCTCTCTGGCAGGAGTGTTGACCGTCTACCCCGCTCCGTGGAAGGGGTGTTGACCGTCTACTCCGCTCCGTGGCAGGGGTGTTGACCATCTACCCCACTCCGCGGGAAGGGTGTTGACCGTCTACTTCGCCCCGTGGCCGGGGTGTTGACCGTCTACTCCACTCCGTGGCAGGGGTGTTGACAGTCTACACCACTCCGTGACAGGGGTGTTGACCGTCTACCTCAATCCGTGACAGGGGTGTTGACCATCTACCCCGTTCCGTGGGAGGGGTGGTGACCGTCTACTCCGCTCCGTGGCAGGGGTGTTGACCGTCTATTCCGCTCCGTGGCAGGGGTGTTGACCGTCTACCTCAATCCGTGGCAGGGGTGTTGACCGTCTACCCCGCTCCGTGGCAGGGGTGTTGACCGTCTACTCCACTCCGTGACAGGGGTGTTGACCGTCTACCACGCTCCGTGGCAGGGGTGTTGACCGTCTACTCCGCTCCGTGGCAGGGGTGTTGACCGTTACTCCACTCCGTGGCAGGGGTGTTGACCGTCTACTCCACTTTGTGGCAGAGGTGTTGACCGTCTACCTCAATCCGTAGCAGGGATGTTGACCGTCTACCTCAATCCGTGGCAGGGGTGTTGACCGTCTACTCCGCTCCGTGGCAGGGGTGTTGACCGTCTACCTCAATCCGTGACAGGGGTGTTGACCGTCTACTCCGCCCAATGGCTGGGGTGTTGACCGTCTACCTCAATCCGTGGCAGGGGTGTTGACCGTCTACCACGCTCCGTAACAAGGGTGTTGACCGTCTACCCCGATCCATGACAGGGGTGTTGACCATCTACTCCGCTCCGTGGCCGGGGTGTTGACCGCCTACTCTGCTCCGTGGCAGGGGTGTTGACTGTCTGCCACGCTCCGTGACATGGGTGTTGTCTGTTGACTATCTACTCCGCTCCGTGGCAGGGGTGTTGATCATCTACCTCACCCCGTGGCAGGGGTGTTGACCGTCTACCTCAATCCGTGGCAGGGATATTGACCGTCTATTCCGCTCCGAGTCAGGGGTGTTGACCGTCTACCCCGCTCCGTGGGAGGGGTGTTAACCGTCTACTCTGCTCTGTGGCAGGGATGTTGACCGTCTACCTCAATATGTGAGAAGGGTGTTGACCGTCTACTCCGCTCCGTGGCAGGGGTGTTGACCGTCTACTCCACTCCCTGAAAGGGATGTTGACCGTCTACCCCGCTCAACGGTAGGGGTGTTGACCGTCTACTCCGCTCCGTGGCAGGGGTGTTAACCGTCTACTCCACTCCGTGGCAGAGGTGTTGACCGTCTACTCCGTTCCGTGGCACGGGTTTTCACCGTCTACCTCAATCCGTAGCAGGGATGTTGACCGTCTACCTCAATCCGTGGCAGGGGTGTTGACCGTCTACCCCGCTCCGTGGCAGGGGTGTTGACCGTCTACTCCGCTCCGTGGCAAGGGTGTTGACCGTCTACCCTGCTCCGTGGCAGGGGTGTTGACCGTCTACCTCTATCCGTGACAGGGGTGTTGACCGTCTACCCCGCTCCGTGGCAGGGGTGTTGACCGTCTACTCCACCCCGTGGCTGGGGTGTTGACCGTCTACCCCCTCAGTGACAGGGGTGTTGTCTGTTGACTGTCTACTCCGCTCCGTGGCAGGGGTGTTGATCGTCTACCCGGCTCCATGACAGGGGTGTTGATCGTCTACCCCATCCCGTGGCAGGGGTGTTGACCGTCTACCTCAATCCGTGGCAGGGATATTGACCGTCTACTTCGCTCCGTGGCAGGGGTGTTGACCGTCTACCCCGCTCCGTGGCAGGGGTGTTGACCGTCTACTCCGCTCCGTGGCAAGGGTGTTGACCGTCTACCCTGCTCCGTGGCAGGGGTGTTGACCGTCTACCTCAGTCCGTGACAGGGGTGTTGACCGTCTACCCCGCTCCGTGGCAGGGGTGTTGACCGTCTACTCCGCTCCGTGGGAGGGGTGTTGACCGTCTACTCTGCTCTCTGGCAGGGATGTTGACCGTCTACCTCAATCCGTGACAAGGGTGTTGACCGTCTACTCCGCTCCGTGGCAGGGTGTTGACCGTCTACTCCACTCCCTGACTGGGGTGTTGGCCGTCTACCCCGCTCAGCGGCAGGGGTGTTGACCGTCTACTCCGCTCCGTGGCAGGGGTGTTAACCGTCTACTCCACTCCGTGGCAGAGGTGTTGACCGTCTACTCCGTTCCGTGGCAGGGGTGTTCACCGTCTACATCAATCCGTAGCAGGGATGTTGACCGTCTACCTCAATCCGTGGCAGGGGTGTTGACCGTCTACCCCGCTCCGTGGTAGGGGTGTTGACCGTCTACCACGCTCCGTGACAGAGGTGTTGACCATCTACTCTGCTCCGTGGCCGGGGTGTTGACCGCCTACTCTGCTCCGTGGCAGGGGTGTTGACCGTCTGCCACGCTCCGTGACAGGGGTGTTGTCTGTTGACTGTCTACTCCGCTCCGTGGCAGGGGTGTTGACCGTCTACTCCGCTCCGTGGGAGGGGTGTTCACCGTCTATTCTGCTCCGTGGCAGTGATGTTGACCGTCTACCTCAATTCGTGACAGGGGTGTTGACCGTCTACCCCGCTCCGTGACAGGGGTGTTGATCGTCTACCCCACCCCTTGGCAGGAGTGTTGACCGTCTACCTCAATCCGTGGCAGGGATATTGACCGTCTACTCCGCTCCGTGGCAGGGGTGTTGACCGTCTACCCCGCTCCGTGGCAGGGGTGTTGACCGTCTACTCCGCTCCGTGGCAGGTGTGTTGACCGTCTACTCCACTCCGTGACAGGGATATTGACCATCTACTCCGCTCCGTGGGAGGGGTGTTGACCGTCTACCCCTCTCCGTAGCAGGGGTGTAGATTGTCTACCCCGCCCCGTGGCAGAGATGTTGACCGTCTACCTCAATCCGTGACAGGGGTGTTGCCCATCTACTCCGCCCCGTGGCAGGGGTGTTGACCGTCTACTCCGCTCCGTGGCATGGGTGTTGACCGTCTACTCCACTCCATGGCAGGGGTGTTGACCGTCTACTCTGCTCCGTGGGAAGGGTGTTGACCGTCTACTACACTCCGTGGGAGAGGTGTTGACCGTCTACTCCGCTCCGTGGCAGGGGTGTTGACCGTCTACACCGCTCCGTGGCAGGGGTGTCGACCGTCTACCCCGCTCCGTGGCAGGGGTGTTGACCGTCTACTCCGCTCCGTGGCAAGGGTGTTGACCGTCTACCCTGCTCCGTGGCAGGGGTGTTGACCGTCTACCTCAGTCCGTGACAGGGGTGTTGACCGTCTACCCCGCTCCGTGGCAGGGGTGTTGACCGTCTACTCCGCTCCGTGGGAGGGGTGTTGACCGTCTACTCTGCTCTCTGGCAGGGATGTTGACCGTCTACCTCAATCCGTGACAAGGGTGTTGACCGTCTACTCCGCTCCGTGGCAGGGGTGTTGACCGTCTACCCTGCTCCGTGGCAGGGGTGTTGACCGTCTACCTCAGTCCGTGACAGGGGTGTTGACCGTCTACCCCGCTAAGCGGCAGGGGTGTTGACCGTCTACTCCGCTCCGTGGCAGGGGTGTTAACCGTCTACTCCACTCCGTGGCAGAGGTGTTGACCGTCTACTCCGTTCCGTGGCAGGGGTGTTCACCGTCTACATCAATCCGTAGCAGGGATGTTGACCGTCTACCTCAATCCGTGGCAGGGGTGTTGACCGTCTACCCCGCTCCGTGGTAGGGGTGTTGACCGTCTACCACGCTCCGTGACAGAGGTGTTGACCATCTACTCTGCTCCGTGGCCGGGGTGTTGACCGCCTACTCTGCTCCGTGGCAGGGGTGTTGACCGTCTGCCACGCTCTGTGACAGGGGTGTTGTCTGTTGACTGTCTACTCCGCTCCGTGGCAGGGGTGTTGACCGTCTACTCCGCTCCGTGGGAGGGGTGTTCACCGTCTATTCTGCTCCGTGGCAGTGATGTTGACTGTCTACCTCAATTCGTGACAGGGGTGTTGACCGTCTACCCCGCTCCGTGACAGGGGTGTTGATCGTCTACCCCAACCCTTGGCAGGAATGTTGACCGTCTACCTCAATCCGTGGCAGGGATATTGACCGTCTACTCCGCTCCGTGGCAGGGGTGTTGACCGTCTACCCCACTCCGTGGCAGGGGTGTTGACCGTCTACTCCGCTCCGTGGCAGGTGTGTTGACCGTCTACTCCACTCCGTGACAGGGATATTGACCATCTACTCCGCTCCGTGGGAGGGGTGTTGACCGTCTACCCCTCTCCGTAGCAGGGGTGTAGATTGTCTACCCCGCCCCGTGGCAGAGGTGTTGACCGTCTACCTCAATCCGTGACAGGGGTGTTGCCCATCTACTCCGCCCCGTGGCAGGGGTGTTGACCGTCTACTCCGCTCCGTGACATGGGTGTTGACCGTCTACTCCACTCCATGGCAGGGGTGTTGATCGTCTACTCTGCTCCGTGGGAAGGGTGTTGACCGTCTACTACACTCCGTGGGAGAGGTGTTGACCGTCTACTCCGCTCCGTAGCAGGGGTGTTGGCCGTCTACTCCGCTCCGTGGCAGGGGTGTTGATCGTCTACTCCACTCCGTGGCAGGGGTGTTGACCGTCTACTCCGCCCCGTGGCTGGGGTGTTGACCATCTACCCCCTCCGTGACCGGGGTGTTGACCGCCTACTCCGCTCCGTGTCAGGTGTGTTGACCATATATCCCGCACAGTGGGAGGGGTGTTGACCGTCTACACCGCTCCGTGGCAGGGGTGGTAACCGTCTACTCCGCTCCGTGGCAGGAGTGTTGACCGTCTACCCTTCTCCGTGGGAGGGGTGTTGACCGTCTACCCCGCTCCGTGGGAAAAGATGTTGACCGTCAACCCTGCTCCGTGGTAGGGGTGTTGACAGTCTACTCCGCTCCGTGGCAGGGGTGTTGACCGTCTACTCCGCTCTGTGGCAGGGGTGTTCACCGTCTACCTCAATCCGTGGCAGGGATGTTGGCCGTCTACCTCAATCCGTGACAGGGGTGTTGACCGTCTACTCCGCTCCGTGGCAGGGGTGTTGACCGTCTACTCCACTCCGTGACAGGGGTGTTGACCGTCTACCCTGCTCCGTGGCAGGGGTGTTGACCGTCTACTCCGCTCCGTGGCAGGGGTGTTAACCGTCTACTCCACTCCGTGGCAGAGGTGTTGTCCGTCTACTCCGCTCCGTGGCAGGGGTATTCACCGTCTACCTCAATCCGTGGCAGGGGTGTTGACCGTCTACCTCAATCCGTGGCAGGGGTGTTGACCGTCTACCACGCTCCGTGGCAGGGGTGTTGACCGTCTAACCCGCTCCATTACAGGGGTGTTGACCATCTACTCCGCTCCGTGGCCGGGGTGTTGACCGCCTACTCTGCTCCGTGGCAGGGGTGTTGACTGTCTGCCAGGCTCCGTGACAGGGGTGTTGTCTGTTGACCGTCTACTCCGCCCCGTGGCCGGGGTGTTTACAATCTACCACGCTCCGTGGTAGGGGTGTTGACCATCTACTCCGCTCCGTGACAGGGGTGTTGACAGTCTTCTCCGCTCCGTGACAGGGGTGTTGACCGTCTTCTCCGCTCCGTGACAGGGATGTTGACCGTCTACTCCGCTCCGTGGCAGGGGTGTTGACCATCTACCCCGCTCCGTGTCCGGGGTGTTGACCGTCTTCTCGACTCCGTGGCAGGGGTGTTGACCGTCTACCCCGCTCCGTGGTGGGGTGTTCACCGTCTACTCCACTCCGTGGCAGGGGTGTTGACCGTCTATTCCGCTCGGTGGCCAGGGTGTTGACTGTCTACTCCACTCCGTGGGAGGGGTGTTGACCGTCTACTCCGCTTCGTGACAGGGGTGTTGACCGTTTACTCCGCTCCGTCGCAAGGGTGTTGACCGTCTACCCCGCTCCGTGGCAGGGGTGTTGACCGTCTACTCCGCTCCGTGGCAGGGGTGTTGACCGTCAACTCCGCTCCGTGGCAGGGGTGTTGACCGTCTACTTCAATCCGTAGCAGGGGTGTTGACCGTCTACTCCGCTCCGTGGCAGGGGTGTTGACCGTCTACTCCGCTCCGTGGCAGGGGTCTTGACCGTCTACTCTGCTCCGTGGCAGTGATGTTGACCGTCTACCTCAATCCGTGACAGGGGTGTTGACCGTCTACTCCGCTCCGTGGCCGGGGTGTTGACCGTCTACTCCACTCCGTGAAAGGGGTGTTGACCTTCTACCCCGCTCCGTGGCAGGGGTGTTGACCGTTTACTCCGATCCGTGGCAGGGGTGTTAACCGTCTACTCCACTCCGTGGCAGAGGTGTTGACCGTCTACTCCGCTACGTGGCAGGGGTGTTGACCGTCTACCTCAATCCGTGGCAGGGGTGTTGACCGTCTACCACGCTCGGTGGCAGGGGTGTTGACCGTCTACCCCGCTCCATGACAGGGGTGTTGACCATGTACTCCGCTCCGTGGCCGGGGTGTTGACCGCCTACTCTGCCCCGTGGCAGGGGTGTTGACTGTCTGCCACGCTCCGTGACAGGGGTGTTGTCTGTTGACTGTCTACTCCGCTCCGTGGCAGGGGTGTTGATCGTCTACCCGGCTCCATGACAGGGGTGTTGATCGTCTACCCCACCCCGTGGCAGGGGTGTTGACCGTCTACCTCAATCCGTGGCAGGGATATTGACCATCTACTCCGCTCCGTGGCAGGGGTGTTGACCGTCTACCCCGCTCCGTGGCAGGGGTGTTGACCGTCTACTCCGCTCCGTGGCAAGGGTGTTGACCGTCTACCCTGCTCCGTGGCAGGGGTGTTGACCGTCTACCTCAATCCGTGACAGGGGTGTTGACCGTCTATTCCGCTCCGTGGGAGGGGTGTTGACCGTCTACTCCGCTCAGTGGGAGGGGTGTTGACTGTCTACTCTGCTCTCTGGCAGGGATGTTGACCGTCTACCTCAATCCGTCACAAGGGTGTTGACCGTCTACTCCGCTCCGTGGCAGGGGTGTTGACCGTCTACTCCACTCCCTGACTGGGGTGTTGCCCGTCTACCCCGCTCAGCCGCAGGGGTGTTGACCGTCTACTCCGCTCCGTGGCAGGGGTGTTAACCGTCTACTCCACTCCGTGGCAGAGGTGTTGAACGTCTACTCCGTTCCGTGGCAGGGGTGTTCACCGTCTACCTCAATCCGTAGCAGGGATGTTGACCGTCTACCTCAATCCGTGGCAGGGGTGTTGACCGTCTACCCCGCTCCGTGGTGCGGGTGTTCACCGTCTACCCCCGCTCCGTGACAGGGGTGTTGACCATCTACTCTGCTCCGTGGCCGGGGTGTTGACCGCCTACTCTGCTCCGTGACAGGGGTGTTGACCGTCTGCCACGCTCCGTGACAGGGGTGTTGTCTGTTGACTGTCTACTCCGCTCCGTGGCAGGGGTGTTGACCGTCTACTTCTCTCTGTGGCCGGGGTGTTGAACGTCTAGTCCGCTCCGTGGGAGGGGTGTTGACCGTCTACTCTGCTCCGTGGCAGTGATGTTGACTGTCTACCTCAATCCGTGACAGGGGCGTTGATCGTCTACTCCGCTCCGTGGCAGGGGTGTTGACCGTCTACTCCGCTCCGTGGGAGGGGTGTTGACCGTCTATTCTGCTCCGTGGCAGTGATGTTGACCGTCTACCTCAATTCGTGACAGGGGTGTTGACCGTCTACCCCGCTCCGTGACCGGGGTGTTGATCGTCTACCCCACCCCGTGGCAGGAGTGTTGACCGTCTGCCTCAATCCGTGGCAGGGATATTGACCGTCTACTCCGCTCCGTTGCAGGGGTGTTGACCGTCTACCCCGCTCCGTGGCAGGGGTGTTGACCGTCTACTCCGCTCCATGGCAAGTGTGTTGACCGTCTACTCCACTCCGTGGCAGGGATATTGACCATCTACTCCGCTCCGTGGGAGGGGTGTTGACCGTCTACCCCTCTCCGTAGCAGGGGTGTAGATTGTCTACCCCGCCCCGTGGCAGAGGTGTTGACCGTCTACCTCAATCCGTGACAGGGGTGTTGCCCATCTACTCCGCTCCGTGGCAGGGGTGTTGACCGTCTACTCCGCTCCGTGGCATGGGTGTTGACCGTCTACTCCACTCCATGGCAGGAATGTTGACCGTCTACTCTGCTCCGTGGGAAGGGTGTTGACCGTCTACTACACTCTGTGGGAGAGGTGTTGACCGTCTACTCCGCTCCGTGGCAGGGGTGTTGGCCGTCTACTCCGCTCCGTGGCAGGGGTGTTGATCGTCTACTCCAATCCGTGGCAGGGGTGTTGACCGTCTACTCCGCCCCGTGGCTGGGGTGTTGACCATCTACCCCCCTCCGTGACCGGGGTGTTGACCGCCTACTCCGCTACGTGTCAGGTGTGTTGACCATATATCCCGCAGCGTGGGAGGGGTGTTGACCGTCTACTCCGCTCCGTGGCAGGGGTGTTGACCGTCTAAACCGCTCCGTGGGAGGGGTGTTGACCGTGTACCCCGCTCCGTGGGAAAAGGTGTTGACCGTCAACCCTGCTCCGTGGTAGGGGTGTTGACAGTCTACTCCGCTCCGTGGCAGGGGTGTTGACCGTCTACTCCACTCCGTGGCAGGGGTGTTGACAGTCTACACCACTACGTGACAGGGGTGTTGACCGTCTACCTTAATCCGTGACAGGGGTGTTGACCATCTACCCTGCTCCGTGGGAGGGGTAGTGACCGTCTACTCCGCTCCATGGCAGGGGTGTTGACCGTCTACCCCGCTCCGTGGCAGGGGTGTTGACCGTCTACCTCAATCCGTGACAGCGTTGTTGACCGTCTACCCCTCTCCGTGGCAGGGGTGTTGACTGTCTACTCCGCTCTGTGGGAGGGGTGTTGACCGTCTACTCCACTCCCTGACAGGGGTGTTGACCGTCTACCCCGCTCAGCGGCAGGGGTGTTGACCGTCTACTCCGCTCCGTGGCAAGGGTATTAACCATCTACTCCGCTCCGTGGCAGGGGGGTTGACCGCCTACTCTGCTCCGTGGCAGGGGTGTTGACCGTCTGCCACGCTCCGTGACAGGGGTGTTGTCTGTTGACCGTCTACTCCATTCCCTGGCAGGAGTGTTGACCGTCTACTCTGCTCCGTGGGAAGGGTGTTGACCTTCTAATCCACTCCGTCGGAGAGGTGTTGACCGTCTACTCCGCTCCGTGGCAGGAGTGTTGACCGTCTACTCCGCTCTCTGGCTGGAGGGTTGACCGTCTACCCCACTTCGTGGAAGGGGTGTTGACCGTCTACTCCGCTCCGTGGCAGGGGTGTTGACCATCTACCCCGCTCCGCGGGAGGGGTGTTGACCGTCTACTCCGCCCCGTGGGAAAAGGTGTTGACCGTCTACTCCGCCCATGGCAGGGGTGTTGACCGTCTACCCCGCTCCTTGGTAGGGGTGTTGACCGTCTACCCCGCTCCGTGGCAGGTGTGTTGACCGCCTACTCCGCTCTCTGGCAGGAGTGTTGACCGTCTACCCCGCTCCGTGGAAGGGGTGTTGACCGTCTACTTCGCCCCGTGGCCGGGGTGTTGACCGTCTACTCCACTCCGTGGCAGGGGTGTTGACAGTCTACACCACTCCGTGACAGGGGTGTTGACCGTCTACCTCAATCCGTGACAGGGGTGTTGACCATCTACCCCGTTCCGTGGGAGGGGTGGTGACCGTCTACTCCGCTCCGTGGCAGGGGTGTTGACCGTCTATTCCGCTCCGTGGCAGGGGTGTTGACCGTCTACCTCAATCCGTGGCAGGGGTGTTGACCGTCTACCCCGCTCCGTGGCAGGGGTGTTGACCGTCTACTCCACTCCGTGACAGGGGTGTTGACCGTCTACCACGCTCCGTGGCAGGGGTGTTGACCGTCTACTCCGCTCCGTGGCAGGGGTGTTGACCGTCTACTCCACTCCGTGGCAGGGGTGTTGACCGTCTACTCCACTTTGTGGCAGAGGTGTTGACCGTCTACCTCAATCCGTAGCAGGGATGTTGACCGTCTACCTCAATCCGTGGCAGGGGTGTTGACCGTCTACTCCGCTCCGTGGCAGGGGTGTTGACCGTCTACCTCAATCCGTGACAGGGGTGTTGACCGTCTACTCCGCCCAATGGCTGGGGTGTTGACCGTCTACCTCAATCCGTGGCAGGGGTGTTGACCGTCTACCACGCTCCGTAACAAGGGTGTTGACCGTCTACCCCGATCCATGACAGGGGTGTTGACCATCTACTCCGCTCCGTGGCCGGGGTGTTGACCGCCTACTCTGCTCCGTGGCAGGGGTGTTGACTGTCTGCCACGCTCCGTGACATGGGTGTTGTCTGTTGACTATCTACTCCGCTCCGTGGCAGGGGTGTTGATCATCTACCTCACCCCGTGGCAGGGGTGTTGACCGTCTACCTCAATCCGTGGCAGGGATATTGACCGTCTACTCCGCTCCGAGTCAGGGATGTTGACCGTCTACCCCGCTCAACGGTAGGGGTGTTGACCGTCTATTCCGCTCCGTGGCAGGGGTGTTGACCGTCTACCTCAATCCGTGGCAGGGGTGTTGACCGTCTACCCCGCTCCGTGGCAGGGGTGTTGACCGTCTACACCGCTCCGTGGCAAGGGTGTTGACCGTCTACCCTGCTCCGTGGCAGGGGTGTTGACCGTCTACCTCAATCCGTGACAGGGGTGTTGACCGTCTACCCCGCTCCGTGGCAGGGGTGTTGACCGTCTACTCCACCCCGTGGCTGGGGTGTTGACCGTCTACCCCCTCAGTGACAGGGGTGTTGTCTGTTGACTGTCTACTCCGCTCCGTGGCAGGGGTGTTGATCGTCTACCCGGCTCCATGACAGGGGTGTTGATCGTCTACCCCATCCCGTGGCAGGGGTGTTGACCGTCTACCTCAATCCGTGGCAGGGATATTGACCGTCTATTTCGCTCCGTGGCAGGGGTGTTGACCGTCTACCCCGCTCCGTGGCAGGGGTGTTGACCGTCTACTCCGCTCCGTGGCAAGGGTGTTGACCGTCTACCCTGCTCCGTGGCAGGGGTGTTGACCGTCTACCTCAGTCCGTGACAGGGGTGTTGACCGTCTACCCCGCTCCGTGGCAGGGGTGTTGACCGTCTACTCCGCTCCGTGGCAGGGGTGTTAACCGTCTACTCCACTCCGTGGCAGAGGTGTTGACCGTCTACTCCGTTCCGTGGCAGGGGTGTTCACCGTCTACATCAATCCGTAGCAGGGATGTTGACCGTCTACCTCAATCCGTGGCAGGGGTGTTGACCGTCTACCCCGCTCCGTGGTAGGGGTGTTGACCGTCTACCACGCTCCGTGACAGAGGTGTTGACCATCTACTCTGCTCCGTGGCCGGGGTGTTGACCGCCTACTCTGCTCCGTGGCAGGGGTGTTGACCGTCTGCCACGCTCCGTGACAGGGGTGTTGTCTGTTGACTGTCTACTCCGCTCCGTGGCAGGGGTGTTGACCGTCTACTCCGCTCCGTGGGAGGGGTGTTCACCGTCTATTCTGCTCCGTGGCAGTGATGTTGACCGTCTACCTCAATTCGTGACAGGGGTGTTGACCGTCTACCCCGCTCCGTGACAGGGGTGTTGATCGTCTACCCCACCCCTTGGCAGGAGTGTTGACCGTCTACCTCAATCCGTGGCAGGGATATTGACCGTCTACTCCGCTCCGTGGCAGGGGTGTTGACCGTCTACCCCGCTCCGTGGTAGGGGTGTTGACCGTCTACTCCGCTCCGTGGCAGGTGTGTTGACCGTCTACTCCACTCCGTGACAGGGATATTGACCATCTACTCCGCTCCGTGGGAGGGGTGTTGACCGTCTACCCCTCTCCGTAGCAGGGGTGTAGATTGTCTACCCCGCCCCGTGGCAGAGATGTTGACCGTCTACCTCAATCCGTGACAGGGGTGTTGCCCATCTACTCCGCCCCGTGGCAGGGGTGTTGACCGTCTACTCCGCTCCGTGGCATGGGTGTTGACCGTCTACTCCACTCCATGGCAGGGGTGTTGACCGTCTACTCTGCTCCGTGGGAAGGGTGTTGACCGTCTACTACACTCCGTGGGAGAGGTGTTGACCGTCTACTCCGCTCCGTGGCAGGGGTGTTGACCGTCTACACCGCTCCGTGGCAGGGGTGTCGACCGTCTACCCCGCTCCGTGGCAGGGGTGTTGACCGTCTACTCCGCTCCGTGGCAAGGGTGTTGACCGTCTACCCTGCTCCGTGGCAGGGGTGTTGACCGTCTACCTCAGTCCGTGACAGGGGTGTTGACCGTCTACCCCGCTCCGTGGCAGGGGTGTTGACCGTCTACTCCGCTCCGTGGGAGGGGTGTTGACCGTCTACTCTGCTCTCTGGCAGGGATGTTGACCGTCTACCTCAATCCGTGACAAGGGTGTTGACCGTCTACTCCGCTCCGTGGCAGGGGTGTTGACCGTCTACCCTGCTCCGTGGCAGGGGTGTTGACCGTCTACCTCAGTCCGTGACAGGGGTGTTGACCGTCTACCCCGCTAAGCGGCAGGGGTGTTGACCGTCTACTCCGCTCCGTGGCAGGGGTGTTAACCGTCTACTCCACTCCGTGGCAGAGGTGTTGACCGTCTACTCCGTTCCGTGGCAGGGGTGTTCACCGTCTACATCAATCCGTAGCAGGGATGTTGACCGTCTACCTCAATCCGTGGCAGGGGTGTTGACCGTCTACCCCGCTCCGTGGTAGGGGTGTTGACCGTCTACCACGCTCCGTGACAGAGGTGTTGACCATCTACTCTGCTCCGTGGCCGGGGTGTTGACCGCCTACTCTGCTCCGTGGCAGGGGTGTTGACCGTCTGCCACGCTCTGTGACAGGAGTGTTGTCTGTTGACTGTCTACTCCGCTCCGTGGCAGGGGTGTTGACCGTCTACTCCGCTCCGTGGGAGGGGTGTTCACCGTCTATTCTGCTCCGTGGGAGGGGTGTTGACCGTCTACCCCGCTCCGTGACAGGGGTGTTGATCGTCTACCCCAACCCTTGGCAGGAATGTTGACCGTCTACCTCAATCCGTGGCAGGGATATTGACCGTCTACTCCGCTCCGTGGCAGGGGTGTTGACCGTCTACCCCGCTCCGTGGCAGGGGTGTTGACCGTCTACTCCGCTCCGTGGCAGGTGTGTTGACCGTCTACTCCACTCCGTGACAGGGATATTGACCATCTACTCCGCTCCGTGGGAGGGGTGTTGACCGTCTACCCCTCTCCGTAGCAGGGGTGTAGATTGTCTACCCCGCCCCGTGGCAGAGGTGTTGACCGTCTACCTCAATCCGTGACAGGGGTGTTGCCCATCTACTCCGCCCCGTGGCAGGGGTGTTGACCGTCTACTCCGCTCCGTGACATGGGTGTTGACCGTCTATTCCACTCCATGGCAGGGGTGTTGATCGTCTACTCTGCTCCGTGGGAAGGGTGTTGACCGTCTACTACACTCCGTGGGAGAGGTGTTGACCGTCTACTCCGCTCCGTAGCAGGGGTGTTGGCCGTCTACTCCGCTCCGTGGCAGGGGTGTTGATCGTCTACTCCACTCCGTGGCAGGGGTGTTGACCGTCTACTCCGCCCCGTGGCTGGGGTGTTGACCATCTACCCCCTCCGTGACCGGGGTGTTGACCGCCTACTCCGCTCCGTGTCAGGTGTGTTGACCATATATCCCGCACAGTGGGAGGGGTGTTGACCGTCTACACCGCTCCGTGGCAGGGGTGGTAACCGTCTACTCCGCTCCGTGGCAGGAGTGTTGACCGTCTACCCTTCTCCGTGGGAGGGGTGTTGACCGTCTACCCCGCTCCGTGGGAAAAGATGTTGACCGTCAACCCTGCTCCGTGGTAGGGGTGTTGACAGTCTACTCCGCTCCGTGGCAGGGGTGTTGACCGTCTACTCCGCTCTGTGGCAGGGGTGTTCACCGTCTACCTCAATCCGTGGCAGGGATGTTGGCCGTCTACCTCAATCCGTGACAGGGGTGTTGACCGTCTACTCCGCTCCGTGGCAGGGGTGTTGACCGTCTACTCCACTCCGTGACAGGGGTGTTGACCCTCTACCCTGCTCCGTGGCAGGGGTGTTGACCGTCTACTCCGCTCCGTGGCAGGGGTGTTAACCGTCTACTCCACTCCGTGGCAGAGGTGTTGTCCGTCTACTCCGCTCCGTGGCAGGGGTATTCACCGTCTACCTCAATCCGTGGCAGGGGTGTTGACCGTCTACCTCAATCCGTGGCAGGGGTGTTGACCGTCTACCACGCTCCGTGGCAGGGGTGTTGACCGTCTAACCCGCTCCATTACAGGGGTGTTGACCATCTACTCCGCTCCGTGGCCGGGGTGTTGACCGCCTACTCTGCTCCGTGGCAGGGGTGTTGACTGTCTGCCAGGCTCCGTGACAGGGGTGTTGTCTGTTGACCGTCTACTCCGCCCCGTGGCCGGGGTGTTTACAATCTACCACGCTCCGTGGTAGGGGTGTTGACCATCTACTCCGCTCCGTGACAGGGGTGTTGACAGTCTTCTCCGCTCCGTGACAGGGGTGTTGACCGTCTTCTCCGCTCCGTGACAGGGATGTTGACCGTCTACTCCGCTCCGTGGCAGGGGTGTTGACCATCTACCCCGCTCCGTGTCCGGGGTGTTGACCGTCTTCTCGACTCCGTGGCAGGGGTGTTGACCGTCTACCCCGCTCCGTGGTGGGGTGTTCACCGTCTACTCCACTCCGTGGCAGGGGTGTTGACCGTCTATTCCGCTCGGTGGCCAGGGTGTTGACCGTCTACTCCACTCCGTGGGAGGGGTGTTGACCGTCTACTCCGCTTCGTGACAGGGGTGTTGACCGTTTACTCCGCTCCGTCGCAAGGGTGTTGACCGTCTACCCCGCTCCGTGGCAGGGGTGTTGACCGTCTACTCCGCTCCGTGGCAGGGGTGTTGACCGTCAACTCCGCTCCGTGGCAGGGGTGTTGACCGTCTACTTCAATCCGTAGCAGGGGTGTTGACCGTCTACCTCAATCCGTAGCAGGGGATTGTAGCAATCCGTAGCAGGGACCATCTACTCCGCTCTCTATCAAGGGTGTTGATCGTCTACCCCGCTCCGTGTCAGGGGTGTTCACCGTCTACCCCGCCCCGTGGCAGGGGTGTTGACCATCTACTCCGCCCCGTGGCAGGGGTGTTGACCGTCTACCCCGCTCCGTGGCAGGGGAGTTGACCGTCTACTCCGCCCTGTGGCAGGGGTGTTGACCGTCTACCCCGCTCCGTGACCGGGGTGTTGACCGTCTACTCCGGTCCGTGGCAAGGGTGTTGACCGTCTACTTCGCTCCGTGGCAGGGGTGTTGACCGTCTACCCCGCTCCGTGGCAGGGGTGTTGACCGTCTACCTCAATCCGTGGCAGGGATATTGACCGTCTACTCCGCTCCGTGGCAGGGGTGTTGACCGTCTACCCCGCTCCGTGGCAGGGGTGTTGACCGTCTACTCCGCTCCGTGGCAAGGGTGTTGACCGTCTACCCTGCTCCGTGGCAGGGGTGTTGACCGTCTACCTCAGTCCGTGACAGGGGTGTTGACCGTCTACCCCGCTCCGTGGTAGGGGTGTTGACCGTCTACTCCGCTCCGTGGGAGGGGTGTTGACCGTCTACTCCGCTCCGTGGCAGGGGTGTTGATCGTCTACTCCACTCCGTGGCAGGAGTGTTGACCGTCTACTCCGCCCCGTGGCTGGGGTGTTGACCATCTACCCCCTCCGTGACCGGGGTGTTGACCGCCTACTCCGCTCCGTGTCAGGTGTGTTGACCATATATCCCGCACCGTGGGAGGGGTGTTGACCGTCTACTCCGCTCCGTGGCAGGGGTGTTAACCGTCTACTCCGCTCCGTGGCAGGAGTGTTGACCGTCTACCCTTCTCCGTGGGAGGGGTGTTGACCGTCTACCCCGCTCCGTGGGAAAAGATGTTGACCGTCAACCCTGCTCCGTGGTAGGGGTGTTGACAGTCTACTCCGCTCCGTGGCAGGGGTGTTGACCGTCTACCACGCTCCAAGACAGAGGTGTTGACCATCTACTCTGCTCCGTGGCCGGGGTGTTGACCGCCTACTCTGCTCCGTGGCATGGGTGTTGACCGTCTGCCACGCTCCGTGACAGGGGTGTTGTCTGTTGACTGTCTACTCGCTCCGTGGCAGGGGTGTTGACCGTCTACTTCTCTCCGTGGCCGGGGTGTTGACCGTCTACTCCGCTCCGTGGCAGGGGTGTTGATTGTCTACCCGGCTCCGTGACAGGGGTGTTGATCGTCTACCCCACCCCGTGGCAGGGGTGTTGACCGTCTACCTCAATCCTTGGCAGGAATATTGACCGTCTACTCCGCTCCGTGTCAGGGGTGTTGACCGTCTACCCCGGTCCGTGGCAGGGGTGTTGACCGTCTACTCCGCTCCGTGGCCAGGGTGTTGACCGTCTACTCCACTCCGTGGCAGGGGTGTTGACCATCTACTCTGCTCCGTGGGAGAGGTGTTTACCGTCTTCTCCGCCCCGTGGCAGGGGTGTTGGCCTTCTACTCCGCTCCATGGCAGGGGTGTTGATCGTCTACTCCACTCCGTGGCAGGGGTGTTGACCGTCTACTCCGCCCCGTGGCTGGGGTGTTGACCGTCTACCCCGCTCCGTGACCGAGGTGTTGACGGCCTACTCTGCTCCGTGGCAGGTGTGTTGACCATCTATCCCGCTCCGTGGAAGGGGTGTTGACCGTCTACTCCGCTCCGTGGCAGGGGTGTTAACCGTCTACTCCGCTCCGTGGCAGGAGTGTTGACCGTCTACACCGCTCCGTGGGAGGGGTGTTGACCGTCTACCCCGCTCCGTGGGAAAAGGTGTTGACCGTCAACCCTGCTCCGTGGTAGGGGTGTTGACAGTCTACTCCGCTCCGTGGCAGAGGTGTTGACCATCTACCCCGCTCCGTGGGAGGGGTGGTGACCGTCTACACCGCTCCGTGGCAGGGGTGTTGACCGTCTACCCCGCTCCGTGCCAGGGGTGTTGACCGTCTACCTCAACACGTGACAGGGGTGTTGACCGTCTACCCCGCTCCGTGGCAGGGGTGTTGACCGTCTACTCCGCTCCGTGGAAGGGGTGTTGACCGTCTACTCTGCTCCGTGGCAGGGATGTCGACCGTCTACCTCAATCCGTGACAGGGGTGTTGACCGTCTACTCCGCTCCGGGGCAGGGGTGTTGATCGTCTACTCCGCTCCGTGGCAGGGGTCTTGACCGTCTACTCTGCTCCGTGGCAGTGATGTTGACCGTCTACCTCAATCCGTGACAGGGGTGTTGACCGTCTACTCCGCTCCGTGGCCGGGGTGTTGACCGTCTACTCCACTCCGTGACAGGGGTGTTGACCGTCTACCCCGCTCCGTGACAGGGGTGTTGACCGTCTACCCTGCTCCGTGGCAGGGGTGTTGACCGTCTACCTCAGTCCGTGACAGGGGTGTTGACCGTCTACCCCGCTCCGTGGCAGGGGTGTTGACCGTCTACTCCGCTCCGTGGGAGGGGTGTTGACCGTCTACTCTGCTCTCTGGCAGGGATGTTGACCGTCTACCTCAATCCGTGACAAGGGTGTTGACCGTCTACTCCGCTCCGTGGCAGGGGTGTTGACCGTCTACCCTGCTCCGTGGCAGGGGTGTTGACCGTCTACCTCAGTCCGTGACAGGGGTGTTGACCGTCTACCCCGCTAAGCGGCAGGGGTGTTGACCGTCTACTCCGCTCCGTGGCAGGGGTGTTAACCGTCTACTCCACTCCGTGGCAGAGGTGTTGACCGTCTACTCCGTTCCGTGGCAGGGGTGTTCACCGTCTACATCAATCCGTAGCAGGGATGTTGACCGTCTACCTCAATCCGTGGCAGGGGTGTTGACCGTCTACCCCGCTCCGTGGTAGGGGTGTTGACCGTCTACCACGCTCCGTGACAGAGGTGTTGACCATCTACTCTGCTCCGTGGCCGGGGTGTTGACCGCCTACTCTGCTCCGTGGCAGGGGTGTTGACCGTCTGCCACGCTCTGTGACAGGGGTGTTGTCTGTTGACTGTCTACTCCGCTCCGTGGCAGGGGTGTTGACCGTCTACTCCGCTCCGTGGGAGGGGTGTTCACCGTCTATTCTGCTCCGTGGCAGTGATGTTGACTGTCTACCTCAATTCGTGACAGGGGTGTTGACCGTCTACCCCGCTCCGTGACAGGGGTGTTGATCGTCTACCCCAACCCTTGGCAGGAATGTTGACCGTCTACCTCAATCCGTGGCAGGGATATTGACCGTCTACTCCGCTCCGTGGCAGGGGTTTTGACCGTCTACCCCGCTCCGTGGCAGGGGTGTTGACCGTCTACTCCGCTCCGTGGCAGGTGTGTTGACCGTCTACTCCACTCCGTGACAGGGATATTGACCATCTACTCCGCTCCGTGGGAGGGGTGTTGACCGTCTACCCCTTTCCGTAGCAGGGGTGTAGATTGTCTACCCCGCCCCGTGGCAGAGGTGTTGACCGTCTACCTCAATCCGTGACAGGGGTGTTGCCCATCTACTCCGCCCCGTGGCAGGGGTGTTGACCGTCTACTCCGCTCCGTGACATGGGTGTTGACCGTCTACTCCACTCCATGGCAGGGGTGTTGATCGTCTACTCTGCTCCGTGGGAAGGGTGTTGACCGTCTACTACACTCCGTGGGAGAGGTGTTGACCGTCTACTCCGCTCCGTAGCAGGGGTGTTGGCCGTCTACTCCGCTCCGTGGCAGGGGTGTTGATCGTCTACTCCACTCCGTGGCAGGGGTGTTGACCGTCTACTCCGCCCCGTGGCTGGGGTGTTGACCATCTACCCCCTCCGTGACCGGGGTGTTGACCGCCTACTCCGCTCCGTGTCAGGTGTGTTGACCATATATCCCGCACAGTGGGAGGGGTGTTGACCGTCTACACCGCTCCGTGGCAGGGGTGGTAACCGTCTACTCCGCTCCGTGGCAGGAGTGTTGACCGTCTACCCTTCTCCGTGGGAGGGGTGTTGACCGTCTACCCCGCTCCGTGGGAAAAGATGTTGACCGTCAACCCTGCTCCGTGGTAGGGGTGTTGACAGTCTACTCCGCTCCGTGGCAGGGGTGTTGACCGTCTACTCCGCTCTGTGGCAGGGGTGTTCACCGTCTACCTCAATCCGTGGCAGGGATGTTGGCCGTCTACCTCAATCCGTGACAGGGGTGTTGACCGTCTACTCCGCTCCGTGGCAGGGGTGTTGACCGTCTACTCCACTCCGTGACAGGGGTGTTGACCGTCTACCCTGCTCCGTGGCAGGGGTGTTGACCGTCTACTCCGCTCCGTGGCAGGGGTGTTAACCGTCTACTCCACTCCGTGGCAGAGGTGTTGTCCGTCTACTCCGCTCCGTGGCAGGGGTATTCACCGTCTACCTCAATCCGTGGCAGGGGTGTTGACCGTCTACCTCAATCCGTGGCAGGGGTGTTGACCGTCTACCACGCTCCGTGGCAGGGGTGTTGACCGTCTAACCCGCTCCATTACAGGGGTGTTGACCATCTACTCCGCTCCGTGGCCGGGGTGTTGACCGCCTACTCTGCTCCGTGGCAGGGGTGTTGACTGTCTGCCAGGCTCCGTGACAGGGGTGTTGTCTGTTGACCGTCTACTCCGCCCCGTGGCCGGGGTGTTTACAATCTACCACGCTCCGTGGTAGGGGTGTTGACCATCTACTCCGCTCCGTGACAGGGGTGTTGACAGTCTTCTCCGCTCCGTGACAGGGGTGTTGACCGTCTTCTCCGCTCCGTGACAGGGATGTTGACCGTCTACTCCGCTCCGTGGCAGGGGTGTTGACCATCTACCCCGCTCCGTGTCCGGGGTGTTGACCGTCTTCTCGACTCCGTGGCAGGGGTGTTGACCGTCTACCCCGCTCCGTGGTGGGGTGTTCACCGTCTACTCCACTCCGTGGCAGGGGTGTTGACCGTCTATTCCGCTCGGTGGCCAGGGTGTTGACCGTCTACTCCACTCCGTGGGAGGGGTGTTGACCGTCTACTCCGCTTCGTGACAGGGGTGTTGACCGTTTACTCCGCTCCGTCGCAAGGGTGTTGACCGTCTACCCCGCTCCGTGGCAGGGGTGTTGACCGTCTACTCCGCTCCGTGGCAGGGGTGTTGACCGTCAACTCCGCTCCGTGGCAGGGGTGTTGACCGTCTACTTCAATCCGTAGCAGGGGTGTTGACCGTCTACCTCAATCCGTAGCAGGGGATTGTAGCAATCCGTAGCAGGGACCATCTACTCCGCTCTCTATCAAGGGTGTTGATCGTCTACCCCGCTCCGTGTCAGGGGTGTTCACCGTCTACCCCGCCCCGTGGCAGGGGTTTTGACCATCTACTCCGCCCCGTGGCAGGGGTGTTGACCGTCTACCCCGCTCCGTGGCAGGGGAGTTGACCGTCTACTCCGCCCTGTGGCAGGGGTGTTGACCGTCTACCCCGCTCCGTGACCGGGGTGTTGACCGTCTACTCCGGTCCGTGGCAAGGGTGTTGACCGTCTACTTCGCTCCGTGGCAGGGGTGTTGACCGTCTACCCCGCTCCGTGGCAGGGGTGTTGACCGTCTACCTCAATCCGTGGCAGGGATATTGACCGTCTACCCCGCTCCGTGGCAGGGGTGTTGACCGTCTACCCCGCTCCGTGGCAGGGGTGTTGACCGTCTACTCCGCTCCGTGGCAAGGGTGTTGACCGTCTACCCTGCTCCGTGGCAGGGGTGTTGACCGTCTACCTCAGTCCGTGACAGGGGTGTTGACCGTCTACCCCGCTCTGTGGTAGGGGTGTTGACCGTCTACTCCGCTCCGTGGGAGGGGTGTTGACCGTCTACTCTGCTCTCTGGCAGGGATGTTGACCGTCTACCTCAATCCGTGACAAGGGTGTTGACCGCCTACTCCGCTCCGTGTCAGGTGTGTTGACCATATATCCCGCACCGTGGGAGGGGTGTTGACCGTCTACTCCGCTCCGTGGCAGGGGTGTTAACCGTCTACTCCGCTCCGTGGCAGGAGTGTTGACCGTCTACCCTTCTCCGTGGGAGGGGTGTTGACCGTCTACCCCGCTCCGTGGGAAAAGATGTTGACCGTCAACCCTGCTCCGTGGTAGGGGTGTTGACAGTCTACTCCGCTCCGTGGCAGGGGTGTTGACCGTCTACCACGCTCCGTGACAGAGGTGTTGACCATCTACTCTGCTCCGTGGCCGGGGTGTTGACCGCCTACTCTGCTCCGTGGCATGGGTGTTGACCGTCTGCCACGCTCCGTGACAGGGGTGTTGTCTGTTGACTGTCTACTCGCTCCGTGGCAGGGGTGTTGACCGTCTACTTCTCTCCGTGGCCGGGGTGTTGACCGTCTACTCCGCTCCGTGGCAGGGGTGTTGATTGTCTACCCGGCTCCGTGACAGGGGTGTTGATCGTCTACCCCACCCCGTGGCAGGGGTGTTGACCGTCTACCTCAATCCTTGGCAGGAATATTGACCGTCTACTCCGCTCCGTGTCAGGGGTGTTGACCGTCTACCCCGGTCCGTGGCAGGGGTGTTGACCGTCTACTCCGCTCCGTGGCCAGGGTGTTGACCGTCTACTCCACTCCGTGGCAGGGGTGTTGACCATCTACTCTGCTCCGTGGGAGAGGTGTTTACCGTCTTCTCCGCCCCGTGGCAGGGGTGTTGGCCTTCTACTCCGCTCCATGGCAGGGGTGTTGATCGTCTACTCCACTCCGTGGCAGGGGTGTTGACCGTCTACTCCGCCCCGTGGCTGGGGTGTTGACCGTCTACCCCGCTCCGTGACCGAGGTGTTGACCGCCTACTCTGCTCCGTGGCAGGTGTGTTGACCATCTATCCCGCTCCGTGGAAGGGGTGTTGACCGTCTACTCCGCTCCGTGGCAGGGGTGTTAACCGTCTACTCCGCTCCGTGGCAGGAGTGTTGACCGTCTACACCGCTCCGTGGGAGGGGTGTTGACCGTCTACCCCGCTCCGTGGGAAAAGGTGTTGACCGTCAACCCTGCTCCGTGGTAGGGGTGTTGACAGTCTACTCCGCTCCGTGGCAGAGGTGTTGACCATCTACCCCGCTCCGTGGGAGGGGTGGTGACCGTCTACACCGCTCCGTGGCAGGGGTGTTGACCGTCTACCCCGCTCCGTGCCAGGGGTGTTGACCGTCTACCTCAACACGTGACAGGGGTGTTGACCGTCTACCCCGCTCCGTGGCAGGGGTGTTGACCGTCTACTCCGCTCCGTGGAAGGGGTGTTGACCGTCTACTCTGCTCCGTGGCAGGGATGTCGACCGTCTACCTCAATCCGTGACAGGGGTGTTGACCGTCTACTCCGCTCCGGGGCAGGGGTGTTGATCGTCTACTCCGCTCCGTGGCAGGGGTCTTGACCGTCTACTCTGCTCCGTGGCAGTGATGTTGACCGTCTACCTCAATCCGTGACAGGGGTGTTGACCGTCTACTCCGCTCCGTGGCCGGGGTGTTGACCGTCTACTCCACTCCGTGACAGGGGTGTTGACCGTCTACCCCGCTCCGTGGCAGGGGTGTTGACCGTTTACTCCGCTCCGTGGCAGGGGTGTTAACCGTCTACTCCACTCCGTGGCAGAGGTGTTGACCGTCTACTCCGCTACATGGCAGGGGTGTTCACCGTCTACCTCAATCCGTGGCAGAGGTGTTGACTGTCTACCTCAATCCGTGGCAGGGGTGTTGACCGTCTACCACGCTCGGTGGCAGGGGTGTTGACCGTCTACCCCGCTCCATGACCGGGGTGTTGACCATGTACTCCGCTCCGTGGCCGGGGTGTTGACCGCCTACTCTGCCCCGTGGCAGGGGTGTTGACTGTCTGCCACGCTCCGTGACAGGGGTGTTGTCTGTTGACTGTCTACTCCGCTCCGTGGCAGGGGTGTTGATCGTCTACCCGGCTCCATGACAGGGGTGTTGATCGTCTACCCCACCCCGTGGCAGGGGTGTTGACCGTCTACCTCAATCCGTGGCAGGGATATTGACCATCTACTCCGCTCCGTGGCAGGGGTGTTGACCGTCTACCCCGCTCCGTGGCAGGGGTGTTGACCGTCTACTCCGCTCCGTGGCAAGGGTGTTGACCGTCTACCCTGCTCCGTGGCAGGGGTGTTGACCGTCTACCTCAATCCGTGACAGGGGTGTTGGCCGTCTACTCCGCTCCGTGGCAGGGGTGTTGACCGTCTACTCCACTCCGTGGCAAGGGTGTTGACCGTCTACTCCGCTCCGTGGCCGTGGTGTTGACCATCTACCACGCTCCGTGGCAGGAGTGTTGACCGTCTACTCTGCTCCGTGGCAGGGGTGTTCACCGTCTACCCCGCTCCGTGGCAGGGATGTTGACCGTCAACTCCACTCCGTGGCAGGGGTGTTGACCGTCTACCAGCTCCGTGGGAGGGGTGTTGACCGTCTACTCCACTCCGTGGCAGGGGTGTTGACCGTATACCCCGCTCCTTGGTAGGGCTGTTGACCGTCTACCCCGCTCCATGGCTGGGGTGTTGACCGTCTACTCCGCTCTCTGGCAGGAGTTTTGACCATATACCCCGCTCCGTGGAAGGGGTGTTGACCGTCTACTCCGCTCCACGGGAGGGGTGTTGACCGTCTACTCCGCCCCGTGGCCGGGGTGTTGACCGTCTACTCCGCCCGTGGCAGGGGTGTTGACCGTCTACTCCACTCCGTGGCAGGGGTGTTGACAGTCTACACCACTACGTGACAGGGGTGTTGACCGTCTACCTTAATCCGTGACAGGGGTGTTGACCATCTACCCTGCTCCGTGGGAGGGGTAGTGACCGTCTACTCCGATCCATGGCAGGGGTGTTGACCGTCTACCCCGCTCCGTGGCAGGGGTGTTGACCGTCTACCTCAATCCGTGACAGCGTTGTTGACCGTCTACCCCTCTCCGTGGCAGGGGTGTTGACTGTCTACTCCGCTCTGTGGGAGGGGTGTTGACCGTCTACTCCACTCCCTGACAGGGGTGTTGACCGTCTACCCCGCTCAGCGGCAGGGGTGTTGACCGTCTACTCCGCTCCGTGGCAAGGGTATTAACCATCTACTCCGCTCCGTGGCAGGGGGGTTGACCGCCTACTCTGCTCCGTGGCAGGGGTGTTGACCGTCTGCCACGCTCCGTGACAGGGGTGTTGTCTGTTGACCGTCTACTCCATTCCCTGGCAGGAGTGTTGACCGTCTACTCTGCTCCGTGGGAAGGGTGTTGACCTTCTAATCCACTCCGTCGGAGAGGTGTTGACCGTCTACTCCGCTCCGTGGCAGGAGTGTTGACCGTCTACTCCGCTCTCTGGCTGGAGGGTTGACCGTCTACCCCACTTCGTGGAAGGGGTGTTGACCGTCTACTCCGCTCCGTGGCAGGGGTGTTGACCATCTACCCCGCTCCGCGGGAGGGGTGTTGACCGTCTACTCCGCCCCGTGGGAAAAGGTGTTGACCGTCTACTCCGCCCATGGCAGGGGTGTTGACCGTCTACCCCGCTCCTTGGTAGGGGTGTTGACCGTCTACCCCGCTCCGTGGCAGGTGTGTTGACCGCCTACTCCGCTCTCTGGCAGGAGTGTTGACCGTCTACCCCGCTCCGTGGAAGGGGTGTTGACCGTCTACTCCGCTCCGTGGCAGGGGTGTTGACCATCTACCCCACTCCGCGGGAAGGGTGTTGACCGTCTACTTCGCCCCGTGGCCGGGGTGTTGACCGTCTACTCCACTCCGTGGCAGGGGTGTTGACAGTCTACACCACTCCGTGACAGGGGTGTTGACCGTCTACCTCAATCCGTGACAGGGGTGTTGACCATCTACCCCGTTCCGTGGGAGGGGTGGTGACCGTCTACTCCGCTCCGTGGCAGGGGTGTTGACCGTCTATTCCGCTCCGTGGCAGGGGTGTTGACCGTCTACCTCAATCCGTGGCAGGGGTGTTGACCGTCTACCCCGCTCCGTGGCAGGGGTGTTGACCGTCTACTCCACTCCGTGACAGGGGTGTTGACCGTCTACCACGCTCCGTGGCAGGGGTGTTGACCGTCTACTCCGCTCCGTGGCAGGGGTGTTGACCGTCTACTCCACTCCGTGGCAGGGGTGTTGACCGTCTACTCCACTTTGTGGCAGAGGTGTTGACCGTCTACCTCAATCCGTAGCAGGGATGTTGACCGTCTACCTCAATCCGTGGCAGGGGTGTTGACCGTCTACTCCGCTCCGTGGCAGGGGTGTTGACCGTCTACCTCAATCCGTGACAGGGGTGTTGACCGTCTACTCCGCCCAATGGCTGGGGTGTTGACCGTCTACCTCAATCCGTGGCAGGGGTGTTGACCGTCTACCACGCTCCGTAACAAGGGTGTTGACCGTCTACCCCGATCCATGACAGGGGTGTTGACCATCTACTCCGCTCCGTGGCCGGGGTGTTGACCGCCTACTCTGCTCCGTGGCAGGGGTGTTGACTGTCTGCCACGCTCCGTGACATGGGTGTTGTCTGTTGACTATCTACTCCGCTCCGTGGCAGGGGTGTTGATCATCTACCTCACCCCGTGGCAGGGGTGTTGACCGTCTACCTCAATCCGTGGCAGGGATATTGACCGTCTACTCCGCTCCGAGTCAGGGGTGTTGACCGTCTACCCCGCTCCGTGGGAGGGGTGTTAACCGTCTACTCTGCTCTGTGGCAGGGATGTTGACCGTCTACCTCAATATGTGAGAAGGGTGTTGACCGTCTACTCCGCTCCGTGGCAGGGGTGTTGACCGTCTACTCCACTCCCTGAAAGGGATGTTGACCGTCTACCCCGCTCAACGGTAGGGGTGTTGACCGTCTACTCCGCTCCGTGGCAGGGGTGTTAACCGTCTACTCCACTCCGTGGCAGAGGTGTTGACCGTCTACTCCGTTCCGTGGCACGGGTTTTCACCGTCTACCTCAATCCGTAGCAGGGATGTTGACCGTCTACCTCAATCCGTGGCAGGGGTGTTGACCGTCTACCCCGCTCCGTGGCAGGGGTGTTGACCGTCTACTCCGCTCCGTGGCAAGGGTGTTGACCGTCTACCCTGCTCCGTGGCAGGGGTGTTGACCGTCTACCTCAATCCGTGACAGGGGTGTTGACCGTCTACCCCGCTCCGTGGCAGGGGTGTTGACCGTCTACTCCACCCCGTGGCTGGGGTGTTGACCGTCTACCCCCTCAGTGACAGGGGTGTTGTCTGTTGACTGTCTACTCCGCTCCGTGGCAGGGGTGTTGATCGTCTACCCGGCTCCATGACAGGGGTGTTGATCGTCTACCCCATCCCGTGGCAGGGGTGTTGACCGTCTACCTCAATCCGTGGCAGGGATATTGACCGTCTACTTCGCTCCGTGGCAGGGGTGTTGACCGTCTACCCCGCTCCGTGGCAGGGGTGTTGACCGTCTACCTCAATCCGTGGCAGGGATATTGACCGTCTACTCCGCTCCGAGTCAGGGGTGTTGACCGTCTACCCCGCTCCGTGGGAGGGGTGTTAACCGTCTACTCTGCTCTGTGGCAGGGATGTTGACCGTCTACCTCAATATGTGAGAAGGGTGTTGACCGTCTACTCCGCTCCGTGGCAGGGGTGTTGACCGTCTACTCAACTCCCTGAAAGGGATGTTGACCGTCTACCCCGCTCAACGGTAGGGGTGTTGACCGTCTACTCCGCTCCGTGGCAGGGGTGTTAACCGTCTACTCCACTCCGTGGCAGAGGTGTTGACCGTCTACTCCGTTCCGTGGCACGGGTTTTCACCGTCTACCTCAATCCGTAGCAGGGATGTTGACCGTCTACCTCAATCCGTGGCAGGGGTGTTGACCGTCTACCCCGCTCCGTGGCAGGGGTGTTGACCGTCTACTCCGCTCCGTGGCAAGGGTGTTGACCGTCTACCCTGCTCCGTGGCAGGGGTGTTGACCGTCTACCTCAGTCCGTGACAGGGGTGTTGACCGTCTACCCCGCTCTGTGGTAGGGGTGTTGACCGTCTACTCCGCTCCGTGGCAAGGGTGTTGACCGTCTACCCTGCTCCGTGGCAGGGGTGTTGACCGTCTACCTCAGTCCGTGACAGGGGTGTTGACCGTCTACCCCGCTTTGTGGCAGTGGTGTTGACCGTCTACTCCGCTCCGTGGGAGGGGTGTTGACCGTCTACTCTGCTCTCTGGCAGGGATGTTGACCGTCTACCTCAATCCGTGACAAGGGTGTTGACCGTCTACTCCGCTCCGTGGCAGGGTGTTGACCGTCTACTCCACTCCCTGACTGGGGTGTTGACCGTCTACCCCGCTCAGCGGCAGGGGTGTTGACCGTCTACTCCGCTCCGTGGCAGGGGTGTTAACCGTCTACTCCACTCCGTGGCAGAGGTGTTGACCGTCTACTCCGTTCCGTGGCAGGGGTGTTCACCGTCTACATCAATCCGTAGCAGGGATGTTGACCGTCTACCTCAATCCGTGGCAGGGGTGTTGACCGTCTACCCCGCTCCGTGGTAGGGGTGTTGACCGTCTACCACGCTCCGTGACAGAGGTGTTGACCATCTACTCTGCTCCGTGGCCGGGGTGTTGACCGCCTACTCTGCTCCGTGGCAGGGGTGTTGACCATCTGCCACGCTCCGTGACAGGGGTGTTGTCTGTTGACTGTCTACTCCGCTCCGTGGCAGGGGTGTTGACCGTCTACTCCGCTCCGTGGGAGGGGTGTTCACCGTCTATTCTGCTCCGTGGCAGTGATGTTGACCGTCTACCTCAATTCGTGACAGGGGTGTTGACCGTCTACCCCGCTCCGTGACAGGGGTGTTGATCGTCTACCCCACCCCTTGGCAGGAGTGTTGACCGTCTACCTCAATCCGTGGCAGGGATATTGACCGTCTACTCCGCTCCGTGGCAGGGGTGTTGACCGTCTACCCCGCTCCGTGGCAGGGGTGTTGACCGTCTACTCCGCTCCGTGGCAGGTGTGTTGACCGTCTACTCCACTCCGTGACAGGGATATTGACCATCTACTCCGCTCCGTGGGAGGGGTGTTGACCGTCTACCCCTCTCCGTAGCAGGGGTGTAGATTGTCTACCCCGCCCCGTGGCAGAGATGTTGACCGTCTACCTCAATCCGTGACAGGGGTGTTGCCCATCTACTCCGCCCCGTGGCAGGGGTGTTGACCGTCTACTCCGCTCCGTGGCATGGGTGTTGACCGTCTACTCCACTCCATGACAGGGGTGTTGACCGTCTACTCTGCTCCGTGGGAAGGGTGTTGACCGTCTACTACACTCCGTGGGAGAGGTGTTGACCGTCTACTCCGCTCCGTGGCAGGGGTGTTGACCGTCTACCCCGCTCCGTGGCAGGGGTGTTGACCGTCTACTCCGCTCCGTGGCAAGGGTGTTGACCGTCTACCCTGCTCCGTGGCAGGGGTGTTGACCGTCTACCTCAGTCCGTGACAGGGGTGTTGACCGTCTACCCCGCTCTGTGGTAGGGGTGTTGACCGTCTACTCCGCTCCGTGGCAAGGGTGTTGACCGTCTACCCTGCTCCGTGGCAGGGGTGTTGACCGTCTACCTCAGTCCGTGACAGGGGTGTTGACCGTCTACCCCGCTTTGTGGCAGGGGTGTTGACCGTCTACTCCGCTCCGTGGCATGGGTGTTGACCGTCTACTCCACTCCATGACAGGGGTGTTGACCGTCTACTCTGCTCCGTGGGAAGGGTGTTGACCGTCTACTACACTCCGTGGGAGAGGTGTTGACCGTCTACTCCGCTCCGTGGCAGGGGTGTTGACCGTCTACACCGCTCCGTGGCAGGGGTGTCGACCGTCTACCCCGCTCCGTGGCAGGGGTGTTGACCGTCTACTCCGCTCCGTGGCAAGGGTGTTGACCGTCTACCCTGCTCCGTGGCAGGGGTGTTGACCGTCTACCTCAGTCCGTGACAGGGGTGTTGACCGTCTACCCCGCTCCGTGGCAGGGGTGTTGACCGTCTACTCCGCTCCGTGGGAGGGGTGTTGACCGTCTACTCTGCTCTCTGGCAGGGATGTTGACCGTCTACCTCAATCCGTGACAAGGGTGTTGACCGTCTACTCCGCTCCGTGGCAGGGGTGTTGACCGTCTACCCTGCTCCGTGGCAGGGGTGTTGACCGTCTACCTCAGTCCGTGACAGGGGTGTTGACCGTCTACCCCGCTAAGCGGCAGGGGTGTTGACCGTCTACTCCGCTCCGTGGCAGGGGTGTTAACCGTCTACTCCACTCCGTGGCAGAGGTGTTGACCGTCTACTCCGTTCCGTGGCAGGGGTGTTCACCGTCTACATCAATCCGTAGCAGGGATGTTGACCGTCTACCTCAATCCGTGGCAGGGGTGTTGACCGTATACCCCGCTCCGTGGTAGGGGTGTTGACCGTCTACCACGCTCCGTGACAGAGGTGTTGACCATCTACTCTGCTCCGTGGCCGGGGTGTTGACCGCCTACTCTGCTCCGTGGCAGGGGTGTTGACCGTCTGCCACGCTCTGTGACAGGGGTGTTGTCTGTTGACTGTCTACTCCGCTCCGTGGCAGGGGTGTTGACCGTCTACTCCGCTCCGTGGGAGGGGTGTTCACCGTCTATTCTGCTCCGTGGCAGTGATGTTGACTGTCTACCTCAATTCGTGACAGGGGTGTTGACCGTCTACCCCGCTCCGTGACAGGGGTGTTGATCGTCTACCCCAACCCTTGGCAGGAATGTTGACCGTCTACCTCAATCCGTGGCAGGGATATTGACCGTCTACTCCGCTCCGTGGCAGGGGTGTTGACCGTCTACCCCGCTCCGTGGCAGGGGTGTTGACCGTCTACTCCGCTCCGTGGCAGGTGTGTTGACCATCTACTCCACTCCGTGACAGGGATATTGACCATCTACTCCGCTCCGTGGGAGGGGTGTTGACCGTCTACCCCTCTCCGTAGCAGGGGTGTAGATTGTCTACCCCGCCCCGTGGCAGAGGTGTTGACCGTCTACCTCAATCCGTGACAGGGGTGTTGCCCATCTACTCCGCCCCGTGGCAGGGGTGTTGACCGTCTACTCCGCTCCGTGACATGGGTGTTGACCGTCTACTCCACTCCATGGCAGGGGTGTTGATCGTCTACTCTGCTCCGTGGGAAGGGTGTTGACAGTCTACTACACTCCGTGGGAGAGGTGTTGACCGTCTACTCCGCTCCGTAGCAGGGGTGTTGGCCGTCTACTCCGCTCCGTGGCAGGGGTGTTGATCGTCTACTCCACTCCGTGGCAGGGGTGTTGACCGTCTACTCCGCCCCGTGGCTGGGGTGTTGACCATCTACCCCCTCCGTGACCGGGGTGTTGACCGCCTACTCCGCTCCGTGTCAGGTGTGTTGACCATATATCCCGCACAGTGGGAGGGGTGTTGACCGTCTACACCGCTCCGTGGCAGGGGTGGTAACCGTCTACTCCGCTCCGTGGCAGGAGTGTTGACCGTCTACTCTGCTCCGTGGGAAGGGTGTTGACCGTCTACTACACTCCGTGGGAGGGGTGTTGACCGTCTACCCCGCTCCGTGGGAAAAGATGTTGACCGTCAACCCTGCTCCGTGGTAGGGGTGTTGACAGTCTACTCCGCTCCGTGGCAGGGGTGTTGACCGTCTACTCCGCTCTGTGGCAGGGGTGTTCACCGTCTACCTCAATCCGTGGCAGGGATGTTGGCCGTCTACCTCAATCCGTGACAGGGGTGTTGACCGTCTACTCCGCTCCGTGGCAGGGGTGTTGACCGTCTACTCCACTCCGTGACAGGGGTGTTGACCGTCTACCCTGCTCCGTGGCAGGGGTGTTGACCGTCTACTCCGCTCCGTGGCAGGGGTGTTAACCGTCTACTCCACTCCGTGGCAGAGGTGTTGTCCGTCTACTCCGCTCCGTGGCAGGGGTATTCACCGTCTACCTCAATCCGTGGCAGGGGTGTTGACCGTCTACCTCAATCCGTGGCAGGGGTGTTGACCGTCTACCACGCTCCGTGGCAGGGGTGTTGGCCGTCTAACCCGCTCCATTACAGGGGTGTTGACCATCTACTCCGCTCCGTGGCCGGGGTGTTGACCGCCTACTCTGCTCCGTGGCAGGGGTGTTGACTGTCTGCCAGGCTCCGTGACAGGGGTGTTGTCTGTTGACCGTCTACTCCGCCCCGTGGCCGGGGCGTTTACAATCTACCACGCTCCGTGGTAGGGGTGTTGACCATCTACTCCGCTCCGTAACAGGGGTGTTGACAGTCTTCTCCGCTCCGTGACAGGGATGTTGACCGTCTTCTCCGCTCCGTGACAGGGATGTTGACCGTCTACTCCGCTCCGTGGCAGGGGTGTTGACCATCTACCCCGCTCCGTGTCCGGGGTGTTGACCGTCTTCTCGACTCCGTGGCAGGGGTGTTGACCGTCTACCCCGCTCCGTGGTGGGGTGTTCACCGTCTACTCCACTCCGTGGCAGGGGTGTTGACCGTCTATTCCGCTCGGTGGCCAGGGTGTTGACCGTCTACTCCACTCCGTGGGAGGGGTGTTGACCGTCTACTCCGCTTCGTGACAGGGGTGTTGACCGTTTACTCCGCTCCGTCGCAAGGGTGTTGACCGTCTACCCCGCTCCGTGGCAGGGGTGTTGACCGTCTACTCCGCTCCGTGGCAGGGGTGTTGACCGTCAACTCCGCTCCGTGGCAGGGGTGTTGACCGTCTACTTCAATCCGTAGCAGGGGTGTTGACCGTCTACCTCAATCCGTAGCAGGGCATTGTAGCAATCCGTAGCAGGGACCATCTACTCCGCTCTCTATCAAGGGTGTTGATCGTCTACCCCGCTCCGTGTCAGGGGTGTTCACCGTCTACCCCGCCCCGTGGCAGGGGTGTTGACCATCTACTCCGCCCCGTGGCAGGGGTGTTGACCGTCTACCCCGCTCCGTGGCAGGGGAGTTGACCGTCTACTCCGCCCTGTGGCAGGGGTGTTGACCGTCTACCCCGCTCCGTGACCGGGGTGTTGACCGTCTACTCCGGTCCGTGGCAAGGGTGTTGACCGTCTACTTCGCTCCGTGGCAGGGGTGTTGACCGTCTACCCCGCTCCGTGGCAGGGGTGTTGACCGTCTACCTCAATCCGTGGCAGGGATATTGACCGTCTACTCCGCTCCGTGGCAGGGGTGTTGACCGTCTACCCCGCTCCGTGGCAGGGGTGTTGACCGTCTACTCCGCTCCGTGGCAAGGGTGTTGACCGTCTACCCTGCTCCGTGGCAGGGGTGTTGACCGTCTACCTCAGTCCGTGACAGGGGTGTTGACCGTCTACCCCGCTCCGTGGTAGGGGTGTTGACCGTCTACTCCGCTCCGTGGGAGGGGTGTTGACCGTCTACTCTGCTCTCTGGCAGGGATGTTGACCGTCTACCTCAATCCGTGACAAGGGTGTTGACCGCCTACTCCGCTCCGTGTCAGGTGTGTTGACCATATATCCCTACCGTGGGAGGGGTGTTGACCGTCTACTCCGCTCCGTGGCAGGGGTGTTAACCGTCTACTCCGCTCCGTGGCAGGAGTGTTGACCGTCTACCCTTCTCCGTGGGAGGGGTGTTGACCGTCTACCCCGCTCCGTGGGAAAAGATGTTGACCGTCAACCCTGCTCCGTGGTAGGGGTGTTGACAGTCTACTCCGCTCCGTGGCAGGGGTGTTGACCGTCTACCACGCTCCGTGACAGAGGTGTTGACCATCTACTCTGCTCCGTGGCCGGGGTGTTGACCGCCTACTCTGCTCCGTGGCATGGGTGTTGACCGTCTGCCACGCTCCGTGACAGGGGTGTTGTCTGTTGACTGTCTACTCGCTCCGTGGCAGGGGTGTTGACCGTCTACTTCTCTCCGTGGCCGGGGTGTTGACCGTCTACTCCGCTCCGTGGCAGGGGTGTTGATTGTCTACCCGGCTCCGTGACAGGGGTGTTGATCGTCTACCCCACCCCGTGGCAGGGGTGTTGACCGTCTACCTCAATCCTTGGCAGGAATATTGACCGTCTACTCCGCTCCGTGTCAGGGGTGTTGACCGTCTACCCCGGTCCGTGGCAGGGGTGTTGACCGTCTACTCCGCTCCGTGGCCAGGGTGTTGACCGTCTACCCCGCTCCGTGGCAGGGGTGTTGACCGTCTACTCCGCTCCGCGGGAGGGGTGTTGACCGTCTACTCTGCTCTGTGGCAGGGATGTTGACCGTCTACCACAATCCGTGAAAGGGGTGTTGACCGTCTACTCCGCTCCGTGGCAGGGGTATTGACCGTCTACTCCACTCCCTGACAGGGGTGTTGACCGTCTACCCCGCTCATCGGCAGGGGTGTTGACCGTCTAATCCGCTCCGTGGCAGGGGTGTTAACCGTCTACTCCACTCCGTGGCAGAGGTGTTTTCCGTCTACTCCGTTACGTGGAAGGGGTGTTCACCGTCTACCTCAATCCGTAGCAGGGATGTTGACCGTCTACATCAATCCGTGGCATGGGTGTTGACCGTCTACCCGGCTCCGTGGCAGGGGTGTTGACCGTCTACCCCGCTCCGTGACAGGGGTGTTGACCATCTACTCCGCTCTGTGGCCGGGGTGTTGACCGCCTACTCTGCTTCGTGGCAGGGGTGTTGACCGTCTGCAACGCTCCGTGACTGGGGTGTTGTCTGTTGACTGTCTACTCCGCTCCGTGGCAGGGGTGTTGACCGTCTACTTCTCTCCGTGGCCGGGGTGTTGATCGTCTACCCCGCTCCGTGACAGGGGTGATGATCGTCTACCCCACCCCGTGGCAGGGGTGTTGACCATCTACTCCGCCACGTGGCAGGGGTGTTGACCGTCTACTCTGCTCTGTGGCAGGGATGTTGACCGTCTACTCCGCTCCGTGGCAGGGGTGTTGATTGTCTACCCGGCTCCGTGACAGGGGTGTTGATCGTCTACCCCACCCCGTGGCAGGGGTGTTAACCGTCTACCTCGATCCGTGGCAGGGATATTGACCGTCTACTCCGCTCCGTGGGAGGGGTGTTGACCGTCTACCCCTCTCCGTAGCAGGGGTGTAGATCGTCTACCCCGCCCCGTAGCAGGGGTGTTGACCGTCTACCTCAATCCGTGACAGGGGTGTTGCCCATCTACTCCGCTCCGTGGCAGGGGTGTTGACCATCTACTCCGCTCCGTGGCAGGGGGGTTGACCGCCTACTCTGCTCCGTGGCAGGGGTGTTGACCGTCTGCCACGCTCCGTGATAGGGGTGGTGTCTGTTCACCGTCTACTCCACTCCGTGGGAGAGGTGTTGACCGTCTACTCCACTCTCTGGCAGGGGTGTTGACCGTCTACTCTGCTCCGTGGGAAGGGTGTTGACCTTCTAATCCAATCCGTCGGAGAGGTGTTGACCGTCTACTCCGCTCCGTGGCAGGAGTGTTGACCGTCTCCTCCGCTCTCTGGCTGGAGTGTTGACCGTCTACCCCACTTCGTGAAAGGGGTGTTGACCGTCTACTCCGCTCCGTGGCAGGGGTGTTGACCATCTACCCCGCTCCGCCGGAGGGGTGTTGACCGTCTACTCCGCCCCGTGGGAAAAGGTGTTGACCGTCTACTCCGCCCGTGGCAGGGGTGTTGACCGTCTACCCCGCTCCTTGGTAGGGGTGTTGACCGTCTACCCCGCTCCGTGGCAGGTGTGTTGACCGTCTACTCCGCTCTCTGGCAGGAGTGTTGACCGTCTACCCCGCTCCGTGGAAGGGGTGTTGACCGTCTACTCCGCTCCGTGGCAGGGGTGTTGATCATCTACCCCGCTCCGCGGGAGGGGTGTTGACCGTCTACTTCGCCCCGTGGCCGGGGTGTTGACCGTCTACCCCACTCCGTGGCAGTGGTGTTGACAGTCTACACCAATCCGTGACAGGGGTGTTGACCGTCTACCTCAATCCGTGACAGGGGTGTTGACCATCTACCCCGCTCCGTGGGAGGGGTGGTGACCGTCTACTCCGCTCCGTGGCAGGGGTGTTGACCGTCTATTCCGCTCCGTGACAGGGGTGTTGACCGTCTACCTCAATCCGTGGCAGGGGTGTTGACCGTCTACCCCGCTCCGTGGCCGGGGTGTTGACCGTCTACTCCACTCCGTGACAGGGGTGTTGACCGTCTACCACGCTCCGTGGCAGGGGTGTTGACCGTCTACTCCGCTCCGTGGCAGGGGTGTTGTCCGTCTACTCCACTCCGTGGCAGGGGTGTTGACCGTCTACTCCACTCCGTGGCCGAGGTGTTGACCGTCTACCTCAATCCGTAGCAGGGATGTTGACCGTCTATCTCAATCCGTGGCAGGGGTGTTGACCGTCTACCCCGCTCCGTGGCAGGGGTGTTGACCGTCTACTCCGCTCCGTGACAAGGGTGTTGACCGTCTACCCTGCTCCGTGGCAGGGGTGTTGACCGTCTACCTCAATCCGTGACAGGGGTGTTGACCGTCTACCCCGCTCCGTGGCAGGGGTGTTGACCGTCTACTCCGCCCCGTGGCTGGGGTGTTGACCGTCTACCTCAATCCGTGGCAGGGGTGTTGACCGTCTACCACGCTCCGTAACAAGGGTGTTGACCGTCTACCCCGCTCCATGACAGGGGTGTTGACCATCTACTCCGCTCCGTGGCCGGGGTGTTGACCGCCTAATCTGCTCCGTGGCAGGGGTGTTGACTGTCTGCCACGCTCCGTGACATGGGTGTTGTCTGTTGACTGTCTACTCCGCTCCGTGGCAGGGGTGTTGACCGTCTACTCCGCCCCGTGGCTGGGGTGTTGACAGTCTACACCAATCCGTGACAGGGGTGTTGACCGTCTACCTCAATCCGTGACAGGGGTGTTGACCGTCTACCCCGCTCCGTGGGAGGGGTGTTAAACGTCTACTCTGCTCTGTGGCAGGGATGTTGTCCGTCTACCTCAATCCGTGAGAAGAGTGTTGACCGTCTACTCCGCTCCGTGTCAGGGGTGTTCACCGTCTACTCCACTCCCTGACAGGGATGTTGACCGTCTACCCCGCTCAGCGGTAGGGGTGTTGACCGTCTACTCCGCTCCGTGGAAGGGGTGTTAACCGTCTACTCCAATCCGTGGCAGAGGTGTTGACCGTCTACTCCGTTCCGTGGCAGGGGTGTTCACCGTCTACCTCAATCCGTAGCAGGGATGTTGACCGTCTACATCAATCCGTGGCAGGGGTGTTGACCGTCTACCCCGCTCCGTGGCAGGGGTGCTGACCGTCTACTCCGCTCCGTGGCAAGGGTGTTGACCGTCTACCCTGCTCCGTGGCAGGGGTGTTGACCGTCTACCTCAATCCGTGACAGGGGTGTTGACCGTCTACCCCGCTCCGTGGCAGGGGTGTTGACCGTCTACTCCGCCCCGTGGCTGGGGTGTTGACCGTCTACTCCCCTCCGTGACAGGGGTGTTGTCTGTTGACTGTCTACTCCGCTCCGTGGCAGGGGTGTTGATCGTCTACCCGGCTCCATGACCGGGGTGTTGATCGTCTACCCCACCCCGTGGCAGGGGTGTTGACCGTCTACCTCAATCCTTGGCAGGGATATTGACCGTCTACTCCGCTCCGTGGCAGGGGTGTTGACCGTCTACCCCGCTCCGTGGCAGGGGTGTTGACCGTCTACTCCGCTCCGTGACAAGGGTGTTGACCGTCTACCCTGCTCCGTGGCAGGGGTGTTGACCGTCTACCTCAATCCGTGACAGGGGTGTTGACCGTCTACCCCGCTCCGTGGCAGGGGTGTTGACCGTCTACTCCGCCCCGTGGCTGGGGTGTTGACCGTCTACCTCAATCCGTGGCAGGGGTGTTGACCGTCTACCACGCTCCGTAACAAGGGTGTTGACCGTCTACCCCGCTCCATGACAGGGGTGTTGACCATCTACTCCGCTCCGTGGCCGGGGTGTTGACCGCCTAATCTGCTCCGTGGCAGGGGTGTTGACTGTCTGCCACGCTCCGTGACATGGGTGTTGTCTGTTGACTGTCTACTCCGCTCCGTGGCAGGGTTGTTGATCGTCTACCCGGCTCCGTGACAGGGGTGTTGATCGTCTACCCCACCCCGTGGCAGGGGTGTTGACCGTCTACCTCAATCCGTGGCAGGGATATTGACCGTTTACTCCGCTCCGAGTCAGGGGTGTTGACCGTCTACCCCGCTCCGTGGGAGGGGTGTTAAACGTCTACTCTGCTCTGTGGCAGGGATGTTGTCCGTCTACCTCAATCCGTGAAAAGAGTGTTGACCGTCTACTCCGCTCCGTGTCAGGGGTGTTCACCGTCTACTCCACTCCCTGACAGGGATGTTGACCGTCTACCCCGCTCAGCGGTAGGGGTGTTGACCGTCTACTCCGCTCCGTGGAAGGGGTGTTAACCGTCTACTCCAATCCGTGGCAGAGGTGTTGACCGTCTACTCCGTTCCGTGGCAGGGGTGTTCACCGTCTACCTCAATCCGTAGCAGGGATGTTGACCGTCTACCTCAATCCGTGGCAGGGGTGTTGACCGTCTACCCCGCTCCGTGGCAGGGGTGCTGACCGTCTACTCCGCTCCGTGGCAAGGGTGTTGACCGTCTACCCTGCTCCGTGGCAGGGGTGTTGACCGTCTACCTCAATCCGTGACAGGGGTGTTGACCGTCTACCCCGCTCCGTGGCAGGGGTGTTGACCGTCTACTCCGCCCCGTGGCTGGGGTGTTGACCGTCTACTCCCCTCCGTGACAGGGGTGTTGTCTGTTGACTGTCTACTCCGCTCCGTGGCAGGGGTGTTGATCGTCTACCCGGCTCCATGACCGGGGTGTTGATCGTCTACCCCACCCCGTGGCAGGGGTGTTGACCGTCTACCTCAATCCTTGGCAGGGATATTGACCGTCTACTCCGCTCCGTGGCAGGGGTGTTGACCGTCTACCCCGCTCCGTGGCAGGGGTGTTGACCGTCTACTCCGTTCCGTGGCAAGGGTGTTCACCGTCTACCTAAATCCGTAGCAGGGATGTTGACCGTCTACCTCAATCCGTGGCAGGGGTGTTGACCGTCTATCCCGCTCCGTGGCAGGGGTGCTGACCGTCTACTCCGCTCCGTGGCAAGTGTGTTGACCGTCTACCCTGCTCCGTAGCAGGGGTGTTGACCGTCTACCTCAATCCGTGACAGGGGTGTTGACCGTCTACCCCGCTCCGTGGCAGGGGTGTTGACCGTCTACCTCAGTCCGTGACAGGGGTGTTGACCGTCTACCCCGCTCCGTGGCAGGGGTGTTGACCGTCTACTCCGCTCCGTGGGAGGGGTGTTGACCGTCTACTCTGCTCTCTTGCAGGGATGTTGACCGTCTACCTCAATCCGTGACAAGGGTGTTGACCCTCTACTCCGCTCCGTGGCAGGGGTGTTGACAGTCTACTCCACTCCCTGACTGGGGTGTTGACCGTCTACCCCGCTCAGCGGCAGGGGTGTTGACCGTCTAATCCGCTCCGTGGCAGGGGTGTTAACCGTCTACTCCACTCCGTGGCAGGGGTGTTGACCGTCTACTCCACTCCGTGGCAGAGGTGTTGACCGTCTACTCCGTTCCGTGGCAAGGGTGTTCACCGTCTACATCAATCCGTAGCAGGGATGTTGACCGTCTACCTCAATCCGTGGCAGGGGTGTTGACCGTCTACCCCGCTCCGTGGTAGGGGTGTTGACCGTCTACCACGCTCCGTGACAGAGGTGTTGACCATCTACTCCGCTCCGTGGTCGGGGTGTTGACCGCCTACTCTGCTCCGTGGCAGGGGTGTTGACCGTCTGCCACGCTCCGTGACAGGGGTGTTGTCTGTTGACTGTCTACTCCGCTCCGTGGGAGGGGTGTTGACCGTCTACTCTGCTCCGTGGCAGTGATGTTGACCGTCTACCTCAATCCGTGACAGGGGTGTTGACCGTCTACTCCGCTCCGTGGCAGGGGTGTTGACCGTCTACTCCGCTCCGTGGGAGGGGTGTTGACCGTCTATTCTGCTCGGTGACAGTGATGTTGACCGTCTACCTCAATTCGTGACAGGGGTGTTGACCGTCTACCCCGCTCCGTGACAGGGGTGTTGATCGTCTACCCCACCCCGTGGCAGGAGTGTTACCCGTCTACCCCGCTCCGTGGCAGGGGTGTTGACCGTCTACCCCGCTCCGTGGCAGGTGTGTTGACCGTCTACTCCATTCCGTGGCAGGGATATTGACCGTCTACTCCGCTCCGTGGGAGGGGTGTTGACCGTCTACTCCGCTTCGTGACAGGGGTGTTGACCGTTTACTCCGCTCCGTCGCAAGGGTGTTGACCGTCTACCCCGCTCCGTGGCAGGGGTGTTGACCGTCTACTCCGCTCCATGGCAGGGGTGTTGACCGTCAACTCCGCTCCGTGGCAGGGGTGTTGACCGTCTACTTCAATCCGTAGCAGGGGTGTTGAACGTCTACCTCAATCCGTAGCAGGGGTGTTGACCATCTACTCCGATCTCTATCAAGGGTGTTGATCGTCTACCCCGCTCCGTGTCAGGGGTGTTCACCGTCTACCCCGCCCCGTGGCAGGGGTGTTGACCATCTACTCCGCCCCGTGGCAGGGGTGTTGACCGTCTACCCCGCTCCGTGGCAGGGGAGTTGACCGTCTACCCCGCCCTGTGGCAGGGGTGTTGACCGTCTACCCCGCTCCGTGACCGGAGTGTTGACCGTCTACTCCGGTCCGTGGCAAGGGTTTTAACCGTCTACTTCGCTCCGTGGCAGGGGTGTTGACCGTCTACCCCGCTCCGTGGCAGAGATCTTCACCATCTACTCCGCTCTATGACAGGGGTGTTGACCGTCTACCCCGCTCCGTGGCTGGGGTCTTGACCATCTACTCCGCTCTATGGCAGGGGTGTTGACCGTCTACCCCGCGAAGTGAAAGGGTGTTGACCGTCTAGCCGGCTCTGTGGCAGGGGTGTTGACCATCTACCTCAATCCGTGACAGGGGTGTTGACCGTCTACTGCACTCCGTGGCAGGGGTGTTGAACGTCTACCTCAATCCATGACAGGGGTGTTGACCGTCTACTGAGCTCCGTGGCAGTGGTGTTGACCGTCTACCTCAATCCGTGACAGGGGTGTTGACCGTCTACTCCACTCCGGGGCAGGGGTGTTGACCGTCTACCCCGCTCCGTGGCCGAGGTGTTGACCGTCTACTCCACGCCGTGTCCGAGGTGTTGACCGTCTGCCACGCCCCGTGGCAGGGGTGTTGTCTGTTGACTGTCTACTCCGCTCCGTGGCAGGGGTGTTGACCGTCTACTCCGCCCCGTTGCCGGGGTGTTGGCCGTCTACTGCGCTCTGTGGCAGGGGTGTTGACCGTCTACTGAGCTCCGTGGCAGTGGTGTTGACCGTCTACCTTAATCCGTGACAGGGGTGTTGACCGTCTACTCCACTCCGGGGCAGGGGTGTTGACCGTCTACTCCGCTCCGTGGCCGGGGTGTTGACCGTCTACTGCACTCCGTGTCCGAGGTGTTGACCGTCTACTCCGCTCCTTGGCAGGGGTGTTGACCGTCTACTCCACTCCGTGGCAGCGGTGTTGATCGTCTACTCTGCTACATCGCAGGGATGTTGACCGTCTACCTCAATCCGTGACAGGGGTGTTGACCGTCTACTCCACTCCGTGGCAGAGGTGTTGACCGTCTACTCCGCTCCGTGGCAGGGGTGTTCACCGTCTACCTCAATCCGTGGCAGGGGTGTTGACCGTATACCTCAATCCGTGACAGGGGTGTTGACCGGCTACCCCGCTCCGTGGCAGGGGTGTTGACCGTCTACCCCGCTCTGTGACAGGGGTGTTGACCATCTACTCCGCTCCGTAGCCGGTGTGTTGACCGCCTACTCTGCTCCGTGGCAGGGGTGTTGTCCGTCTGCCACGCTCCGTGGGAGGGGTGTTGTCTGTTGACTGTCTACTCCGCTCCGTGGCAGGGGTGTTGACCGTCTACTCCTCTCCGTGACCGGGGTGTTGATCGTCTACCCCGCTCTGTGGCAGGGGTATTGATCGTCTACCCCACCCCGTGGCAGGGGTGTTAACCGTCTACCTCAATCCGTGGCAGGGGTATTGACCGTCTCCTCCGCTCCGTGGCAGGGGTGTTGACCGTCTACTCCGCCCCGTTGCCGGGGTGTTGGCCGTCTACTGCGCTCTGTGGCAGGGGTGTTGACCGTCTACTCCATTCCGTGGCAGGGGTATTGACTGTCTACTCCACTCCGTGGGAGAGGTGTTGCCCGTCTACTCCGCTCCGTGGCAGGGGTGTTGGCCGTCTACTCCGCTCCGTGGCAGGGGTGTTGACCGTCTACTCCACTCCGTGGCAGGGTTGTTGACCGTCTACTCCACTCCGTGGCAGGTGTGTTGACCGTCCACTCCGCTCCGTGGCAGGGGTGTTGAACGTCTACTCCGCCCCGTGGCCGAGGTGTTGACCATCTACCACGCTCCGTGGCTGGGGTGTTCCCCGTCTACCTCAATTCGTGGCAGGGGTGTTGACCGTCTACCTCAATCCGTGGCAGGGGTCTTGACCATCTACTCCGCTCTATGCCAGGGGTGTTGACCGTCTACCCCGCGAAGCGAAAGGGTGTTGACCGTCTACCCCGCTCTGTGGCAGAGGTGTTGACCATCTACCTCAATCCGTGACAGGGGTGTTGACCGTCTACTGCGCTCCGTGGCAGGGGTGTTGACCCTCTACTCCGCTCCGTGGGAGGGTGTTGACCGTCTTTTCTGCTCCGTGGCAGGGATGTTGACCGTCTGCCACGCCCCGTGGCAGGGGGTGTTGTCTGTTGACTGTCTACTCCGCTCCGTGGCAGGGGTGTTGACCGTCTACTCCTCTCCGTGGCCGGGATGTTGATCGTCTACCCCGCAAAGTGAAAGGGTGTTGACCGTCTACCCCGCTCTGTGTCAGGGGTGTTGACCATCTACCTCAATCCGTGACAGGAGTGTTGACCGTCTACTGCACTCCGTGGCAGGGGTGTTGAACGTCTACCTCAATCCATGACAGGGGTGTTAACCGTCTACTGCGCTCGGTGGCAGGGGTGTTGACCGTCTACCTCAATCCGTGACAGGGGTGTTGACCGTCTACTGCACTCCGTGGCAGGGGTGTTGACCGTCTACCCCGCTCCGTGGCCGGGGTGTTGACCGTCTACCCCACTCTGTGACTGATGTGTTGACCGTCTACTCCGCCCCGTGGCCGGGGTGTTGACCGTCTACCCCACTCCGTGACGGGGGTGTTGCCGTCTACTCCGCTCCGTGGCAGGTTTGTTGACCATCTAAACTGTTCCGTGGGAGGGGTGTTGACCGTCTACTCCGCTCCGTGGCAGGGGTGTTGACCGTCTACTTCAATCCGTGGCAGGGGTGTTGACCGTCTACCTCAATCCGTAGCAGGGGTGTTGACCATCTACT
This sequence comes from Chirona hameri, assembly GCA_036785665.1. NCBI lineage: Eukaryota > Metazoa > Arthropoda > Thecostraca > Balanomorpha > Balanidae > Chirona > Chirona hameri. The sequence goes on along the minus strand of JAXIVJ010000020.1, from coordinate 405,164 downwards.
CCGCTCTCTATCAAGGGTGTTGATCGTCTACCCCGCTCCGTGTCAGGGGTGTTCACCGTCTACCCCGCCCCGTGGCAGGGGTGTTGCCCGTCTACTCCGCCCCGTGGCAGGGGTGTTGACCATCTACCCCGTTCCGTGGGAGGGGTGTTGACCGTCTACTCCGCTTCGTGACAGGGGTGTATACCGTCTACTCCGCTCCGTGGCAAGGGTGTTGACCATCTACCCCGCTCCGTGGCCGGGATGTTGACCGTCTACTCCGCCCCGTGGCTGGGGTGTTGACCGTCTACCTCAATCCGTGGCAGGGGTGTTGGCCGTCTACTCCACTCAATGACAGGGGTGTTGACCGTCTACCTCAATCCGTGACCGGGCTGTTGACCGTCTACTCCGCTCCGTGGCAGGGGTGTTGACCGTCTACCTCAATCCGTGGCAGGGGTGTTGACCGTCTACCTCAATCCGTAGCAGGGGTGTTGACCATCTACTCCGCTCTCTAGCAGGGGTGTTGATCGTCTACCCCGCTCCGTGACCGGGGTGTTGACCGTCTACTCCACTCCGTGCCCGGGGTGTTGACCGTCTACCCCGCTCCGTGGCAGGGGTGTTGGCCGTCTACTCTGCACCATAGCAGGGGTGTTTTCCGACTACCCTGCTCCGTGACCGGGGTGTTGACCGTCTACCCCGCTCCGTGTCAGGGTGTTGACCATCTACCCCGCTTCGGAGCAGAGGTGTTGACCGACTACCCTGCTCCGTGGCCGGGGTGTTGTCCGTCTACACCGTTCCGTGGCAGAGGTGTTGACCGTCTACCCCGCTCCGTGGCAGGGGTGTTGACCGTCTACTTCGCCCCGTGGCAGGGGTGTTGACCGTCTACCCCGCTCCGTGACCGGGGTGTTGACCGTCTACCCCGCTCCATGGCAGGGGTTTTCACCGTCTACTCCGCCCCGTGGCAGGGGTGTTGACCGTCTACTCCGCCCCGTGGCAGGGGTGTTGACCGTCTACCTCGCTCCGTGGCAGCGGAGTTGACCGTCTACTTCTCCCTGTGGCCGGGGTGTTGACCGTCTACACCGCTCCGTGACCGGGGTGTTGACCGTCTACTCAGCTCCGTGGCAGGGGTGTTGACCGTCTACTCCGCTCCGTGGGAGGGGTGTTGACCGTCTACTCCGCTCCGTGGCAAGTGTGTTGACCGTCTACTTCGCTCTGTGGCAGGGGTGTTGACCGTCTACTCCGCCCCGTGGCAGGGGTGTTGACCATCTACCACGCTCCGTGGCAGGGGTGTTCCCCGTCTACCTCAATCCGTGGCAGGGGTGTTGACCGTCTACCTCAATCCGTGGCAGGGGTATTGGCCATCTACCCCGCGCCGTGGCAGGGGTGTTGACCGTCTACTCCGCCCCGTGGCAGGGGTGTTGTCCGTCTACTCCGCTCCGTGGCAGGGGTGTTGACCGTCTACTCCGCTCCGTGGCAGGGGTGTTGACTATCTACTCCGCTCCGTGGCAGGGGTGTTGACCGTCTACTCCACTCCGTGGCAGGGGTGTTGACCGTCTACTCTGCTCCGTGGGAAGGGTGTTGACCGTCTACTCCACTCCGTGGCATGGGTGTTGGCCGTCTACCCCGCTCCGTGGCAGGGGTGTTGACCGTCTACTCCGCTCCGTAGCAGGGGTGTTGGCCGTCTACCCCGCTCCATGGCAGGGGTGTTGATCGTCTACCCTGCTCTCTGGCAGTGGTTTTTACCGTCTACCCCGCTCCGTGGGAGGAGTGTTGACCATCTACTCCACTCCGTGGCAGGTGTGTTGACCGTCTAATCCACTCCGTGGCAGGGGTGTTGACCGTCTACCCCGCTCCGTGGGAGGGGTGTTGACCATCTACTCCACTCCGTGGGAGGGGTGTTGACCGTCTACCCTGCTCCGTGCCAGGGGTGTTGACCGTCTATTCCGCTCCGTAGCCGGGATGTTGACCGTCTACTCCGCTCCGTGACAGGCGTATTGACCGTCTACTCCGCTCCGTGACAGGGGTGTTGACCGTATACCTCAATCCGTGGAAGGGGTGTTCACCGGCTACTCCCGCTCCGTGGCAGGGGTGTTGACCGTCTATTCCGCTCCGTTGCCGGGATGTTGACCGTCTACTCCGCTCCGTGACAGGCGTATTGACCGTCTACTCCGCTCCGTGACAGAGGTATTGGCCGTCTACTCCGCTCCGTGACAGGGGTTTTGACCGTCTACCTCAATCTGTGACAGGGCTGTTGACCGTCTACTCCGCTCCGTGGCAGGGGTGTTGACCGTCTACTCCGCCCCGTGGCTGGGGTGTTTACCATCTACCACGCTCCGTGATAGGGGTGTTGACCATCTACTCCGCTCCGTGACAGGGGTTTTGACAGTCTACTCCGCTCCGTGACAGGGGTGTTCACCGTCTTCTCCGCTCCGTGACAGGGATGTTGACCGTCTACTCCGCTCCGTGGCAGGGGTGTTGACCATCTACCCCGCTCCGTGTCCGGGGTGTTGACCGTCTTCTCGACTCCGTGGCAGGGGTGTTGACCGTCTACCCCGCTCCGTGGTGGGGTGTTCACCGTCTACTCCACTCCGTGGCAGGGGTGTTGACCGTCTATTCCGCTCGGTGGCCGGGGTGTTGACCGTTTACTCCGCTCCGTGCGAGGGGTGTTGACCGTCTACTCCGCTTCGTGACAGGGGTGTTGACCGTTTACTCCGCTCCGTCGCAAGGGTGTTGACCGTCTACCCCGCTCCGTGGCAGGGGTGTTGACCGTCTACTCCGCTCCGTGGCAGGAGTGTTGACCGTCAACTCAGCTCCGTGGCAGGGGTGTTGACCGTCTACTTCAATCCGTAGCAGGGGTGTTGACCGTCTACCTCAATCCGTAGCAGGGGTGTTGTCCATCTACTCCGCTCTCTATCAAGGGTGTTGATCGTCTAACCCGCTCCGTGTCAGGGGTGTTCACCGTCTACCCCGCCCAGTGGCAGGGGTGTTGACCGTCTACTCCGCCCCGTGTCAGGGGTGTTGACCGTCTACCCCGCTCCGTGGCAGGGGAGTTGACCGTCTACTCCGCCCTGTGGCAGGGGTGTTGACCGTCTACCCCGCTCCGTGACCGGGGTGTTGACCGTCTACTCCGGTCCGTGGCAAGGGTGTTGACCGTCTACTTCGCTCCGTAGCAGGGGTGTTGACCGTCTACCCCGTTCCGTGGCAGGGATCTTCACCATCTACTCCGCTCTATTGCAGGGGTGTTGACCGTCTACCCTGCTCCGTGGCTGGGGTCTTGACTATCTACCCCGCTCTATGGCAGGGGTGTTGACGTCTACCCCGCGAAGTGAAAGGGTGTTGACCGTCTACCCCGCTCTGTGGCAGGGGTGTTGACCATCTACCTCAATCCGTGACAGGGGTGTTGGCCGTCTACTGCACTCCGTGGCAGGGGTGTTGAACGTCTACATCAATCCATGACAGGGGTGTTGACCGTCTACTGAGCTCCGTGGCAGTGGTGTTGACCGTCTACCTCAATCCGTGACAGGGGTGTTGACCGTCTACTTCGCCCCGTGGCCGGGGTGTTGACCGTCTACATCAATCCGTGGCATGGGTGTTGACTGTCTACCCGGCTCCGTGGCAGGGGTGTTGACCGTCTACCCCGCTCCGTGACAGGGGTGTTGATCGTCTACCCCACCCCGTGGCAGGGGTGTTGACCATCTACTCCGCCCCGTGGCAGGGGTGTTGACCGTCTACTCTGCTCTGTGGCAGGGATGTTGACCGTCTACTCCGCTCCGTGGCAGGGGTGTTGATTGTCTACCCGGCTCCGTGACAGGGGTGTTGATCGTCTACCCCACCCCGTGGCAGGGGTGTTGACCGTCTACCTCAATCCGTGGCAGGGATATTGACCGTCTACTCCGCTCCTTGGCAGGGGTGTTGACCGTCTACCCCGCTCCGTGGCAGTGATATTGACCGTCTACTCCGCTCCGTGGGAGGGGTGTTGACCGTCTACCCCTCTCCGTAGCAGGGGTGTAGATCGTCTACCCCGCCCCGTAGCAGGGGTGTTGACCGTCTACCTCAATCCGTGACAGGGGTGTTGCCCATCTACTCCGCTCCGTGGCAGGGGTGTTGACCATCTACTCCGCTCCGTGGCAGGGGGGTTGACCGCCTACTCTGCTCCGTGGCAGGGGTGTTGACCGTCTGCCACGCTCCGTGACAGGGGTGGTGTCTGTTCACCGTCTACTCCACTCCGTGGGAGAGGTGTTGACCGTCTACTCCACTCTCTGGCAGGGGTGTTGACCGTCTACTCTGCTCCGTGGGAAGGGTGTTGACCTTCTAATCCAATCCGTCGGAGAGGTGTTGACCGTCTACTCCGCTCCGTGGCAGGAGTGTTGACCGTCTCCTCCGCTCTCTGGCTGGAGTGTTGACCGTCTACCCCACTTCGTGAAAGGGGTGTTGACCGTCTACTCCGCTCCGTGGCAGGGGTGTTGACCATCTACCCCGCTCCGCCGGAGGGGTGTTGACCGTCTACTCCGCCCCGTGGGAAAAGGTGTTGACCGTCTACTCCGCCCGTGGCAGGGGTGTTGACCGTCTACCCCGCTCCTTGGTAGGGGTGTTGACCGTCTACCCCGCTCCGTGGCAGGTGTGTTGACCGTCTACTCCGCTCTCTGGCAGGAGTGTTGACCGTCTACCCCGCTCCGTGGAAGGGGTGTTGACCGTCTACTCCGCTCCGTGGCAGGGGTGTTGACCATCTACCCCGCTCCGCGGAAGGGGTGTTGACCGTCTACTTCGCCCCGTGGCCGGGGTGTTGACCGTCTACTCCACTCCGTGGCAGTGGTGTTGACAGTCTACACCACTCCGTGACAGGGGTGTTGACCGTCTACCTCAATCCGTGACAGGGGTGTTGACCATCTACCCCGCTCCGTGGGAGGGGTGGTGACCGTCTACTCCGCTCCGTGGCAGGGGTGTTGACCGTCTATTCCGCTCCGTGGCAGGGGTGTTGACCGTCTACCTCAATCCGTGGCAGGGGTGTTGACCGTCTACTCCGCTCCGTGGCAGGGGTGTTGACCGTCTACTCCACTCCGGGGCAGGGGTGTTGACCGTCTACTCCACTCCGTGGCAGAGGTGTTGACCGTCTACCTCAATCCGTAGCAGGGATGATGACCGTCTACCTCAATCCGTGGCAGTGGTGTTGACCGTCTACCCCGCTCCGTGGCAGGGGTGTTGACCGTCTACTCCGCTCCGTGACAAGGGTGTTGACCGTCTACCCTGCTCCGTGGCAGGGGTGTTGACCGTCTACCTCAATCCGTGACAGGGGTGTTGACCGTCTACCCCGCTCCGTGGCAGGGGTGTTGACCGTCTACTCCGCCCCGTGGCTGGGGTGTTGACCGTCTACCTCAAACCGTGGCAGGGGTGTTGACCGTCTACCACGCTCCGTAACAAGGGTGTTGACCGTCTACCCCGCTCCATGACATGGGTGTTGACCATCGACTCCGCTCCGTGGCCGGGGTGTTGACCGCCTAATCTGCTCCGTGGCAGGGGTGTTGACTGTCTGCAACGCTCCGTGACATGGGTGTTGTCTGTTGACTGTCTACTCCGCTCCGTGGCAGGGTTGTTGATCGTCTACCCGGCTCCGTGACAGGGGTGTTGATCGTCTACCCCACCCCGTGGCAGGGGTGTTGACCGTCTACCTCAATCCGTGGCAGGGATATTGACCGTTTACTCCGCTCCGAGTCAGGGGTGTTGACCGTCTACCCCGCTCCGTGGGAGGGGTGTTAAACGTCTACTCTGCTCTGTGGCAGGGATGTTGACCGTCTACCTCAATCCGTGAGAAGAGTGTTGACCGTCTACTCCGCTCCGTGGCAGGGGTGTTCACCGTCTACTCCACTCCCTGACAGGGATGTTGACCGTCTACCCCGCTTAGCGGTAGGGGTGTTGACCGTCTACTCCACTCCGTGGCAGGGGTGTTAACCGTCTACTCCACTCCGTGGTAGAGGTGTTGACCGTCTACTCCGTTCCGTGGCAGGGGTGTTCACCGTCTACCTCAATCCGTAGCAGGGATGTTGACCGTCTACCTCAATCCGTGACAGGGGTGTCGACCGTCTACCCCGCTCCGTGGCAGGGGTGCTGACCGTCTACTCCGCTCCGTGGCAAGGGTGTTGACCGTCTACCCTGCTCCGTGGCAGGGGTGTTGACCGTCTACCTCAATCCGTGACAGGGGTGTTGACCGTCTACCCCGCTCCGTGGCAGGGGTGTTGACCGTCTACTCCGCCCCGTGGCTGGGGTGTTGACCGTCTACCCCCTCCGTGACAGGGGTGTTGTCTGTTGACTGTATACTCCGCTCCGTGGCAGGGGTGTTGATCGTCTACCCGGCTCCATGACCGGGGTGTTGATCGTCTACCCCACCCCGTGGCAGGGGTGTTGACCGTCTACCTCAATCCTTGGCAGGGATATTGACCGTCTACTCCGCTCCGTGGCAGGGGTGTTGACCGTCTACCCCGCTCCGTGGCAGGGGTGTTGCCGTCTACTCCGCTCCGTGGCAAGGGTGTTGACCGTCTACCCTGCTCCGTGGCAGGGGTGTTGACCGTCTACCTCAGTCCGTGACAGGGGTGATGACCGTCCACCCCGCTCCGTGGCAGGGGTGTTGACCGTCTACTCCGCTCCGTGGGAGGGGTGTTGACCGTCTACTCTGCTCTCTGGCAGGGATGTTGACCGTCTACCTCAATCCGTGACAAGGGTGTTGACCCTCTACTCCGCTCCGTGGCAGGGGTGTTGACAGTCTACTCCACTCCCTGACTGGGGTGTTGACCGTCTACCTAAATCCGTGGCAGGGGTGTTGACCGTCTACCCCGCTCCGTGGTAGGGGTGTTGACCGTCTACCACGCTCCGTGACAGAGGTGTTGACCATCTACTCCGCTCCGTGGTCGGGGTGTTGACCGCCTACTCTGCTCCGTGGCAGGGGTGTTGACCGTCTGCCACGCTCCGTGACAGGGGTGTTGTCTGTTGACTGTCTACTCCGCTCCGTGGCAGGGGTGTTGACCGTCTACTTCTCTCCGTGGCCGGGGTGTTGACCGTCTACTCCGCTCCGTGGGAGGGGTGTTGACCGTCTACTCTGCTCCGTGGCAGTGATGTTGACCGTCTACCTCAATCCGTGACAGGGGTGTTGACCGTCTACTCCGCTCCGTGGCAGGGGTGTTGACCGTCTACTCCGCTCCGTGGGAGGGGTGTTGACCGTCTATTCTGCTCGGTGACAGTGATGTTGACCGTCTACCTCAATTCGTGACAGGGGTGTTGACCGTCTACCCCGCTCCGTGACAGGGGTGTTGATCGTCTACCCCACCCCGTGGCAGGAGTGTTGCCCGTCTACCCCGCTCCGTGGCAGGGGTGTTGACCGTCTACTCCGCTCCGTGGCAGGTGTGTTGACCGTCTACTCCATTCCGTGGCAGGGATATTGACCGTCTACTCCGCTCCGTGGGAGGGGTGTTGACCGTCTACCCCTCTCCGTAGCAGGGGTGTAGATCGTCTACCCCGCCCCGTGGCAGGGGTGTTGACCGTCTACCTCAATCCGTGACAGGGGTGTTGCCCATCTACTCCTCTCCGTGGCAGGGGTGTTGACCGTCTACTCCGCCCCGTGGCATGGGTGTTGACCGTCTACTCCACTCCATGGCAGGGGTGTTGACCGTCTACTCCGCTCCGTGGCAGGGGTCTTGACCGTCTACTCTGCTCCGTGGCAGTGATGTTGACCGTCTACCTCAATCCGTGACAGGGGTGTTGACCGCCTACTCCGCTCCGTGTCAGGTGTGTTGACCATATATCCCGCACCGTGGGAGGGGTGTTGACCGTCTACTCCGCTCCCTGGCAGGGGTGTTAACCGTCTACTCCGCTCCGTGGCAGGAGTGTAGACCGTCTACCCTTCTCCGTGGGAGGGGTGTTGACCGTCTACCCCTCTCCGTGGGAAAAGATGTTGACCGTCAACACTGCTCCGTGGGAGGGGTGTTGACAGTCTACTCCGCTCCGTGGCATGGGTGTTGACAATCTACCCCGCTCCGTGGGAGGGGTGGTGACCGTCTACTCCGCTCCGTGGCAGGGGTGTTGACCGTCTACCCCGCTCCGTGGCAGAGGTGTTGAACTTCTACCTCAATCCGTGACAGGGGTGTTGACCGTCTACCCCGCTCCGTGACAGGGGTGTTGACCGTCTACTCCGCTCCGTGGAAAGGGTGTTGACCGTCTACTCTGCTCCGTGGCAGGGATGTTGACCGTCTACCCGGCTCCGTGACAGGGGTGTTGATCGTCGACCCCACCCCGTGGCAGGGGTGTTGACTGTCTACCTCAATCCGTGAAAGGGGTGTTGACCATCTACCCCGCTCCGTGGGAGGGGTGGTGACCGTCTACCTCAATCCGTGACAGGGGTGTTGGCCGTCTACCCCACTCCGTGGGAGGGGTGTTGACCGTCTACCCCTCTCCGTAGCAGGGGTGTAGATAGTCTACCCCGCCCCGTGGCAGGGGTGTTGACCGTCTACCTCAATCCGTGACAGGGGTGTTGCCCATCCACTCCGCTCCGTGGCAGGGGTGTTGACCGACTACTCCGCTCCGTGGCAGGGGTGTTGACCGTCTACTCCACTCCGTGGCAGGGGTGTTGACCATCTACTCTGCTCCGTGGGAAGGGTGTTGACCGTCTACTCCACTCCGTGGGAGAGGTGTTTACCGTCTTCTCCGCCCCGTGGCAGGGGTGTTGGCCGTCTACTCCGCTCCATGGCAGGGGTGTTGATCGTCTACTCCACTCCGTGGCAGGGGTGTTGACCGTCTACTCCGCCCCGTGGCTGGGGTGTTGACCGTCTACCCCGCTCCGTGACCGAGGTGTTGACCGCCTACTCTGCTCCGTGGCAGGTGTGTTGAACATCTATCCCGCTCCGTGGAAGGGGTGTTGACCGTCTACTCCGCTCCGTGGCAGGGGTGTTAACCGTCTACTCCGCTCCGTGGCAGGAGTGTTGACCGTCTACACCGCTCCGTGGGAGGGGTGTTGACCGTCTACCCCGCTCCGTGGGAAAAGGTGTTGACCGTCAACCCTGCTCCGTGGTAGGGGTGTTGACAGTCTACTCCGCTCCGTGGCAGAGGTGTTGACCATCTACCCCGCTCCGTGGGAGGGGTGGTGACCGTCTACACCGCTCCGTGGCAGGGGTGTTGACCGTCTACCCCGCTCCGTGCCAGGGGTGTTGACCGTCTACCTCAACACGTAGCAGGGGTGTTGACCGTCTACCCCGCTCCGTGGCAGGGGTCTTGACCGTCTACTCCGCTCCGTGGAAGGGGTGTTGACCGTCTACTCTGCTCCGTGGCAGGGATGTCGACCGTCTACCTCAATCTGTGACAGGGGTGTTGACCGTCTACTCCGCTCCGTGGCAGGGGTGTTGACCGTCTACTCCGCTCCGTGGCAGGGGTCTTGACCGTCTACTCTGCTCCGTGGCAGTGATGTTGACCGTCTACCTCAATCCGTGACAGGGGTGTTGACCGTCTACTCCGCTCCGTGGCCGGGGTGTTGACCGTCTACTCCACTCCGTGACAGGGGTGTTGACCGTCTACCCCGCTCCGTGGCAGGGGTGTTGACCGTTTACTCCGCTCCGTGGCAGTGGTGTTAACCGTCTACTCCACTCCGTGGCAGAGGTGTTGACCGTCTACTCCGCTACGTGGCAGGGGTGTTCACCGTCTACCTCAATCCGTTGCAGAGGTGTTGACCGTCTACCTCAATCCGTGGCAGGGGTGTTGACCGTCTACCACGCTCGGTGGCAGGGGTGTTGACCGTCTACCCCGCTCCATGACAGGGGTGTTGACCATGTACTCCGCTCCGTGGGCGGGGTGTTGACCGCCTACTCTGCCCCGTGGCAGGGGTGTTGACTGTCTGCCACGCTCCGTGACAGGGGTGTTGTCTGTTGACTGTCTACTCCGCTCCGTGGCAGGGGTGTTGATCGTCTACCCGGCTCCATGACAGGGGTGTTGATCGTCTACCCCACCCCGTGGCAGGGGTGTTGACCGTCTACCTCAATCCGTGGCAGGGATATTGACCATCTACTCCGCTCCGTGGCAGGGGTGTTGACCGTCTACCCCGCTCCGTGGCAGGGGTGTTGACCGTCTACTCCGCTCCGTGGCAAGGGTGTTGACCGTATACCCTGCTCCGTGGCAGGGGTGTTGACCGTCTACCTCAATCCGTGACAGGGGTGTTGACCGTCTACCCCGCTCCGTGGGAGGGGTGTTGACCGTCTACTCCGCTCAGTGGGAGGGGTGTTGACCGTCTACTCTGCTCTCTGGCAGGGATGTTGACCGTCTACCTCAATCCGTCACAAGGGTGTTGACCGTCTACTCCGCTCCGTGGCAGGGGTGTTGACCGTCTACTCCACTCCCAGACTGGGGTGTTGCCCGTCTACCCCGCTCAGCCGCAGGGGTGTTGACCGTCTACTCCGCTCCGTGGCAGGGGTGTTAACCGTCTACTCCACTCCGTGGCAGAGGTGTTGAACGTCTACTCCGTTCCGTGGCAGGGGTGTTCACCGTCTACCTCAATCCGTAGCAGGGATGTTGACCGTCTACCTCAATCCGTGGCAGGGGTGTTGACCGTCTACCCCGCTCCGTGGTGCGGGTGTTCACCGTCTACCCCCGCTCCGTGACAGGGGTGTTGACCATCTACTCTGCTCCGTGGCCGGGGTGTTGACCGCCTACTCTGCTCCGTGGCAGGGGTGTTGACCGTCTGCCACGCTCCGTGACAGGGGTGTTGTCTGTTGACTGTCTACTCCGCTCCGTGGCAGGGGTGTTGACCGTCTACTTCTCTCTGTGGCCGGGGTGTTGAACGTCTAGTCCGCTCCGTGGGAGGGGTGTTGACCGTCTACTCTGCTCCGTGGCAGTGATGTTGACTGTCTACCTCAATCCGTGACAGGGGCGTTGACCGTCTACTCCGCTCCGTGGCAGGGGTGTTGACCGTCTAATCCGCTCCGTGGGAGGGGTGTTGACCGTCTATTCTGCTCCGTGGCAGTGATGTTGACCGTCTACCTCAATTCGTGACAGGGGTGTTGACCGTCTACCCCGCTCCGTGACAGGGGTGTTGATCGTCTACCCCACCCCGTGGCAGGAGTGTTGACCGTCTGCCTCAATCCGTGGCAGGGATATTGACCGTCTACTCCGCTCCGTTGCAGGGGTGTTGACCGTCTACCCCGCTCCGTGGCAGGGGTGTTGACCGTCTACTCCGCTCCGTGGCAGGTGTGTTGACCGTCTACTCCACTCCGTGGCAGGGATATTGACCATCTACCCCTCTCCGTAGCAGGGGTGTAGATTGTCTACCCCGCCCCGTGGCAGAGGTGTTGACCGTCTACCTCAATCCGTGACAGGGGTGTTGCCCATCTACTCCGCTCCGTGGCAGGGGTGTTGACCGTCTACTCCGCTCCGTGGCATGGGTGTTGACCGTCTACTCCACTCCATGGCAGGAATGTTGACCGTCTACTCTGCTCCGTGGGAAGGGTGTTGACCGTCTACTACACTCCGTGGGAGGGGTGTTGACCGTCTACTCCGCTCCGTGGCAGGGGTGTTGGCCGTCTACTCCGCTCCGTGGCAGGGGTGTTGATCGTCTACTCCACTCCGTGGCAGGGGTGTTGACCGTCTACTTCGCCCCGTGGCTGGGGTGTTGACCATCTACCCCCCTCCTTGACCGGGGTGTTGACCGCCTACTCCGCTACGTGTCAGGTGTGTTAACCATATATCCCGCAGCGTGGGAGGGGTGTTGACCGTCTACTCCGCTCCGTGGCAGGGGTGTTAACCGTCTACTCCGCTCCGTGGCAGGAGTGTTGACCGTCTACCCTTCTCCGTGGGAGGGGTGTTGACCGTCTACCCCGCTCCGTGGGAAAAGATTATGACCGTCAACCCTGCTCCGTGGTAGGGGTGTTGACAGTCTACTCCGCTCCGTGGCAGGGGTGTTGACCGTCTACTCCGCTCCGTGGCAGGGGTGTTCACCGTCTACCTCAATCCGTGGCAGGGATGTTGGCCGTCTACCTCAATCCGTGACAGGGGTGTTGAACGTCTACTCCGCTCCGTGGCAGGGGTGTTGACCGTCTACTCCACTCCGTGACAGGGGTGTTAAACGTCTACCCCGCTATGTGGCAGGGGTGTTGACCGTCTACTCCGCTCCGTGGCAGGGGTGTTAACCGTCTACTCCGCTCCGTGGCAGAGGTGTTGACCGTCTACTCCGCTCCGTGGCAGGGGTATTCACCGTCTACCTCAATCCGTGGCAGGGGTGTTGACCGTCTACCCCAATCCATGGCAGGGGTGTTGACCGTCTAGCACGCTCTGTGGCAGGGGTGTTGACCATCTACTCCGCTCCGTGGCCGGGGTGTTGACCGCCTACTCTGCTCCGTGGCAGGGGTGTTGACTGTCTGCCACGCTCCGTGACAGGGGTGTTGTCTGTTGACCGTCTACTCCGCCCCGTGGCCGGGGTGTTTACCATCTACCACGCTCCGTGGTAGGGGTGTTGACCATCTACTCCGCTCCGTGACAGGGGTGTTGACAGTCTACTCCGCTCCGTGACAGGGGTGTTGACCGTCTTCTCCGCTCCGTGACAGGGATGTTGACCGTCTACTCCGCTCCGTGGCAGGGGTGTTGACCACCTACCCCGCTCCGTGTCCGGGGTGTTGACCGTCTTCTCGACTCCGTGGCAGGGGTGTTGACCGTCTACCCCGCTCCGTGGTGGGGTGTTAACCGTTTACTCCACTCCGTGGCAGGGGTGTTGACCGTCTATTCCGCTCGCTGGCCGGAGTGTTGACCGTCTACTCCGCTCCGTGGGAGGGGTTTTGACCGTCTACTCCGCTTCGTGACAGGGGTGTTGACCGTTTACTCCGCTCCGTCGCAAGGGTGTTGACCGTCTACCCCGCTCCGTGGCAGGGGTGTTGACCGTCTACTCCGCTCCATGGCAGGGGTGTTGACCGTCAACTCCGCTCCGTGGCAGGGGTGTTGACCGTCTACTTCAATCCGTAGCAGGGGTGTTGAACGTCTACCTCAATCCGTAGCAGGGGTGTTGACCATCTACTCCGCTCTCTATCAAGGGTGTTGATCGTCTACCCCGCTCCGTGTCAGGGGTGTTCACCGTCTACCCCGCCCCGTGGCAGGGGTGTTGACCATCTACTCCGCCCCGTGGCAGGGGTGTTGACCGTCTATCCCGCTCCGTGGCAGGGGAGTTGACCGTCTACCCCGCCCTGTGGCAGGGGTGTTGACCGTCTACCCCGCTCCGTGACCGGAGTGTTGACCGTCTACTCCGGTCCGTGGCAAGGGTGTTAACCGTCTACTTCGCTCCGTGGCAGGGGTGTTGACCGTCTACCCCGCTCCGTGGCAGGGATCTTCACCATCTACTCCGCACTATGACAGGGGTGTTGACCGTCTACCCTGCTCCGTGGCTGGGGTCTTGACCATCTACTCCGCTCTATGGCAGGGGTGTTGACCGTCTACCCCGCGAAGTGAAAGGGTGTTGACCGTCTACCCGGCTCTGTGGCAGGGGTGTTGACCATCTACCTCAATCCGTGACAGGGGTGCTGACCGTCTACTGCACTCCGTGGCAGGGGTGTTGAACGTCTACCTCAATCCATGACAGGGGTGTTGACCGTCTACTGAGCTCCGTGGCAGTGGTGTTGACCGTCTACCTCAATCCGTGACAGGGGTGTTGACCGTCTACTCCACTCCGGGGCAGGGGTGTTGACCGTCTACCCCGCTCCGTGGCCGGGGTGTTGACCGTCTACTCCACGCCGTGTCCGAGGTGTTGACCGTCTACTCTGCTCCTTGGCAGGGGTGTTGACCGTCTACTCCACTCCGTGGCAGCGGTGTTGATCGTCTACTCTGCTCCATCGCAGGGATGTTGACCGTCTACCTCAATCCGTGACAGGGGTGTTGACCGTCTACACCGCTCCGTGGCAGGGGTGTTGACCGTCTACTCCACTCAGTGACAGGGGTGTTGACCGTCTACCCCGCTCCCTGGCAGGGGTGATGACCGTCTACTCTGCTCCGTTGCAGGGGTGTTAACCGTCTACTCCACTCCGTAGCAGGGGTGTTGACCGTCTACCCCGCTCCGTGGTAGGGGTGTTGACCGTCTACCCCGCTCCGTGGCAGGGGTGTTGACCGTAAACCTCAATCCGTGACAGGGGTGTTGACCGTCTATCCCGCTCCGTGGCAGGGGTGTTGACCGTCTACCCCGCTCTGTGACAGGGGTGTTGACCATCTACTCCGCTCCGTGGCCGGTGTGTTGACCGCCTACTTTGCTCCGTGGCAGGGGTGTTGACCGTCTGCCACGCCCCGTGGGAGGGGTGTTGTCTGTTGACTGTCTACTCCACTCCGTGGCAGGGGTGTTGACCGTCTACTCCTCTCCGTGGCCGGGGTGTTGATCGTCTACCCTGCTCTGTGGCAGGGGTATTGATCGTCTACCCCACCCCGTAGCAGGGGTGTTAACCGTCTACCTCAATCCGTGGCAGGAGTATTGACCGTCTCTTCCGCTCCGTGGCAGGGGTGTTAACCGTCTACTCCGCCCCGTTGCCGGGGTGTTGGCCGTCTACTGCGCTCTGTGGCAGGGGTGTTGACCGTCTACTCCATTCCGTGGCAGGGGTATTGACCGTCTACTCCACTCCGTGGGAGGGGTGTTGCCCGTCTACTCCGCTCCGTGGCAGGGGTGTTGGCCGTCTACCCCGCTCCGTGGCAGGGGTGTTGACCGTCTACTCCACTCCGTGGCAGGGTTGTTGAACGTCTACTCCACTCCGTGGCAGGGGTGTTGACCGTCCACTCTGCTCCGTGGCAGGGGTGTCGAACGTCTACTCCGCCCCGTGGCCGAGGTGTTGACCATCTACCACGCTCCGTGGCTGGGGTGTTCCCCGTCTACCTCAATTCGTGGCAGGGGTGTTGGCCGTCTACCTCAATCCGTGGCAGGGGTCTTGACCATCTACTCCGCTCTATGCCAGGGGTGTTGACCGTCTACCCCGCGAAGCGAAAGGGTGTTGACCGTCTACCCCGCTCTGTGGCATGGGTGTTAATTATCTACCTCAATCCGTGACAGGGGTGTTGACCGTCTACTGCACTCCGTGGCAAGGGTGTTGAACGTCTACCTCAATCCATGACAGGGGTGTTGACCGTCTACTGCGCTCCGTGGCAGGGGTGTTGACCCTCTACTCCGCTCCGTGGGAGGGTGTTGACCGTCTTCTCTGCTCTGTCGCAGGGATGTTGACCGTCTGCCACGCCCCGTGGCAGGGGTGTTGTCTGTTGACCGTCTACTCCGCTCAGTGGGAGGGGTGTTGACTGTCTACTCTGCTCTCTGGCAGGGATGTTGACCGTCTACCTCAATCCGTCACAAGGGTGTTGACCGTCTACTCCGCTCCGTGGCAGGGGTGTTGACCGTCTACTCCACTCCCTGACTGGGGTGTTGCCCGTCTACCCCGCTCAGCCGCAGGGGTGTTGACCGTCTACTCCGCTCCGTGGCAGGGGTGTTAACCGTCTACTCCACTCCGTGGCAGAGGTGTTGAACGTCTACTCCGTTCCGTGGCAGGGGTGTTCACCGTCTACCTCAATCCGTAGCAGGGATGTTGACCGTCTACCTCAATCCGTGGCAGGGGTGTTGACCGTCTACCCCGCTCCGTGGTGCGGGTGTTCACCGTCTACCCCCGCTCCGTGACAGGGGTGTTGACCATCTACTCTGCTCCGTGGCCGGGGTGTTGACCGCCTACTCTGCTCCGTGGCAGGGGTGTTGACCGTCTGCCACGCTCCGTGACAGGGGTGTTGTCTGTTGACTGTCTACTCCGCTCCGTGGCAGGGGTGTTGACCGTCTACTTCTCTCTGTGGCCGGGGTGTTGAACGTCTAGTCCGCTCCGTGGGAGGGGCGTTGACCGTCTACTCTGCTCCGTGGCAGTGATGTTGACTGTCTACCTCAATCCGTGACAGGGGCGTTGACCGTCTACTCCGCTCCGTGGCAGGGGTGTTGACCGTCTACTCCGCTCCGTGGGAGGGGTGTTGACCGTCTATTCTGCTCCGTGGCAGTGATGTTGACCGTCTACCTCAATTCGTGACAGGGGTGTTGACCGTCTACCCCGCTCCGTGACAGGGGTGTTGATCGTCTACCCCACCCCGTGGCAGGAGTGTTGACCGTCTGCCTCAATCCGTGGCATGGATATTGACCGTCTACTCCGCTCCGTTGCAGGGGTGTTGACCGTCTACCCCGCTCCGTGGCAGGGGTGTTGACCGTCTACTCCGCTCCGTGGCAGGTGTGTTGACCGTCTACTCCACTCCGTGGCAGGGATATTGACCATCTACTCCGCTCCGTGGGAGGGGTGTTGACCGTCTACCCCTCTCCGTAGCAGGGGTGTAGATTGTCTACCCCGCCCCGTGGCAGAGGTGTTGACCGTCTACCTCAATCCGTGACAGGGGTGTTGCCCATCTACTCCGCTCCGTGGCAGGGGTGTTGACCGTCTACTCCGCTCCGTGGCATGGGTGTTGACCGTCTACTCCACTCCATGGCAGGAATGTTGACCGTCTACTCTGCTCCGTGGGAAGGGTGTTGACCGTCTACTACACTCCGTGGGAGAGGTGTTGACCGTCTACTTCGCTCCGTGGCAGGGGTGTTGGCCGTCTACTCCGCTCCGTGGCAGGGGTGTTGATCGTCTACTCCACTCCGTGGCAGGGGTGTTGACCGTCTACTCCGCTCCGTGGCTGGGGTGTTGACCATCTACCCCCCTTTGTGACCGGGGTGTTGACCGCCTACTCCGCTACGTGTCAGGTGTGTTGACCATATATCCCGCAGCGTGGGAGGGGTGTTGACCGTCTACTCCGCTCCGTGGCAGGGGTGTTGACCGTCTACACCGCTCCGTGGGAGGGGTGTTGACCGTGTACCCCGCTCCGTGGGAAAAGGTGTTGACCGTCAACCCTGCTCCGTGGTAGGGGTGTTGACAGTCTACTCCGCTCCGTGGCAGAGGTGTTGACCGCCTACTTTGCTCCGTGGCAGGGGTGTTGACCGTCTGCCACGCCCCGTGGGAGGGGTGTTGTCTGTTGACTGTCTACTCCGCTCCGTGGCAGGGGTGTTGACCGTCTACTCCTCTCCGTGGCCGGGGTGTTGATCGTCTACCCTGCTCTGTGGCAGGGGTATTGATCGTCTACCCCACCCCGTAGCAGGGGTGTTAACCGTCTACCTCAATCCGTGGCAGGAGTATTGACCGTCTCTTCCGCTCCGTGGCAGGGGTGTTGACCGTCTACTCCGCCCCGTTGCCGGGGTGTTGGCCGTCTACTGCGCTCTGTGGCAGGGGTGTTGACCGTCTACTCCATTCCGTGGCAGGGGTATTGACCGTCTACTCCACTCCGTGGGAGGGGTGTTGCCCGTCTACTCCGCTCCGTGGCAGGGGTGTTGGCCGTCTACTCCGCTCCGTGGCAGGGGTGTTGACCGTCTACTCCACTCCGTGGCAGGGTTGTTGAACGTATACTCCACTCCGTGGCAGGGGTGTTGACCGTCCACTCTGCTCCGTGGCAGGGGTGTCGAACGTCTACTCCGCCCCGTGGCCGAGGTGTTGACCATCTACCACGCTCCGTGGCTGGGGTGTTCCCCGTCTACCTCAATTCGTGGCAGGGGTGTTGACCGTCTACCTCAATCCGTGGCAGGGGTCTTGACCATCTACTCCGCTCTATGCCAGGGGTGTTGACCGCCTACCCCGCGAAGCGAAAGGGTGTTGACCGTCTACCCCGCTCTGTGGCAGGGGTGTTAACCATCTACCTCAATCCGTGACAGGGGTGTTGACCGTCTACTGCACTCCGTGGCAAGGGTGTTGAACGTCTACCTCAATCCATGACAGGGGTGTTGACCGTCTACTGCGCTCCGTGGCAGGGGTGTTGACCCTCTACTCCGCTCCGTAGGAGGGTGTTGACCGTTTTCTCTGCTCCGTCGCAGGGATGTTGACCGTCTGCCACGCCCCGTGGCAGGGGTGTTGTCTGTTGACCGTCTACTCCGCTCAGTGGGAGGGGTGTTGACCGTCTACTCTGCTCTCTGGCAGGGATGTTGACCGTCTACCTCAATCCGTCACAAGGGTGTTGACCGTCTACTCCGCTCCGTGGCAGGGGTGTTGACCGTCTACTCCACTCCCTGACTGGGGTGTTGCCCGTCTACCCCGCTCAGCCGCAGGGGTGTTGACCGTCTACTCCGCTCCGTGGCAGGGGTGTTAACCGTCTACTCCACTCCGTGGCAGAGGTGTTGAACGTCTACTCCGTTCCGTGGCAGGGGTGTTCACCGTCTACCTCAATCCGTAGCAGGGATGTTGACCGTCTACCTCAATCCGTGGCAGGGGTGTTGACCGTTTACCCCGCTCCGTGGTGCGGGTGTTCACCGTCTACCCCCGCTCCGTGACAGGGGTGTTGACCATCTACTCTGCTCCGTGGCCGGGGTGTTGACCGCCTACTCTGCTCCGTGGCAGGGGTGTTGACCGTCTGCCACGCTCCGTGACAGGGGTGTTGTCTGTTGACTGTCTATTCTGCTCCGTGGCAGTGATGTTGACCGTCTACCTCAATTCGTGACAGGGGTGTTGACCGTCTACCCCGCTCCGTGACAGGGGTGTTGATCGTCTACCCCACCCCGTGGCAGGAGTGTTGACCGTCTGCCTCAATCCGTGGCAGGGATATTGACCGTCTACTCCGCTCCGTTGCAGGGGTGTTGACCGTCTACCCCGCTCCGTGGCAGGGGTGTTGACCGTCTACTCCGCTCCGTTGCAGGTGTGTTGACCGTCTACTCCACTCCGTGGCAGGGATATTGACCATCTACTCCGCTCCGTGGGAGGGGTATTGACCGTCTACCCCTCTCCGTAGCCGGGGTGTAGATTGTCTACCCCGCCCCGTGGCAGAGGTGTTGACCGTCTACCTCAATCCGTGACAGGGGTGTTGCCCATCTACTCCGCTCCGTGGCAGGGGTGTTGACCGTCTACTCCGCTCCGTGGCATGGGTGTTGACCGTCTACTCCACTCCATGGCAGGAATGTTGACCGTCTACTCTGCTCCGTGGGAAGGGTGTTGACCGTCTACTACACTCCGTGGGAGAGGTGTTGACCGTCTACTCCGCTCCGTGGCAGGGGTGTTGGCCGTCTACTCCGCTCCGTGGCAGGGGTGTTGATCGTCTACTCCACTCCGTGGCAGGGGTGTTGACCGTCTACTCCGCCCCGTAGCTGGGGTGTTGACCATCTACCCCCCTCCGTGACCGGGGTGTTGACCGCCAACTCCGCTACGTGTCAGGTGTGTTAACCATATACCCCGCAATGTGGGAGGGGTGTTGACCATCTACTCCGCTCCGTGGCAGGGGTGTTAACCGTCTACTCCGCTCCGTGGCAGGAGTGTTGACCGTCTACCCTTCTCCGTGGGAGGGGTGTTGACCGTCTACCCCGCTCCGTGGGAAAAGATTATGACCGTCAACCCTGCTCCGTGGTAGGGGTGTTGACAGTCTACTCCGCTCCGTGGCAGGGGTGTTGACCGTCTACTCCGCTCCGTGGCAGGGGTGTTCACCGTCTACCTCAATCCGTGGCAGGGATGTTGGCCGTCTACCTCAATCCGTGACAGGGGTGTTGACCGTCTACTCCGCTCCGTGGCAGGGGTGTTGACCGTCTACTCCACTCCGTGACAGGGGTGTTGACCGTCTACCCCGCTCTGTGGCAGGGGTGTTGACCGTCTACTCCGCTCCGTGGCAGGGGTGTTAACCGTCTACTCCGCTCCGTGGCAGAGGTGTTGACCGTCTACTCCGCTCCGTGGCAGGGGTATTCACCGTCTACCTCAATCCGTGGCAGGGGTGTTGACCGTCTACCTCAATCCGTGGCAGGGGTGTTGACCGTCTACCACGCTCTGTGGCAGGGGTGTTGACCATCTACTCCGCTCCGTGGCCGGGGTGTTGACCGCCTACTCTGCTCCGTGGCAGGGGTGTTGACTGACTGCCACGCTCCGTGACAGGGGTGTTGTCTGTTGAATGTCTACTCCGCCCCGTGGCCGGGGTGTTTACCATCTCCCATGCTCCGTGGTAGGGGTGTTGACCATCTACTCCGCTCCGTGACAGGGGTGTTGACAGTCTACTCCGCTCCGTGACAGGGGTGTTGACCGTCTTCTCCGCTCCGTGACAGGGATGTTGACCGTCTACTCCGCTCCGTGGCAGGGGTGTTGACCACCTACCCCGCTCCGTGTCCGGGGTGTTGACCGTCTTCTCGACTCCGTGGCAGGGGTGTTGACCGTTTACCCCGCTCCGTGGTGGGGTGTTAACCGTTTACTCCACTCCGTGGCAGGGGTGTTGACCGTATATTCCGCTCGGTGGCCGGAGTGTTGACCGTCTACTCCGCTCCGTGGGAGGGATGTTGACCGTCTACTCCGCTTCGTGACAGGGGTGTTGACCGTTTACTCCGCTCCGTCGCAAGGGTGTTGACCGTCTACCCCGCTCCGTGGCAGGGGTGTTGACCTTCTACTCCGCTCCATGGCAGGGGTGTTGACCGTCAACTCCGCTCCGTGGCAGGGGTGTTGACCGTCTACTTCAATCCGTAGCAGGGGTGTTGAACGTCTACCTCAATCCGTAGCAGGGGTGTTGACCATCTACTCCGCTCTCTATCAAGGGTGTTGATCGTCTACCCCGCTCCGTGTCAGGGGTGTTCACCGTCTACCCCGCCCCGTGGCAGGGGTGTTGACCATCTACTCCGCCCTGTGGCAGGGGTGTTGACCGTCTACCCCGCTCCGTGACCGGGGTGTTGACCGTCTACTCCGGTCCTTGGCAAGGGTGTTAACCGTCTACTTCGCTCCGTGGCAGGGGTGTTGACGGTCTACCCCGCTCCGTGGCAGGGATCTTCACCATCTACTCCGCTCTATGACAGGGGTGTTGACCGTCTACCCCGCTCCGTGGCTGGGGTCTTGACCATCTACTCCGCTCTATGGCAGGGGTGTTGACCGTCTACCTCGCGAAGTGAAAGGGTGTTGACCGTCTACCCGGCTCTGTGGCAGGGGTGTTGACCATCTACCTCAATCCGTGACAGGGGTGTTGACCGTCTACTGCACTCCGTGGCAGGGGTGTTGAACGTCTACCTCAATCCATGACAGGGGTGTTGACCGTCTACTGAGCTCCGTGGCAGTGGTGTTGACCGTCTACCTCAATCCGTGACAGGGGTGTTGACCGTCTACTCCACTCCGGGGCAGGGGTGTTGACCATCTACCCCGCTCCGTGGCCGGGGTGTTGACCGTCTACTCCACGCCGTGTCGGAGGTGTTGACCGTCTACTCCGCTCCTTGGCAGGGGTGTTGACCGTCTACTCCACTCCGTGGCAGCGGTGTTGATCGTCTACTCTGCTCCATCGCAGGGATGTTGACCGTCTACCTCAATCCGTGACAGGGGTGTTGACCGTCTACTCCGCTCCGTGGCAGGGGTGTTGACCGTCTACTCCACTCAGTGACAGGGGTGTTGACCGTCTACCCCGCTCCCTGGCAGGGGTGATGACCGTCTACTCTGCTCCGTTGCAGGGGTGTTAACCGTCTACTCCACTCCGTGGCAGGGGTGTTGACCGTCTACCCCGCTCCGTGGTAGGGGTGTTGACCGTCTACCCCGCTCAGTGGCATGGGTGTTAACCGTCTACTCCACTCCGTGGCAGAGGTGTTGACCTTCTACTCCGCTCCGTGGCAGGGGTGTTCACCGTCTACCTCCATCCGTGGCAGGGGTGTTGACCGTAAACCTCAATCCGTGACAGGGGTGTTGACCGTCTATCCCGCTCCGTGGCAGGGGTGTTGACCGTCTACCCCGCTCTGTGACAGGGGTGTTGACCATCTACTCCGCTCCGTGGCCGGTGTGTTGACCGCCTACTTTGCTCCGTGGCAGGGGTGTTGACCGTCTGCCACGCCCCGTGGGAGGGGTGTTGTCTGTTGACTGTCTACTCCGCTCCGTGGCAGGGGTGTTGACCGTCTACTCCTCTCCGTGGCCGGGGTGTTGATCGTCTACCCTGCTCTGTGGCAGGGGTATTGATCGTCTACCCCACCCCGTAGCAGGGGTGTTAACCGTCTACCTCAATCCGTGGCAGGAGTATTGACCGTCTCTTCCGCTCCGTGGCAGGGGTGTTGACCGTCTACTCCGCCCCGTTGCCGGGGTGTTGGCCGTCTACTGCGCTCTGTGGCAGGGGTGTTGACCGTCTACTCCATTCCGTGGCAGGGGTATTGACCGTCTACTCCACTCCGTGGGAGGGGTGTTGCCCGTCTACTCCGCTCCGTGGCAGGGGTGTTGGCCGTCTACTCCGCTCCGTGGCAGGGGTGTTGACCGTCTACTCCACTCCGTGGCAGGGTTGTTGAACGTATACTCCACTCCGTGGCAGGGGTGTTGACCGTCCACTCTGCTCCGTGGCAGGGGTGTCGAACGTCTACTCCGCCCCGTGGCCGAGGTGTTGACCATCTACCACGCTCCGTGGCTGGGGTGTTCCCCGTCTACCTCAATTCGTGGCAGGGGTGTTGACCGTCTACCTCAATCCGTGGCAGGGGTCTTGACCATCTACTCCGCTCTATGCCAGGGGTGTTGACCGCCTACCCCGCGAAGCGAAAGGGTGTTGACCGTCTACCCCGCTCTGTGGCAGGGGTGTTAACCATCTACCTCAATCCGTGACAGGGGTGTTGACCGTCTACTGCACTCCGTGGCAAGGGTGTTGAACGTCTACCTCAATCCATGACAGGGGTGTTGACCGTCTACTGCGCTCCGTGGCAGGGGTGTTGACCCTCTACTCCGCTACGTAGGAGGGTGTTGACCGTTTTCTCTGCTCCGTCGCAGGGATGTTGACCGTCTGCCACGCCCCGTGGCAGGGGTGTTGTCTGTTGACCGTCTACTCCGCTCAGTGGGAGGGGTGTTGACCGTCTACTCTGCTCTCTGGCAGGGATGTTGACCGTCTACCTCAATCCGTCACAAGGGTGTTGACCGTCTACTCCGCTCCGTGGCAGGGGTGTTGACCGTCTACTCCACTCCCTGACTGGGGTGTTGCCCGTCTACCCCGCTCAGCCGCAGGGGTGTTGACCGTCTACTCCGCTCCGTGGCAGGGGTGTTAACCGTCTACTCCACTCCGTGGCAGAGGTGTTGAACGTCTACTCCGTTCCGTGGCAGGGGTGTTCACCGTCTACCTCAATCCGTAGCAGGGATGTTGACCGTCTACCTCAATCCGTGGCAGGGGTGTTGACCGTTTACCCCGCTCCGTGGTGCGGGTGTTCACCGTCTACCCCCGCTCCGTGACAGGGGTGTTGACCATCTACTCTGCTCCGTGGCCGGGGTGTTGAACGCCTACTCTGCTCCGTGGCAGGGGTGTTGACCGTCTGCCACGCTCCGTGACAGGGGTGTTGTCTGTTGACTGTCTATTCTGCTCCGTGGCAGTGATGTTGACCGTCTACCTCAATTCGTGACAGGGGTGTTGACCGTCTACCCCGCTCCGTGACAGGGGTGTTGATCGTCTACCCCACCCCGTGGCAGGAGTGTTGACCGTCTGCCTCAATCCGTGGCAGGGATATTGACCGTCTACTCCGCTCCGTTGCAGGGGTGTTGACCGTCTACCCCGCTCCGTGGCAGGGGTGTTGACCGTCTACTCCGCTCCGTTGCAGGTGTGTTGACCGTCTACTCCACTCCGTGGCAGGGATATTGACCATCTACTCCGCTCCGTGGGAGGGGTATTGACCGTCTACCCCTCTCCGTAGCCGGGGTGTAGATTGTCTACCCCGCCCCGTGGCAGAGGTGTTGACCGTCTACCTCAATCCGTGACAGGGGTGTTGCCCATCTACTCCGCTCCGTGGCAGGGGTGTTGACCGTCTACTCCGCTCCGTGGCATGGGTGTTGACCGTCTACTCCACTCCATGGCAGGAATGTTGACCGTCTACTCTGCTCCGTGGGAAGGGTGTTGACCGTCTACTACACTCCGTGGGAGAGGTGTTGACCGTCTACTCCGCTCCGTGGCAGGGGTGTTGGCCGTCTACTCCGCTCCGTGGCAGGGGTGTTGATCGTCTACTCCACTCCGTGGCAGGGGTGTTGACCGTCTACTCCGCCCCGTAGCTGGGGTGTTGACCATCTACCCCCCTCCGTGACCGGGGTGTTGACCGCCAACTCCGCTACGTGTCAGGTGTGTTAACCATATACCCCGCAATGTGGGAGGGGTGTTGACCATCTACTCCGCTCCGTGGCAGGGGTGTTAACCGTCTACTCCGCTCCGTGGCAGGAGTGTTGACCGTCTACCCTTCTCCGTGGGAGGGGTGTTGACCGTCTACCCCGCTCCGTGGGAAAAGATTATGACCGTCAACCCTGCTCCGTGGTAGGGGTGTTGACAGTCTACTCCGCTCCGTGGCAGGGGTGTTGACCGTCTACTCCGCTCCGTGGCAGGGGTGTTCACCGTCTACCTCAATCCGTGGCAGGGATGTTGGCCGTCTACCTCAATCCGTGACAGGGGTGTTGACCGTCTACTCCGCTCCGTGGCAGGGGTGTTGACCGTCTACTCCACTCCGTGACAGGGGTGTTGACCGTCTACCCCGCTCTGTGGCAGGGGTGTTGACCGTCTACTCCGCTCCGTGGCAGGGGTGTTAACCGTCTACTCCGCTCCGTGGCAGAGGTGTTGACCGTCTACTCCGCTCCGTGGCAGGGGTATTCACCGTCTACCTCAATCCGTGGCAGGGGTGTTGACCGTCTACCTCAATCCGTGGCAGGGGTGTTGACCGTCTACCACGCTCTGTGGCAGGGGTGTTGACCATCTACTCCGCTCCGTGGCCGGGGTGTTGACCGCCTACTCTGCTCCGTGGCAGGGGTGTTGACTGACTGCCACGCTCCGTGACAGGGGTGTTGTCTGTTGACCGTCTACTCCGCCCCGTGGCCGGGGTGTTTACCATCTCCCACGCTCCGTGGTAGGGGTGTTGACCATCTACTCCGCTCCGTGACAGGGGTGTTGACAGTCTACTCCGCTCCGTGACAGGGGTGTTGACCGTCTTCTCCGCTCCGTGACAGGGATGTCGACCGTCTACTCCGCTCCGTGGCAGGGGTGTTGACCACCTACCCCGCTCCGTGTCCGGGGTGTTGACCGTCTTCTCGACTCCGTGGCAGGGGTGTTGACCGTCTACCCCGCTCCGTGGTGGGGTGTTAACCGTTTACTCCACTCCGTGGCAGGGGTGTTGACCGTATATTCCGCTCGGTGGCCGGAGTGTTGACCGTCTACTCCGCTCCGTGGGAGGGATGTTGACCGTCTACTCCGCTTCGTGACAGGGGTGTTGACCGTTTACTCCGCTCCGTCGCAAGGGTGTTGACCGTCTACCCCGCTCCGTGGCAGGGGTGTTGACCTTCTACTCCGCTCCATGGCAGGGGTGTTGACCGTCAACTCCGCTCCGTGGCAGGGGTGTTGACCGTCTACTTCAATCCGTAGCAGGGGTGTTGAACGTCTACCTCAATCCGTAGCAGGGGTGTTGACCATCTACTCCGCTCTCTATCAAGGGTGTTGATCGTCTACCCCGCTCCGTGTCAGGGGTGTTCACCGTCTACCCCGCCCCGTGGCAGGGGTGTTGACCATCTACTCCGCCCTGTGGCAGGGGTGTTGACCGTCTACCCCGCTCCGTGACCGGGGTGTTGACCGTCTACTCCGGTCCTTGGCAAGGGTGTTAACCGTCTACTTCGCTCCGTGGCAGGGGTGTTGACGGTCTACCCCGCTCCGTGGCAGGGATCTTCACCATCTACTCCGCTCTATGACAGGGGTGTTGACCGTCTACCCCGCTCCGTGGCTGGGGTCTTGACCATCTACTCCGCTCTATGGCAGGGGTGTTGACCGTCTACCTCGCGAAGTGAAAGGGTGTTGACCGTCTACCCGGCTCTGTGGCAGGGGTGTTGACCATCTACCTCAATCCGTGACAGGGGTGTTGACCGTCTACTGCACTCCGTGGCAGGGGTGTTGAACGTCTACCTCAATCCATGACAGGGGTGTTGACCGTCTACTGAGCTCCGTGGCAGTGGTGTTGACCGTCTACCTCAATCCGTGACAGGGGTGTTGACCGTCTACTCCACTCCGGGGCAGGGGTGTTGACCATCTACCCCGCTCCGTGGCCGGGGTGTTGACCGTCTACTCCACGCCGTGTCGGAGGTGTTGACCGTCTACTCCGCTCCTTGGCAGGGGTGTTGACCGTCTACTCCACTCCGTGGCAGCGGTGTTGATCGTCTACTCTGCTCCATCGCAGGGATGTTGACCGTCTACCTCAATCCGTGACAGGGGTGTTGACCGTCTACTCCGCTCCGTGGCAGGGGTGTTGACCGTCTACTCCACTCAGTGACAGGGGTGTTGACCGTCTACCCCGCTCCCTGGCAGGGGTGATGACCGTCTACTCTGCTCCGTTGCAGGGGTGTTAACCGTCTACTCCACTCCGTGGCAGGGGTGTTGACCGTCTACCCCGCTCCGTGGTAGGGATGTTGACCGTCTACCCCGCTCAGTGGCATGGGTGTTAACCGTCTACTCCACTCCGTGGCAGAGGTGTTGACCGTCTACTCCGCTCCGTGGCAGGGGTGTTCACCGTCTACCTCCATCCGTGGCAGGGGTGTTGACCGTAAACCTCAATCCGTGACAGGGGTGTTGACCGTCTATCCCGCTCCGTGGCAGGGGTGTTGACCGTCTACCCCGCTCTGTGACAGGGGTGTTGACCATCTACTCCGCTCCGTGGCCGGTGTGTTGACCGCCTACTTTGCTCCGTGGCAGGGGTGTTGACCGTCTGCCACGCCCCGTGGGAGGGGTGTTGTCTGTTGACTGTCTACTCCGCTCCGTGGCAGGGGTGTTGACCGTCTACTCCTCTCCGTGGCCGGGGTGTTGATCGTCTACCCTGCTCTGTGGCAGGGGTATTGACCGTCTACTCCATTCCGTGGCAGGGGTATTGACCGTCTACTCCACTCCGTGGGAGGGGTGTTGCCCGTCTACTCCGCTCCGTGGCAGGGGTGTTGGCCGTCTACTCCGCTCCGTGGCAGGGGTGTTGGCCGTCTACTCCGCTCCGTGGCAGGGGTGTTGACCGTCTACTCCACTCCGTGGCAGGGTTGTTGAACGTATACTCCACTCCGTGGCAGGGGTGTTGACCGTCCACTCTGCTCCGTGGCAGGGGTGTCGAACGTCTACTCCGCCCCGTGGCCGAGGTGTTGACCATCTACCACGCTCCGTGGCTGGGGTGTTCCCCGTCTACCTCAATTCGTGGCAGGGGTGTTGACCGTCTACCTCAATCCGTGGCAGGGGTCTTGACCATCTACTCCGCTCTATGCCAGGGGTGTTGACCGTCTACCCCGCGAAGCGAAAGGGTGTTGACCGTCTACCCCGCTCTGTGGCAGGGGTGTTAACCATCTACCTCAATCCGTGACAGGGGTGTTGACCGTCTACTGCACTCCGTGGCAAGGGTGTTGAACGTCTACCTCAATCCATGACAGGGGTGTTGACCGTCTACTGCGCTCCGTGGCAGGGGTGTTGACCCTCTACTCCGCTCCGTGGGAGGGTGTTGACCGTCTTCTCTGCTCCGTCGCAGGGATGTTGACCGTCTGCCACGCCCCGTGGCAGGGGTGTTGTCTGTTGACCGTCTACTCCGCTCATTGGGAGGGGTGTTGACCGTCTACTCTGCTCTCTGGCAGGGATGTTGACCGTCTACCTCAATCCGTCACAAGGGTGTTGACCGTCTACTCCGCTCCGTGGCAGGGGTGTTGACCGTCTACTCCACTCCCTGACTGGGGTGTTGCCCGTCTACCCCGCTCAGCCGCAGGGGTGTTGACCGTCTACTCCGCTCCGTGGCAGGGGTGTTAACCGTCTACTCCACTCCGTGGCAGAGGTGTTGAACGTCTACTCCGTTCCGTGGCAGGGGTGTTCACCGTCTACCTCAATCCGTAGCAGGGATGTTGACCGTCTACCTCAATCCGTGGCAGGGGTGTTGACCGTTTACCCCGCTCCGTGGTGCGGGTGTTCACCGTCTACCCCCGCTCCGTGACAGGGGTGTTGACCATCTACTCTGCTCCGTGGCCGGGGTGTTGACCGCCTACTCTGCTCCGTGGCAGGGGTGTTGACCGTCTGCCACGCTCCGTGACAGGGGTGTTGTCTGTTGACTGTCTACTCCGCTCCGTGGCAGGGGTGTTGACCGTCTACTTCTCTCTGTGGCCGGGGTGTTGAACGTCTAGTCCGCTCCGTGGGAGGGGTGTTGACCGTCTACTCTGCTCCGTGGCAGTGATGTTGACTGTCTACCTCAATCCGTGACAGGGGCGTTGACCGTCTACTCCGCTCCGTGGCAGCGGTGTTGACCGTCTACTCCGCTCCGTGGGAGGGGTGTTGACCGTCTATTCTGCTCCGGGGCAGTGATGTTGACCGTCTACCTCAATTCGTGACAGGGGTGTTGACCGTCTACCCCGCTCCGTGACAGGGGTGTTGATCGTCTACCCCACCCCGTGGCAGGAGTGTTGACCGTCTGCCTCAATCTGTGGCAGGGATATTGACCGTCTACTCCGCTCCGTTGCAGGGGTGTTGACCGTCTACCCCGCTCCGTGGCAGGGGTGTTGACCGTCTACTCCGCTCCGTTGCAGGTGTGTTGACCGTCTACTCCACTCCGTGGCAGGGATATTGACCATCTACTCCGCTCCGTGGGAGGGGTGTTGACCGTCTACCCCTCTCCGTAGCCGGGGTGTAGATTGTCTACCCCGCCCCGTGGCAGAGGTGTTGACCGTCTACCTCAATCCGTGACAGGGGTGTTACCCATCTACTCCGCTCCGTGGCAGGGGTGTTGACCGTCTACTCCGCTCCGTGGCATGGGTGTTGACCGTCTACTCCACTCCATGGCAGGAATGTTGACCGTCTACTCTGCTCCGTGGGAAGGGTGTTGACCGTCTACTACACTCCGTGGGAGAGGTGTTGACCGCCAACTCCGCTACGTGTCAGGTGTGTTAACCATATACCCCGCAATGTGGGAGGGGTGTTGACCGTCTACTCCGCTCCGTGGCAGGGGTGTTAACCGTCTACTCCGCTCCGTGGCAGGAGTGTTGACCGTCTACCCTTCTCCGTGGGAGGGGTGTTGACCGTCTACCCCGCTCCGTGGGAAAAGATTATGACCGTCAACCCTGCTCCGTGGTAGGGGTGTTGACAGTCTACTCCGCTCCGTGGCAGGGGTGTTGACCGTCTACTCCGCTCCGTGGCAGGGGTGTTCACCGTCTACCTCAATCCGTGGCAGGGATGTTGGCCGTCTACCTCAATCCGTGACAGGGGTGTTGACCGTCTACTCCGCTCCGTGGCAGGGGTGTTGACCGTCTACTCCACTCCGTGACAGGGGTGTTGACCGTCTACCCCGCTCTGTGGCAGGGGTGTTGACCGTCTACTCCGCTCCGTGGCAGGGGTGTTAACCGTCTACTCCGCTCCGTGGCAGAGGTGTTGACCGTCTACTCCGCTCCGTGGCAGGGGTATTCACCGTCTACCTCAATCCGTGGCAGGGGTGTTGACCGTCTACCTCAATCCGTGGCAGGGGTGTTGACCGTCTACCACGCTCTGTGGCAGGGGTGTTGACCATCTACTCCGCTCCGTGGCCGGGGTGTTGACCGCCTACTCTGCTCCGTGGCAGGGGTGTTGACTGACTGCCACGCTCCGTGACAGGGGTGTTGTCTGTTGACCGTCTACTCCGCCCCGTGGCCGGGGTGTTTACCATCTCCCACGCTCCGTGGTAGGGGTGTTGACCATCTACTCCGCTCCGTGACAGGGGTGTTGACAGTCTACTCCGCTCCGTGACAGGGGTGTTGACCGTCTTCTCCGCTCCGTGACAGGGATGTTGACCGTCTACTCCGCTCCGTGGCAGGGGTGTTGACCACCTACCCCGCTCCGTGTCCGGGGTGTTGACCGTCTTCTCGACTCCGTGGCATGGGTGTTGACCGTCTACCCCGCTCCGTGGTGGGGTGTTAACCGTTTACTCCACTCCGTGGCAGGGGTGTTGACCGTCTATTCCGCTCGGTGGCCGGAGTGTTGACCGTCTACTCCGCTCCGTGGGAGGGATGTTGACCGTCTACTCCGCTTCGTGACAGGGGTGTTGACCGTTTACTCCGCTCCGTCGCAAGGGTGTTGACCGTCTACCCCGCTCCGTGGCAGGGGTGTTGACCGTCTACTCCGCTCCATGGCAGGGGTGTTGACCGTCAACTCCGCTCCGTGGCAGGGGTGTTGACCGTCTACTTCAATCCGTAGCAGGGGTGTTGAACGTCTACCTCAATCCGTAGCAGGGGTGTTGACCATCTACTCCGCTCTCTATCAAGGGTGTTGATCGTCTACCCCGCTCCGTGTCAGGGGTGTTCACCGTCTACCCCGCCCCGTGGCAGGGGTGTTGACCATCTACTCCGCCCTGTGGCAGGGGTGTTGACCGTCTACCCCGCTCCGTGACCGGGGTGTTGACCGTCTACTCCGGTCCGTGGCAAGGGTGTTAACCGTCTACTTCGCTCCGTGGCAGGGGTGTTGACGGTCTACCCCGCTCCGTGGCAGGGATCTTCACCATCTACTCCGCTCTATGACAGGGGTGTTGACCGTCTACCCCGCTCCGTGGCTGGGGTCTTGACCATCTACTCCGCTCTATAGCAGGGGTGTTGACCGTCTACCCCGCGAAGTGAAAGGGTGTTGACCGTCTACCCGGCTCTGTGGCAGGGGTGTTGACCATCTACCTCAATCCGTGACAGGGGTGTTGACCGTCTACTGCATTCCGTGGCAGGGGTGTTGAACGTCTACCTCAATCCATGACAGGGGTGTTGACCGTCTACTGAGCTCCGTGGCAGTGGTGTTGACCGTCTACCTCAATCCGTGACAAGGGTGTTGACCGTCTACTCCACTCCGGGGCAGGGGTGTTGACCGTCTACCCCGCTCCGTGGCCGGGGTGTTGACCGTCTACTCCACGCCGTGTCCGAGGTGTTGACCGTCTACTCCGCTCCTTGGCAGGGGTGTTGACCGTCTACTCCACTCCGTGGCAGCGGTGTTGATCGTCTACTCTGCTCCATCGCAGGGATGTTGACCGTCTACCTCAATCCGTGACAGGGGTGTTGACCGTCTACTCCGCTCCGTGGCAGGGGTGTTGACCGTCTACTCCACTCAGTGACAGGGGTGTTGACCGTCTACCCCGCTCCCTGGCAGGGGTGATGACCGTCTACTCTGCTCCGTTGCAGGGGTGTTAACCGTCTACTCCACTCCGTGGCAGGGGTGATGACCGTCTACACCGCTCCGTGGTAGGGGTGTTGACCGTCTACCCCGCTCCGTGGCATGGGTGTTAACCGTATACTCCACTCCGTGGCAGAGGTGTTGACCGTCTACTACGCTCCGTGGCAGGGGTGTTCACCGTCTACCTCAATCCGTGGCAGGGGTGTTGACCGTAAACCTCAATCCGTGACAGGGGTGTTGACCGTCTATCCCGCTCCGTGGCAGGGGTGTTGACCGTCTACCCCGCTCTGTGACAGGGGTGTTGACCATCTACTCCGCTCCGTGGCCGGTGTGTTGACCGCCTACTTTGCTCCGTGGCAGGGGTGTTGACCGTCTGCCACGCCCCGTGGGAGGGGTGTTGTCTGTTGACTGTCTACTCCGCTCCGTGGCAGGGGTGTTGACCGTCTACTCCTCTCCGTGGCCGGGGTGTTGATCGTCTACCCTGCTCTGTGGCAGGGGTATTGATCGTCTACCCCACCCCGTAGCAGGGGTGTTAACCGTCTACCTCAATCCGTGGCAGGGGTATTGACCGTCTCTTCCGCTCCGTGGCAGGGGTGTTGACCGTCTACTCCGCTCCGTGGCAGGGGTGTTGACCGTCTACTGCACTCCGTGGCAGGGTTGTTGAACGTCTACTCCACTCCGTGGCAGGGGTGTTGACCGTCCACTCCGCTCCGTGGCAGGGGTGTCGAACGTCTACTCCGCCCCGTGGCCGAGGTGTTGCCCATCTACCACGCTCCGTGGCTGGGGTGTTCCCCGTCTACCTCAATTCGTGGCAGGGGTGTTGACCGTCTACCTCAATCCGTGGCAGGGGTCTTGACCATCTACTCCGCTCTATGCCAGGGGTGTTGACCGTCTACCCCGCGAAGCGAAAGGGTGTTGACCGTCTACCCCGCTCTGTGGCAGGGGTGTTAACCATCTACCTCAATCCGTGACAGGGGTGTTGACCGTCTACTGCACTCCGTGGCAAGGGTGTTGAACGTCTACCTCAATCCATGACAGGGGTGTTGACCGTCTACTGCGCTCCGTGGCAGGGGTGTTGACCCTCTACTCCGCTCCGTGGGAGGGTGTTGACCGTCTTCTCTGCTCCGTGGCAGGGATGTTGACCGTCTGCCACGCCCCGTGGCAGGGGTGTTGTCTGTTGACTGTCTACTCCGCTCCGTGGAAGGGGTGTTGACCGTCTACTCCTCTCCGTGGCCGGGATGTTGATCGTCTACCCCGCAAAGTGAAAGGGTGTTGACCGTCTACCCCGCTCTGTGGCAGGGGTGTTGACCATCTACCTCAATCCGTGACAGGTGTGTTGACCGTCTACTGCACTCCGTGGCAGGGGTGTTGAACATCTACCTCAATCCATGACAGGGGTGTTAACCGTGTACTGCGCTCCGTGGCAGGGGTGTTGACCGTCTACCTCAATCCGTGTCAGGGGTGTTGACCGTCTACTGCACTCCGTGGCAGGGGTGTTGACCGTCTACCCCGCTCCGTGGCCGGGGTGTTGACCGTCTACCCCACTCCGTGACTGATGTGTTGACCGTCTACTCCGCCCCGTGGCCGGAGTGTTGACCGTCTACCCCACTCCGTGACGGGGGTGTTGACCGTCTACTCCGCTCCGTGGCAGGTTTGTTGACCATCTACACTGCTCCGTGGGAGGGTTGTTGACCGTCTTCTCCGCTCCGTGGCAGGGGTATTGACCGTCTACTCCGCTCCGTGACAGGGGTGTTGACCGTCTACCCCGCTCCGTGGAGGGGTGTTGACCATCTACCCCGCTCCGTGGGAGGGGTGGTGATCGTCTACTCCGCTCCGTGGCAGGGGTGTTGACCGTCAACTCCGCTCCGTGGCAGGGGTGTTGACCGTCTACTTCAATCCGTGGCAGGGGTGTTGACCGTCTACCTCAATCCGTAGCAGGGGTGTTGACCATCTACTCCGCTCTCTATCAAGGGTGTTGATCGTCTACCTTGCTCCGTGTCAGGGGTGTTCACCGTCTACCCCGCCCGTGGCAGGGGTGTTGACCGTCTACTCCGCCCCGTGGCATGGATGTTGACCATCTACCCCGTTCCGTGGGAGGGGTGTTGACCGTCTACTCCGCTTCGTGACAGGGGTGTTGACCGTCAACTCCGCTCCATGGCAGGGGTGTTGATCGTCTACCCCGCTCTCTGGCAGTGGTTTTGACCGTCTATCCCGCTCCGTGGCCGGGATGTTGACGGTCTACTCCGCTCCGTGACAGGGGTATTGACCGTCTACTCCGCTCCGTGACAGGGGTGTTGACCGCCTACCTCAATCCGTGACCGGGCTGTGGACCGTCTACTCCGCTCCGTGGCAGGGGTGTTGACCGTCTACCTCAATCCGTGGCAGGGGTGTTGACCGTCTACCTCAATCCGTAGCAGGGGTGTTGACCATCTACTCCGCTCTCTAGCAGGGGTGTTGATCGTCTACCCCGCTCGGTGACCGGGGTGTTGACCGTCTACTCCACTCCGTGCCCGGGGTGTTGACCGTCTACCCCGCTCCGTGGCAGGGGTGTTGGCCGTCTACTCTGCACCATGGCAGGGGTGTTTTCCGACTACCCTGCTCCGTGACCGGGGTGTTGACTGTCTACCCCGCTCCGTGTCAGGGTGTTGACCGTCTACCCCGCTTCGAGGCAGAGGTGTTGACCGACTACCCTGCTCCGTAACCGGGGTGTTGTCCGTCTACCCCGTTCCGTGGCAGAGGTGTTGACCGTCTACCCCGCTCCGTGGCAGGGATGTTGACCGTCTACTCCGCCCCGTGACAGGGGTGTTGACCGTCTACTCAGCTCCGTGGCAGGGGTGTTGACCGTCTACCCCGCGCCTGGGAGGGGTGTTGACCGTCTACTCCGCTCCGTGGCAAGGGTGTTGACCGTCTACTTCGCTCCGTGGCATGGGTGTTGACCGTCTGCCACGCTCCGTGACAGGGGTGTTGTCTGTTGACTGTCTACTCGCTCCGTGTCAGGGGTGTTGACCGTCTACCCCGGTCCGTGGCAGGGGTGTTGACCGTCTACTCCGCTCCGTGGCAAGGGTGTTGACCGTCTACTCCGCTCCGCGGGAGGGGTGTTGACCGTCTACTCTGCTCTGTGGCAGGGATGTTGACCGTCTACCTCAATCCGTGAAAGGGGTGTTGACCGTCTACTCCGCTCCGTGGCAGGGGTATTGACCGTCTACTCCACTCCCTGACAGGGGTGTTGACCGTCTACCCCGCTCAGCGGCAGGGGTGTTGACTGTCTACTCCGCTCCGTGGCAGGGGTGTTAACCGTCTACTCCACTCCGTGGCAGAGGTGTTTTCCGTCTACTCCGTTACGTGGAAGGGGTGTTCACCGTCTACCTCAATCCGTAGCAGGGATGTTGACCGTCTACATCAATCCGTGGCATGGGTGTTGACCGTCTACCCGGCTCCGTGGCAGGGGTGTTGAACGTCTACCCCGCTCCGTGACAGGGGTGTTGACCATCTACTCCGCTCCGTGGCCGAGGTGTTGACCGCCTACTCTGCTCCGTGGCAGGGGTGTTGACCGTCTGCCACGCTCCGTGACTGGGGTGTTGTCTGTTGACTGTCTACTCCGCTCCGTGGCAGGGGTGTTGACCGTCTACTTCTCTCCGTGGCCGGGGTGTTGATCGTCTACCCCGCTCCGTGACAGGGGTGTTGATCGTCTACCCCACCCCGTGGCAGGGGTGTTGACCATCTACTCCGCCACGTGACAGGGGTGTTGACCGTCTACTCTGCTCTGTGACACGGATGTTGACCGTCTACTCCGCTCCGTGGCAGGGGTGTTGATTGTCTACCCGGCTCCGTGACAGGGGTGTTGATCGTCTACCCCACCCCGTGGCAGGGGTGTTGACCGTCTACCTCAATCCGTGGCAGGGATATTGACCGTCTACTCCGCTCCTTGGCAGGGGTGTTGACCGTCCACCCCGCTCCGTGGCAGTGATATTGACCGTCTACTCCGCTCCGTGGGAGGGGTGTTGACCGTCTACCCCTCTCCGTAGCAGGGGTGTAGATCGTCTACCCCGCCCCGTAGCAGGGGTGTTGACCGTCTACCTCAATCCGTGACAGGGGTGTTGCCAATCTACTCCGCTCCGTGGCAGGGGTGTTGACCATCTACTCCGCTCCGTGGCAGGGGTGTTGATTGTCTACCCGGCTCCGTGACAGGGGTGTTGATCGTCTACCCCACCCCGTGGCAGGGGTGTTGACCGTCTACCTCAATCCGTGGCAGGGATATTGACCGTCTACTCCACTCTCTGGCAGGGGTGTTGACCGTCTACTCTGCTCCGTGGGAAGGGTGTTGACCTTCTAATCCAATCCGTCGGAGAGGTGTTGACCGTCTACTCCGCTCCGTGGCAGGAGTGTTGACCGTCTCCTCCGCTCTCTGGCTGGAGTGTTGACCGTCTACCCCACTTCGTGAAAGGGGTGTTGACCGTCTACTCCGCTCCGTGGCAGGGGTGTTGACCATCTACCCCGCTCCGCCGGAGGGGTGTTGACCGTCTACTCCGCCCCGTGGGAAAAGGTGTTGACCGTCTACTCCGCCCGTGGCAGGGGTGTTGACCGTCTACCCCGCTCCTTGGTAGGGGTGTTGACCGTCTACCCCGCTCCGTGGCAGGTGTGTTAACCGTCTACTCTGCTCTCTGGCAGGAGTGTTGACCGTCTACCCCGCTCCGTGGCAGGGGTGTTGACCGTCTACCTCAATCCGTGACAGGGGTGTTGACCGTCTACCCCGCTCCGTGGCAGGGGTGTTGACCGTCTACTCCGCCCCGTGGCTGGGGTGTTGACCGTCTACCCCCCTCCGTGACAGGGGTGTTGTCTGTTGACTGTCTACTCCGCTCCGTGGCAGGGGTGTTGATCGTCTACCCGGCTCCATGACCGGGGTGTTGATCGTCTATCCCACCCCGTGGCAGGGGTGTTGACCGTCTACCTCAATCCTTGGCAGGGATATTGACCGTCTACTCCGCTCCGTGGCAGGGGTGTTGACCGTCTACCCCGCTCCGTGGCAGGGGTGTTGACCGTCAACTCCGCTCCGTGGCAAGGGTGTTGACCGTCTACCCTGCTCCGTGGCAGGGGTGTTGACCGTCTACCTCAGTCCGTGGCAGGGGTGTTGACCGTCTACCCCGCTCCGTGGCAGGGGTGTTGACCGTCTACTCCGCTCCGTGGGAGGGGTGTTGACCGTCTACTCTGCTCTCTGGCAGGGATGTTGACCGTCTACCCCAATCCGTGACAAGGGTGTTGACCCTCTACTCCGCTCCGTGGCAGGGGTGTTGACAGTCTACTCCACTCCCTGACTGGGGTGTTGACCGTCTACCCCGCTCAGCGGCAGGGGTGTTGACCGTCTACTCCGCTCCGTGGCAGGGGTGTTAACCGTGTACTCCACTCCGTGGCAGGGGTGTTGACCGTCTACTCCACTCCGTGGCAGAGGTGTTGACCGTCTACTCCGTTCCGTGGCAAGGGTGTTCACCGTCTACATCAATCCGTAGCAGGGATGATGACCGTCTACCTCAATCCGTGGCAGGGGTGTTGACCGTCTACCCCGCTCCGTGGTAGGGGTGTTGACCGTCTACCACGCTCCGTGACAGAGGTGTTGACCATCTACTCCGCTCCGTGGTCGGGGTGTTGACCGCCTACTCTGCTCCGTGGCAGGGGTGTTGACCGTCTGCCACGCTCCGTGACAGGGGTGTTGTCTGTTGACTGTCTACTCCGCTCCGTGGCAGGGGTGTTGACCGTCTACTTCTCTCCGTGGCCGGGGTGTTGACCGTCTACTCCGCTCCGTGGGAGGGGTGTTGACCGTCTACTCTGCTCCGTGGCAGTGATGTTGACCGTCTACCTCAATCCGTGACAGGGGTGTTGACCGTCTACTCCGCTCCGTGGCAGGGGTGTTGACCGTCTACTCCGCTCCGTGGGAGGGGTGTTGACCGTCTATTCTGCTCGGTGACAGTGATGTTGACCGTCTACCTCAATTCGTGACAGGGGTGTTGACCGTCTACCCCGCTCCGTGACAGGGGTGTTGATCGTCTACCCCACCCCGTGGCAGGAGTGTTGCCCGTCTACCCCGCTCCGTGGCAGGGGTGTTGACCGTCTACCCCGCTCCGTGGCAGGTGTGTTGACCGTCTACTCCATTCCGTGGCAGGGATATTGACCGTCTACTCCGCTCCGTGGGAGGGGTGTTGACCGTCTACCCCTCTCCGTAGCAGGGGTGTAGATCGTCTACCCCGCCCCGTGGCAGGGGTGTTGACCGTCTACCTCAATCCGTGACAGGGGTGTTGCCCATCTACTCATCTCCGTGGCAGGGGTGTTGACCGTCTACTCCGCTCCGTGGCATGGGTGTTGACCGTCTACTCCACTCCATGGCAGGGGTGTTGACCGTCTACTCTGCTCCGTGGGAAGGGTGTTGACCGTCTACTACACTCCGTGGGAGAGGTGTTGACCGTCTACTCGGCTCCGTGGCAGGGGTGTTGGCCGTCTACTCCGCTCCGTGGCAGGGGTGTTGATCGTCTACTCCACTCCGTGGCAGGGGTGTTGACCGTCTACTCCACTCCGTGGCAGAGGTGTTGACCGTCTACCTCAATCCGTAGCAGGGATGTTGACCGTCTACCTCAATCCGTGGCAGGGGTGTTGACCGTCTACCCCGCTCCGTGGCAGGGGTGTTGACCGTCTACTCCGCTCCGTGACAAGAGTGTTGACCGTCTACCCTGCTCCGTGGCAGGGGTGTTGACCGTCTACCTCAATCCGTGACAGGGGTGTTGACCGTCTACCCCGCTCCGTGGCAGGGGTGTTGACCGTCTACTCCGCTCCGTGGCTGGGGTGTTGACCGTCTACCTCAATCCGTGGCAGGGGTGTTGACCGTCTACCACGCTCCGTAACAAGGGTGTTGACCGTCTACCCCGCTCCATGACAGGGGTATTGACCATCTACTCCGCTCCGTGGCCGGGGTGTTGACCGTCTACTCCACTCCGTGGCAGAGGTGTTGACCGTCTACCTCAATCCGTAGCAGGGATGTTTTCCGTCTACCTCAATCCGTGGCAGGGGTGTTGACCGTCTACCCCGCTCCGTGGCAGGGGTGTTGACCGTCTACTCCGCTCCGTGACAAGAGTGTTGACCGTCTACCCTGCTCCGTGGCAGGGGTGTTGACCGTCTACCTCAATCCGTGACAGGGGTGTTGACCGTCTACCCCGCTCCGTGGCAGGGGTGTTGACCGTCTACTCCGCTCCGTGGCTGGGGTGTTGACCGTCTACCTCAATCCGTGGCAGGGGTGTTGACCGTCTACCACGCTCCGTAACAAGGGTGTTGACCGTCTACCCCGCTCCATGACAGGGGTGTTGACCATCTACTCCGCTCCATGACCGGGGTGTTGATCGTCTACCCCACCCCGTGGCAGGGGTGTTGACCGTCTACATCAATCCTTGGCAGGGATATTGACCGTCTACTCCGCTCCGTGGCAGGGGTGTTGACCGTCTACCCTGCTCCGTGGCAGGGGTGTTGACCGTCTACTCCGCTCCGTGGCAAGGGTGTTGACCGTCTACCCTGCTCCGTGGCAGGGGTGTTGACCGTCTACCTCAGTCCGTGACAGGGGTGTTGACCGTCTACCCCGTTCCGTGGCAGGGGTGTTGACCGTCTACTCCGCTCCGTGGGAGGGGTGTTGACCGTCTACTCTGCTCTCTGGCAGGGATGTTGACCGTCTACCTCAATCCGTGACCAGGGTGTTGACCCTCTACTCCGCTCCATGGCAGGGGTGTTGACAGTCTACTCCACTCCCTGACTGGGGTGTTGACCGTCTACCCCCCTCAGCGGCAGGGGTGTTGACCGTCTACTCCGCTCCGTGGCAGGGGTGTTAACCGTCTACTCCACTCCGTGGCAGGGGTGATGACCGTCTACTCAACTCCGTGGCAGAGGTGTTGACCGTCTACTCCGTTCCGTGTCAAGGGTGTTCACCGTCTACATCAATCCGTAGCAGGGATGTTGACCGTCTACCTCAATCCGTGGCAGGGGTGTTGACCGTCTACCCCGCTCCGTGGTAGGGGTGTTGACCGTCTACCACGCTCCGTGACAGAGGTGTTGACCATCTACTCCGCTCCGTGGTCGGGGTGTTGACCGCCTACTCTGCTCCGTGGCAGGGGTGTTGACCGTCTGCCACGCTCCGTGACAGGGGTGTTGTCTGTTGACTGTCTACTCCGCTCCGTGGCAGGGGTGTTGACCGTCTACCCCGCTCCGTGGCAGAGGTGTTGAAAGTCTACCTCAATCCGTGACAGGGGTGTTGACCGTCTACCCCGCTCCGTGACAGGGGTGTTGACCGTCTACTCCGCTCCGTGGAAAGGGTGTTGACCGTCTACTCTGCTCCGTGGCAGGGATGTTGACCGTCTACCCGGCTCCGTGACAGGGGTGTTGATCGTCGACCCCACCCCGTGGCAGGGGTGTTGACTGTCTACCTCAATCCGTGAAAGGGATGTTGACCGTCTACCTCAATCCGTGACAGGGGTGTTGACCGTCTACTCCGCTCCGTGGCAGCGGTGTTGACCGTCTACTCCACTCAGTGACAGGGGTGTTGACCGTCTACCCCGCTCCCTGGCAGGGGTGATGACCGTCTACTCTGCTCCGTTGCAGGGGTGTTAACCGTCTACTCCACTCCGTGGCAGGGGTGTTGACCGTCTACCCCGCTCCGTGGTAGGGGTGTTGACCGTCTACCCCGCTCCGTGGCATGGGTGTTAACCGTCTACTCCACTCCGTGGCAGAGGTGTTGACCGTCTACTCCGCTCCGTGGCAGGGGTGTTCACCGTCTACCTCCATCCGTGGCAGGGGTGTTGACCGTAAACCTCAATCCGTGACAAGGGTGTTGACCGTCTATCCCGCTCCGTGGCAGGGGTGTTGACCGTCTACCCCGCTCTGTGACAGGGGTGTTGACCATCTACTCCGCTCCGTGGCCGGTGTGTTGACCGCCTACTTTGCTCCGTGGCAGGGGTGTTGACCGTCTGCCACGCCCCGTGGGAGGGGTGTTGTCTGTTGACTGTCTACTCCGCTCCGTGGCAGGGGTGTTGACCGTCTACTCCGCCCCGTTGCCGGGGTGTTGGCCGTCTACTGCGCTCTGTGGCAGGGGTGTTGACCGTCTACTCCATTCCGTGGCAGGGGTATTGACCGTCTACTCCACTCCGTGGAGGGGTGTTGCCCGTCTACTCCGCTCCGTGGCAGGGGTGTTGGCCGTCTACTCCGCTCCGTGGCAGGGGTGTTGACCGTCTACTCCACTCCGTGGCAGGGTTGTTGAACGTATACTCCACTCCGTGGCAGGGGTGTTGACCGTCCACTCTGCTCCGTGGCAGGGGTGTCGAACGTCTACTCCGCCCCGTGGCCGAGGTGTTGACCATCTACCACGCTCCGTGGCTGGGGTGTTCCCCGTCTACCTCAATTCGTGGCAGGGGTGTTGACCGTCTACCTCAATCCGTGGCAGGGGTCTTGACCATCTACTCCGCTCTATGCCAGGGGTGTTGACCGTCTACCCCGCGAAGCGAAAGGGTGTTGACCGTCTACCCCGCTCTGTGGCAGGGGTGTTAACCATCTATCTCAATCCGTGACAGGGGTGTTGACCGTCTACTGCACTCCGTGGCAAGGGTGTTGAACGTCTACCTCAATCCATGACAGGGGTGTTGACCGTCTACTGCGCTCCGTGGCAGGGGTGTTGACCCTCTACTCCGCTCCGTGGGAGGGTGTTGACCGTCTTCTCTGCTCCGTCGCAGGGATGTTGACCGTCTGCCACGCCCCGTGGCAGGGGTGTTGTCTGTTGACCGTCTACTCCGCTCAGTGGGAGGGGTGTTGACCGTCTACTCTGCTCTCTGGCAGGGATGTTGACCGTCTACCTCAATCCGTCACAAGGGTGTTGACCGTCTACTCCGCTCCGTGGCAGGGGTGTTGACCGTCTACTCCACTCCCTGACTGGGGTGTTGCCCGTCTACCCCGCTCAGCCGCAGGGGTGTTGACCATCTACTGCACTCCGTGGCAGGGGTGTTGACCGTCTACCCCGCTCCGTGGCCGGGGTGTTGACCGTCTACCCCACTCCGTGACTGATGTTTTGACCGTCTACTCCGCCCCGTGGCCGGAGTGTTGACCGTCTACCCCACTCCGTGACGGGGGTGTTGACCGTCTACTCCGCTCCGTGGCAGGTTTGTTGACCATCTACACTGCTCCGTGGGAGGGTTGTTGACCGTCTACTCCGCTCCGTGGCAGGGGTGTTGACCGTCTACTCCGCTCCGTGACAGGGGTGTTGACCGTCTACCCCGCTCCGTGGAGGGGTGTTGACCATCTACCCCGCTCCGTGGGAGGGGTGGTGATCGTCTACTCCGCTCCGTGGCAGGGGTGTTGACCGTCAACTCCGCTCCGTGGCAGGGGTGTTGACCGTCTACTTCAATCCGTGGCAGGGGTGTTGACCGTTTACCTCAATCCGTAGCAGGGGTGTTGACCATCTACTCCGCTCTCTATCAAGGGTGTTGATCGTCTACCTTGCTCCGTGTCAGGGGTGTTCACCGTCTACCCCGCCCCGTGGCAGGGGTGTTGACCGTCTACTCCGCCCCGTGGCATGGATGTTGACCATCTACCCCGTTCCGTGGGAGGGGTGTTGACCGTCTACTCCGCTTCGTGACAGGGGTGTATACCGTCTACTCCGCTCCGTGGCAAGGGTGTTGACCATCTACCCCGCTCCGTGGCAGGGATGTTGACCGTCTACTCCGCTCCGTGGCAGGGGTGTTGACCGTCAACTCCGCTCCATGGCAGGGGTGTTGATCGTCTACCCCGCTCTCTGGCAGTGGTTTTGACCGTCTATCCCGCTCCGTGGCCGGGATGTTGACCGTCTACTCCGCTCCGTGACAG
Organism: Chirona hameri; assembly: GCA_036785665.1. Taxonomy (NCBI): domain Eukaryota; kingdom Metazoa; phylum Arthropoda; class Thecostraca; order Balanomorpha; family Balanidae; genus Chirona; species Chirona hameri. Next base: position 363,194 of record JAXIVJ010000020.1, on the reverse strand, counting down.
GGGTATTGACCGTCTACTCCGCTCCGTGACAGGGGTGTTGACCGCCTACCTAAATCCGTGACCGGGCTGTGGACCGTCTACTCCGCTCCGTGGCAGGGGTGTTGACCGTCTACCTCAATCCGTGGCAGGGGTGTTGACCGTCTACCTCAATCCGTAGCAGGGGTGTTGACCATCTACTCCGCTCTCTAGCAGGGGTGTTGATCGTCTACCCCGCTCGGTGACCGGGGTGTTGACCGTCTACTCCACTCCGTGCCCGGGGTGTTGACCGTCTACCCCGCTCCGTGGCAGGGGTGTTGGCCGTCTACTCTGCACCATGGCAGGGGTGTTTTCCGACTACCCTGCTCCGTGACCGGGGTGTTGACCGTCTACCCCGCTCCGTGTCAGGGTGTTGACCGTCTACCCCGCTTCGAGGCAGAGGTGTTGACCGACTACCCTGCTCCGTAACCGGGGTGTTGTCCGTCTACCCCGTTCCGTGGCAGAGGTGTTGACCGTCTACCCCGCTCCGTGGCAGGGATATTGACCGTCTACTCCGCCCCGTGACAGGGGTGTTGACCGTCTACTCAGCTCCGTGGCAGGGGTGTTGACCGTCTACCCCGCGCCTGGGAGGGGTGTTGACCGTCTACTCCGCTCCGTGGCAAGGGTGTTGACCGTCTACTTCGCTCCGTGGCATGGGTGTTGACCGTCTGCCACGCTCCGTGACAGGGGTGTTGTCTGTTGACTGTCTACTCGCTCCGTGTCAGGGGTGTTGACCGTCTACCCCGGTCCGTGGCAGGGGTGTTGACCGTCTACTCCGCTCCGTGGCAAGGGTGTTGAACGTCTACCCCGCTCCGTGGCAGGGGTGTTGACCGTCTACTCCGCTCCGCGGGAGGGGTGTTGACCGTCTACTCTGCTCTGTGGCAGGGATGTTGACCGTCTACCTCAATCCGTGAAAGGGGTGTTGACCGTCTACTCCGCTCCGTGGCAGGGGTATTGACCGTCTACTCCACTCCCTGACAGGGGTGTTGACCGTCTACCCCGCTCAGCGGCAGGGGTGTTGACCGTCTACTCCGCTCCGTGGCAGGGGTGTTAACCGTCTACTCCACTCCGTGGCAGAGGTGTTTTCCGTCTACTCCGTTACGTGGAAGGGGTGTTCACCGTCTACCTCAATCCGTAGCAGGGATGTTGACCGTCTACATCAACCCGTGGCATGGGTGTTGACCGTCTACCCGGCTCCGTGGCAGGGGTGTTGACCGTCTACCCCGCTCCGTGACAGGGGTGTTGACCATCTACTCCGCTCCGTGGCCGAGGTGTTGACCGCCTACTCTGCTCCGTGGCAGGGGTGTTGACCGTCTGCCACGCTCCGTGACTGGGGTGTTGTCTGTTGACTGTCTACTCCGCTCCGTGGCAGGGGTGTTGACCGTCTACTTCTCTCCGTGGCCGGGGTGTTGATCGTCTACCCCGCTCCGTGACAGGGATGTTGATCGTCTACCCCACCCCGTGGCAGGGGTGTTGACCGTCTACCTCAATCCGTGGCAGGGATATTGACCGTCTACTCCGCTCCTTGGCAGGGGTGTTGACCGTCCACCCCGCTCCGTGGCAGTGATATTGACCGTCTACTCCGCTCCGTGGGAGGGGTGTTGACCGTCTACCCCTCTCCGTAGCAGGGGTGTAGATCGTCTACCCCGCCCCGTAGCAGGGGTGTTGACCGTCTACCTCAATCCGTGACAGGGGTGTTGCCAATCTACTCCGCTCCGTGGCAGGGGTGTTGACCATCTACTCCGCTCCGTGGCAGGGGTGTTGATTGTCTACCCGGCTCCGTGACAGGGGTGTTGATCGTCTACCCCACCCCGTGGCAGGGGTGTTGACCGTCTACCTCAATCCGTGGCAGGTATATTGACCGTCTACTCCACTCTCTGGCAGGGGTGTTGACCGTCTACTCTGCTCCGTGGGAAGGGTGTTGACCTTCTAATCCAATCCGTCGGAGAGGTGTTGACCGTCTACTCCGCTCCGTGGCAGGAGTGTTGACCGTCTCCTCCGCTCTCTGGCTGGAGTGTTGACCGTCTACCCCACTTCGTGAAAGGGGTGTTGACCGTCTACTCCGCTCCGTGGCAGGGGTGTTGACCATCTACCCCGCTCCGCCGGAGGGGTGTTGACCGTCTACTCCGCCCCGTGGGAAAAGGTGTTGACCGTCTACTCCGCCCGTGGCAGGGGTGTTGACCGTCTACCCCGCTCCTTGGTAGGGGTGTTGACCGTCTACCCCGCTCCGTGGCAGGTGTGTTGACCGTCTACTCTGCTCTCTGGCAGGAGTGTTGACCGTCTACCCCGCTCCGTGGAAGGGGTGTTGACAGTCTACACCACTCCGTGACAGGGGTGTTGACCGTCTACCTCAATCCGTGACAGGGGTGTTGACCATCTACCCCGCTCCGTGGGAGGGGTGGTGACCGTCTACTCCGCTCCGTGGCAGGGGTGTTGACCGTCTATTCCGCTCCGTGGCAGGGGTGTTGACCGTCTACCTCAATCCGTGGCAGGGGTGTTGACCGTCTACCCCGCTCCGTGGCCGGGGTGTTGACCGTCTACTCCACTCCGTGACAGGGGTGTTGACCGTCTACCACGCTCCGTGGCAGGGGTGTTGACCGTCTACTCCGCTCCGTGACAGGGGTGTTGACCGTCTACTCTACTCCGTGGCAGGGGTGTTGACCGTCTACTCCACTCCGTGGCAGAGGTGTTGACCGTCTACCTCAATCCGTAGCAGGGATGTTGACCGTCTACCTCAATCCGTGGCAGGGGTGTTTACCGTCTACCCCGCTCCGTGGCAGGGGTGTTGACCGTCTACTCCGCTCCGTGACAAGGGTGTTGACCGTCTACCCTGCTCCGTGGCAGGGGTGTTGACCGTCTACCTCAATCCGTGACAGGGGTGTTGACCGTCTACCCCGCTCCGTGGCAGGGGTGTTGACCGTCTACTCCGCCCCGTGGCTTGGGTGTTGACCGTCTACCTCAATCCGTGGCAGGGGTGTTGACCGTCTACCACGCTCCGTAACAAGGGTGTTGACCGTCTACCCCGCTCCATGACAGGGGTGTTGACCATCTACTCCGCTCCGTGGCCGGGATGTTGACCGCCTAATCTGCTCCGTGGCAGGGGTGTTGACTGTCTGCCACGCTCCGTGACATGGGTGTTGTCTGTTGACTGTCTACTCCGCTCCGTGGCAGGGTTGTTGATCGTCTACCCGGCTCCGTGACAGGGGTGTTGATCGTCTACCCCACCCCGTGGCAGGGGTGTTGACCGTCTACCTCAATCCGTGGCAGGGATATTGACCGTTTACTCCGCTCCGAGTCAGGGGTGTTGACCGTCTACCCCGCTCCGTGGGAGGGGTGTTAAACGTCTACTCTGCTCTGTGGCAGGGATGTTGACCGTCTACCTCAATCCGTGAGAAGAGTGTTGACCGTCTACTCCGCTCCGTGGCAGGGGTGTTCACCGTCTACTCCACTCCCTGACAGGGGTGTTGATCGTCTACCCCACCCCGTGGCAGGGGTGTTGATTGTCTACCTCAATCCGTGGCAGGGATATTGACCGTTTACTCCGCTCCGAGTCAGGGGTGTTGACCGTCTACCCCGCTCCGTGGGAGGGGTGTTAACCGTCTACTCCACTCCGTGGCAGAGGTGTTGACCGTCTACTCCGTTCCGTGGCAGGGGTGTTCACCGTCTACCTCAATCCGTAGCAGGGATGTTGACCGTCTACCTCAATCCGTGGCAGGGGTGTTGACCGTCTACCCCGCTCCGTGGCAGGGGTGCTGACCTTCTACTCCGCTCCGTGGCAAGGGTGTTGACCGTCTACCCTGCTCCGTGGCAGGGGTGTTGACCGTCTACCTCAATCCGTGACAGGGGTGTTGACCGTCTACCCCGCTCCGTGGCAGGGGTGTTGACCGTCTACTCCGCCCCGTGGCTGGGGTGTTGACCGTCTACCCCCCTCCGTGACAGGGGTGTTGTCTGTTGACTGTCTACTCCGCTCCGTGGCAGGGGTGTTGATCGTCTCCCCGGCTCCATGACCGGGGTGTTGATCGTCTATCCCACCCCGTGGCAGGGGTGTTGACCGTCTACCTCAATCCTTGGCAGGGATATTGACCGTCTACTCCGCTCCGTGGCAGGGGTGTTGACCGTCTACCCCGCTCCGTGGCAGGGGTGTTGACCGTCTACTCCGCTCCGTGGCAAGGGTGTTGACCGTCTACCCTGCTCCGTTGCAGGGGTGTTGACCGTCTACCTCAGTCCGTGACAGGGGTGTTGACCGTCTACCCCGCTCCGTGGCAGGGGTGTTGACCGTCTACTCCGCTCCGTGGGAGGGGTGTTGACCGTCTACTCTGCTCTCTGGCAGGGATGTTGACCGTCTACCCCAATCCGTGACAAGGGTGTTGACCCTCTACTCCGCTCCGTGGCAGGGGTGTTGACAGTCTACTCCACTCCCTGACTGGGGTGTTGACCGTCTACCCCGCTCAGCGGCAGGGGTGTTGACCGTCTACTCCGCTCCGTGGCAGGGGTGTTAACCGTCTACTCCACTCCGTGGCAGGGGTGTTGACCGTCTACTCCACTCCGTGGCAGAGGTGTTGACCGTCTACTCCGTTCCGTGGCAAGGGTGTTCACCGTCTACATCAATCCGTAGCAGGGATGATGACCGTCTACCTCAATCCGTGGCAGGGGTGTTGACCGTCTACCCCGCTCCGTGGTAGGGGTGTTGACCGTCTACCACGCTCCGTGACAGAGGTGTTGACCATCTACTCCGCTCCGTGGTCGGGGTGTTGACCGCCTACTCTGCTCCGTGGCAGGGGTGTTGACCGTCTGCCACGCTCCGTGACAGGGGTGTTGTCTGTTGACTGTCTACTCCGCTCCGTGGCAGGGGTGTTGACCGTCTACTTCTCTCCGTGGCCGGGGTGTTGACCGTCTACTCCGCTCCGTGGGAGGGGTGTTGACCGTCTACTCTGCTCCGTGGCAGTGATGTTGACCGTCTACCTCAATCCGTGACAGGGGTGTTGACCGTCTACTCCGCTCCGTGGCAGGGGTGTTGACCGTCTACTCCGCTCCGTGGGAGGGGTGTTGACCGTCTATTCTGCTCGGTGACAGTGATGTTGACCGTCTACCTCAATTCGTGACAGGGGTGTTGACCGTCTACCCCGCTCCGTGACAGGGGTGTTGATCGTCTACCCCACCCCGTGGCAGGAGTGTTGCCCGTCTACCCCGCTCCGTGGCAGGGGTGTTGACCGTCTACCCCGCTCCGTGGCAGGTGTGTTGACCGTCTACTCCATTCCGTGGCAGGGATATTGACCGTCTACTCCGCTCCGTGGGAGGGGTGTTGACCGTCTACCCCTCTCCGTAGCAGGGGTGTAGATCGTCTACCCCGCCCCGTGGCAGGGGTGTTGACCGTCTACCTCAATCCGTGACAGGGGTGTTGCCCATCTACTCATCGCCGTGGCAGGGGTGTTGACCGTCTACTCCGCTCCGTGGCATGGGTGTTGACCGTCTACTCCACTCCATGGCAGGGGTGTTGACCGTCTACTCTGCTCCGTGGGAAGGGTGTTGACCGTCTACTACACTCCGTGGGAGAGGTGTTGACCGTCTACTCGGCTCCGTGGCAGGGGTGTTGGCCGTCTACTCCGCTCCGTGGCAGGGGTGTTGATCGTCTACTCCACTCCGTGGCAGGGGTGTTGACCGTCTACTCCACTCCGTGGCAGAGGTGTTGACCGTCTACCTCAATCCGTAGCAGGGATGTTGACCGTCTACCTCAATCCGTGGCAGGGGTGTTGACCGTCTACCCCGCTCCGTGGCAGGGGTGTTGACCGTCTACTCCGCTCCGTGACAAGAGTGTTGACCGTCTACCCTGCTCCGTGGCAGGGGTGTTGACCGTCTACCTCAATCCGTGACAGGGGTGTTGACCGTCTACCCCGCTCCGTGGCAGGGGTGTTGACCGTCTACTCCGCTCCGTGGCTGGGGTGTTGACCGTCTACCTCAATCCGTGGCAGGGGTGTTGACCGTCTACCACGCTCCGTAACAAGGGTGTTGACCGTCTACCCCGCTCCATGACAGGGGTGTTGACCATCTACTCCGCTCCGTGGCCGGGGTGTTGACCGTCTACTCCACTCCGTGGCAGAGGTGTTGACCGTCTACCTCAATCCGTAGCAGGGATGTTGACCGTCTACCTCAATCCGTGGCAGGGGTGTTGACCGTCTACCCCGCTCCGTGGCAGGGGTGTTGACCGTCTACTCCGCTCCGTGACAAGAGTGTTGACCGTCTACCCTGCTCCGTGGCAGGGGTGTTGACCGTCTACCTCAATCCGTGACAGGGGTGTTGACCGTCTACCCCGCTCCGTGGCAGGGGTGTTGACCGTCTACTCCGCTCCGTGGCTGGGGTGTTGACCGTCTACCTCAATCCGTGGCAGGGGTGTTGACCGTCTACCACGCTCCGTAACAAGGGTGTTGACCGTCTACCCCGCTCCATGACAGGGGTGTTGACCATCTACTCCGCTCCATGACCGGGGTGTTGATCGTCTACCCCACCCCGTGGCAGGGGTGTTGACCGTCTACATCAATCCTTGGCAGGGATATTGACCGTCTACTCCGCTCCGTGGCAGGGGTGTTGACCGTCTACCCTGCTCCGTGGCAGGGGTGTTGACCGTCTACTCCGCTCCGTGGCAAGGGTGTTGACCGTCTACCCTGCTCCGTGGCAGGGGTGTTGACCGTCTACCTCAGTCCGTGACAGGGGTGTTGACCGTCTACCCCGTTCCGTGGCAGGGGTGTTGACCGTCTACTCCGCTCCGTGGGAGGGGTGTTGACCGTCTACTCTGCTCTCTGGCAGGGATGTTGACCGTCTACCTCAATCCGTGACCAGGGTGTTGACCCTCTACTCCGCTCCATGGCAGGGGTGTTGACAGTCTACTCCACTCCCTGACTGGGGTGTTGACCGTCTACCCCCCTCAGCGGCAGGGGTGTTGACCGTCTACTCCGCTCCGTGGCAGGGGTGTTAACCGTCTACTCCACTCCGTGGCAGGGGTGATGACCGTCTACTCAACTCCGTGGCAGAGGTGTTGACCGTCTACTCCGTTCCGTGGCAAGGGTGTTCACCGTCTACATCAATCCGTAGCAGATGTTGACCGTCTACCTCAATCCGTGGCAGGGGTGTTGACCGTCTACCCCGCTCCGTGGTAGGGGTGTTGACCGTCTACCACGCTCCGTGACAGAGGTGTTGACCATCTACTCCGCTCCGTGGTCGGGGTGTTGACCGCCTACTCTGCTCCGTGGCAGGGGTGTTGACCGTCTGCCACGCTCCGTGACAGGGGTGTTGTCTGTTGACTGTCTACTCCGCTCCGTGGCAGGGGTGTTGACCGTCTACTTCTCTCCGTGGCCGGGGTGTTGACCGTCTACTCCGCTCCGTGGGAGGGGTGTTGACCGTCTACTCTGCTCCGTGGCAGTCATGTTGACCGTCTACCTCAATCCGTGACAGGGGTGTTGACCGTCTACTCCGCTCCGTGGTAGGGGTGTTGACCGTCTACTCCGCTCCGTGGGAGGGGTGTTGACCGTCTATTCTGCTCGGTGACAGTGATGTTGACCGTCTACCTCAATTCGTGACAGGGGTGTTGACCGTCTACCCCGCTCCGTGACAGGGGTGTTGATCGTCTACCCCACCCCGTGGCAGGAGTGTTGCCCGTCTTCCCCACTCCGTGGCAGGGGTGTTGACCGTCTACCCCGCTCCGTGGCAGGTGTGTTGACCGTCTACTCCATTCCGTGGCAGGGATATTGGCCGTCTACTCCGCTCCGTGGGAGGGGTGTTGACCGTCTACCCCTCTCCGTAGCAGGGGTGTAGATCGTCTACCCCGCCCCGTGGCAGGGGTGTTGACCGTCTACCTCAATCCGTGACAGGGGTGTTGCCCATCTACTCATCTCCGTGGCAGGGGTGTTGACCGTCTACTCCGCTCCGTGGCATGGGTGTTGACCGTCTACTCCACTCCATGGCAGGGGTGTTGACCGTCTACTCTGCTCCGTGGGAAGGGTGTTGACCGTCTACTACACTCCGTGGGAGAGGTTTTGACCGTCTACTCGGCTCCGTGGCAGGGGTGTTGGCCGTCTACTCCGCTCCGTGGCAGGGGTGTTGATCGTCTACTCCACTCCGTGGCAGGGGTGTTGACCGTCTACTCCGCCCCGTGGCTGGGGTGTTGACCGTCTACCCCCCTCCGTGACTGGGGTGTTGACGCCTACTCCGCTCCGTGTCAGGTGTGTTGACCATATATCCCGCACCGTGGGAGGGGTGTTGACCGTCTACTCCGCTCCGTGGCAGGGGTGTTAACCGTCTACTCCGCTCCGTGGCAGGAGTGTAGACCGTCTACCCTTCTCCGTGGGAGGGGTGTTGACCGTCTACCCCTCTCCGTGGGAAAAGATGTTGACCGTCAACACTGCTCCGTGGGAGGGGTGTTGACAGTCTACTCCGCTCCGTGGCATGGGTGTTGACAATCTACCCCGCTCCGTGGGAGGGGTGGTGACCGTCTACTCCGCTCCGTGGCAGGGGTGTTGACCGTCTACCCCGCTCCGTGGCAGAGGTGTTGAACGTCTACCTCAATCCGTGACAGGGGTGTTGACCGTCTACCCCGCTCCGTGACAGGGGTGTTGACCGTCTACCTCAATCCGTGAAAGGGATGTTGACCGTCTACCTCAATCCGTGACAGGGGTGTTGACCGTCTACTCCGCTCCGTGGCAGGGGTGTTGACCGTCTACTCCACTCAGTGACAGGGGTGTTGACCGTCTACCCCGCTCCCTGGCAGGGGTGATGACCGTCTACTCTGCTCCGTTGCAGGGGTGTTAACCGTCTACTCCACTCCGTGGCAGGGGTGTTGACCGTCTACCCCGCTCCGTGGTAGGGGTGTTGACCGTCTACCCCGCTCCGTGGCATGGGTGTTAACCGTCTACTCCTCTCCATGGCAGAGGTGTTGACCGTCTACTCCGCTCCGTGGCAGGGGTGTTCACCGTCTACCTCCATCCGTGGCAGGGGTGTTGACCGTAAACCTCAATCCGTGACAGGGGTGTTGACCGTCTATCCCGCTCCGTGGCAGGGGTGTTGACCGTCTACCCCGCTCCGTGACAGGGGTGTTGACCATCTACTCCGCTCCGTGGCCGGTGTGTTGACCGCCTACTTTGCTCCGTGGCAGGGGTGTTGACCGTCTGCCACGCCCCGTGGGAGGGGTGTTGTCTGTTGACTGTCTACTCCGCTCCGTGGCAGGGGTGTTGACCGTCTACTCCTCTCCGTGGCCGGGGTGTTGATCGTCTACCCTGCTCTGTGGGAGGGGTATTGATCGTCTACCCCACCCCGTAGCAGGGGTGTTAACCGTCTACCTCAATCCGTGGCAGGAGTATTGACCGTCTCTTCCGCTCCGTGGCAGGGGTGTTGACCGTCTACTCCGCCCCGTTGCCGGGGTGTTGGCCGTCTACTGCGCTCTGTGGCAGGGGTGTTGACCGTCTACTCCATTCCGTGGCAGGGGTATTGACCGTCTACTCCACTCCGTGGAGGGGTGTTGCCCGTCTACTCCGCTCCGTGGCAGGGGTGTTGGCCGTCTACTCCGCTCCGTGGCAGGGGTGTTGACCGTCTACTCCACTCCGTGGCAGGGTTGTTGAACGTATACTCCACTCCGTGGCAGGGGTGTTGACCGTCCACTCTGTTCCGTGGCAGGGGTGTCGAACGTCTACTCCGCCCCGTGGCCGAGGTGTTGACCATCTACCACGCTCCGTGGCTGGGGTGTTCCCCGTCTACCTCAATTCGTGGCAGGGGTGTTGACCGTCTACCTCAATCCGTGGCAGGGGTCTTGACCATCTACTCCGCTCTATGCCAGGGGTGTTGACCGTCTACCCCGCGAAGCGAAAGGGTGTTGACCGTCTACCCCGCTCTGTGGCAGGGGTGTTAACCATCTACCTCAATCCGTGACAGGGGTGTTGACCGTCTACTGCACTCCGTGGCAAGGGTGTTGAACGTCTACCTCAATCCATGACAGGGGTGTTGACCGTCTACTGCGCTCCGTGGCAGGGGTGTTGACCCTCTACTCCGCTCCGTGGGAGGGTGTTGACCGTCTTCTCTGCTCCGTCGCAGGGATGTTGACCGTCTGCCACGCCCCGTGGCAGGGGTGTTGTCTGTTGACCGTCTACTCCGCTCAGTGGGAGTGGTGTTGACCGTCTACTCTGCTCTCTGGCAGGGATGTTGACCGTCTACCTCAATCCGTCACAAGGGTGTTGACCGTCTACTCCGCTTCGTGGCAGGGGTGTTGACCGTCTACTCCACTCCCTGACTGGGGTGTTGCCCGTCTACCCCGCTCAGCCGCAGGGGTGTTGACCGTCTACTCCGCTCCGTGGCAGGGGTGTTAACCGTCTACTCCACTCCGTGGCAGAGGTGTTGAACGTCTACTCCGTTCCGTGGCAGGGGTGTTCACCGTCTACCTCAATCCGTAGCAGGGATGCTGACCGTCTACCTCAATCCGTGGCAGGGGTTTTGACCGTCTACTCCGCTCCGTGGAAAGGGTGTTGACCGTCTACTCTGATCTCTGGCAGGGATGTTGACCGTCTACCTCAATCCGTGACAAGGGTGTTGACCGTCTACTCCGCTCCGTGGCAGGGGTGTTGACCGTCTACTCCACTCCCTGACTGGGGTGTTGACCGTCTACCCCGCTCAGCGGCAGGGGTGTTGACCGTCTACTCCGCTCCGTGGCAGGGGTGTTAACCGTCTACTCTACTCCGTGGCAGAGGTGTTGACCGTCTACTCCGTTCCGTGGCAGGGGTGTTCACCGTCTACATCAATCCGTAGCAGGGATTTTGACCGTCTACCTCAATCCGTGGCAGGGGTGTTGACCGTCTACCCCGCTCCGTGGTAGGGGTGTTGACTGTCTACCACGCTCCGTGACAGAGGTGTTGACCATCTACTCTGCTCCGTGGCGGGGGTGTTGACCGTCTACTCCGCTCCGTGGGAGGGGTGTTGACCGTCTACTCTGCTCCGTGGCAGTGATGTTGACCGTCTACCTCAATCTGTGGCAGGGGTGTTGGCCGTCTACTCCGCTCTGTGGCAGGGGTGTTGACCGTCTACTCCGCTCCGTGGGAGGGGTGTTGACCGTCTATTCTGCTCCGTGGCAGTGATGTTGACCGTCTACCTCAATTCGTGACAGTGGTGTTGACTGTCTACCCCGCTCCGTGACAGGGGTGTTGATCGTCTACCCCACCCCGTGGCAGGAGTGTTGACCGTCTACCCCGCTCCGTGGCAGGGGTGTTGACCGTCTACTCCGCTCCGTGGCAGGTGTGTTGACCGTCTACTCTATTCCGTGGCAGGGATATTGACCGTCTACTCCGCTCCGTGGGAGGGGTGTTGACCGTCTACCCCTCTCCGTAGCAGGGGTGTAGATCGTCTACCCCGCCCCGTGGCAGGGGTGTTGACCGTCTACCTCAATCCGGGACAGGGGTGTTGCCCATCTACTCCGCTCCGTGGTAGGGGTGTTGACCGTCTGCTCCGCTCCGTGGCATGGGTGTTGACCGTCTACTCCACTCCATGGCAGGGGTGTTGACCGTCTACTCTGCTCCGTGGGAAGGGTGTTGACCGTCTACTGCACTCCGTGGGAGAGGTGTTGACCGTCTACTCCGCTCCGTGGCAGGGGTGTTGGCCGTCTACTCCGCTCCGTGGCAGGGGTGTTGATCGTCTACTCCACTCCGTGGCAGGGGTGTTGACGTCTACTCCGCCCCGTGGCTTGGGTGTTGACCGTCTACCCCCCTCCGTGACCGGGGTGTTGACCGCCTACTCCGCTCCGTGTCAGGTGTGTTGACCATATATCCCGCACCGTGGGAGGGGTGTTGACCATCTACTCTGCACCGTGGCCGGGGTGTTAACCGCCTACTCTGGTCCGTGGCAGGGGTGTTGACCGTCTGCCACGCTCCGTGACAGGGAGGTTGTCTGTTGACTGTCTACTCCGCACCGTGGCAGGGGTGTTGACCGTCTACTTCTCTCCGTGGCCGGGGTGTTGACCGTCTACTCCGCTCCGTGGGAGGGGTGTTGACCGTCTACTCTGCTCCGTGGCAGTGATGTTGACCGTCTACCTCAATCCGTGGCAGGGGTGTTGACCGTCTAATCCGCTCTGTGGCAGGGGTGTTGACCGTCTACTCCGCTCCGTGGGAGGGGTGTTGACCGTCTATTCTGCTCCGTGGCAGTGATGTTGACCGTCTACCTCAATTCGTGACAGTGGTGTTGACCGTCTGCCCCGCTCCGTGACAGGGGTGTTGATCGTCTACCCCACCCCGTGGCAGGAGTGTTGACCGTCTACCCCGCTCCGTGGCAGGGGTGTTGACCGTCTACTCCGCTCCGTGGCAGGTGTGTTGACCGTCTACTCTATTCCGTGGCAGGGATATTGACCGTCTACTCCGCTTCGTGGGCGGGGTGTTGACCGTCTACCCCTCTCCGTAGCAGGGGTGTAGATCGTCTACCCCGCCCCGTGGCAGGGGTGTTGACCGTCTACCTCAATCCGGGACAGGGATGTTGCCCATCTACTCCGCTCCGTGGCAGGGGTGTTGACCGTCTACTCCGCTCCGTGGCATAGGTGTTGACCGTCTACTCCACTCCATGGCAGGGGTGTTGACCGTCTACTCTGCTCCGTGGGAATGGTGTTGACCGTCTACTAAACTCCGTGGGAGAGGTGTTGACCGTCTACTCCGCTCCGTGGCAGGGGTGTTGGCCGTCTACTCCGCTCCGTGACAGGGGTGTTGATCGTCTACTCCACTCCGTGGCAGGGGTGTTGACCGTCTACTCCGCCCCGTGGCTGGGGTGTTGACCGTCTACCCCCCTCCGTGACCGGGGTGTTGACCGCCTACTCCGCTCCGTGTCAGGTGTGTTGACCCTATATCCCGCACCGTGGGAGGGGTGTTGTCCGTCTACTCCGCTCCGTGGCAGGGGTGTTAACTGTCTACTCCGCTCCGTGGCAGGAGTGTTGACCGTCTACCCTTCTCCGTGGGAGGCGTGTTGACCGTCTACCCCGCTCAGTGGGAAAAGATGTTGACCGTCAACCCTGCTCCGTGGTAGGGTTGTTGACAGTCTACTCCGCTCCGTGGCATGGGTGTTGACCATCTACCCCGCTCCGTGGGAGGGGTGGTGACCGTCTACTCCGCTCCGTGGCAGGGGTGTTGACCGTCTACCCCTCTCCGTGGCAGAGGTGTTGAACGTCTACCTCAATCCGTGACAGGGGTGTTGACCGTCTACCCCGCTCCGTGACAGGGGTTTTGACCGTCTACTCCGCTCCGTGGAAAGGGTGTTGACCGTCTACTCTGCTCCGTAGCAGGGATGTTGACCGTCTACCCGGCTCCGTGACAGGGGTGTTTATCGTCGACCCCACCCCGTGGCAGGGGTGTTGACTGTCTACCTCAATCCGTGAAAGGGGTTTTGACCATCTACCCCGCTCCGTGGGAGGGGTGGTGACCGTCTACCTCAATCCGTGACAGGGGTGTTGGCCGTCTACCCCGCTCCGTGGGAGGGGTGTTGACCGTCTACCCCGCTCCGTGAAAGGGGTGTTGACCGTCTACCCCGCTCCGTGACAGGGGTGTTGACCATCTACTCCGCTCCGTGGGCGGGGTGTTGACCGTCTGCATCGCTCCGTGACAAGGGTGTTGTCTGTTGACTGTCTACTTCTCTCCGTGGCCGGGGTGTTGATCGTCTACCCCGCTCCGTGACAGGGGTGTTGATCGTCTACCCCACCCCGTGGCAGCAGTGTTGACCGTCTACCTCAATCCGTGGCAGGGATATTGACAGTCTACTCCGCTCCGTGGCAGGGGTGTTGACCGTCTACCCCGCTCCGTGGCGGGGGTGTTGACCGTCTACTCCGCTCCATGGCAGGTGTGTTGACCGTCTACTCCACTCCGTGGCAGGGATATTGACCGTCTACTCCGCTCCGTGGGAGGGGTGTTGACCGTCTACCCCTCTCCGTAGCAGGGGTGTAGATCGTCTACCCCTCCCCGTGGCAGGGGTGTTGACCGTCTACCTCAATCCGTGACAGGGGTGTTGCCCATCCACTCCGCTCCGTGGCAGGGGTGTTGACCGTCTACTCCGCTCCGTGGCAGGGGTGTTGACCGTCTACTCCACTCCGTGGCAGGGGTGTTGACCGTCTACTCTGCTCCGTATGAAGGGTGTTGACCGTCTTCTCCACTCCGTGGGAGAGGTGTTTACCGTCTTCTCCGCTCCGTGGCAGGGGTGTTGGCCGTCTACTCCGCTCCAAGGCAGGGGTGTTGATCGTCTACTCCACTCCGTGTCAGTGGTGTTGACCGTCTACTCCGCTCCGTGGAAGGGGTGTTGACCGTCTACTCTGCTCCGTGGCAGGGATGTCGACCGTCTACCTCAATCCGTGACAGAGGTGTTGACCATCTACCCCGCTCCGTGGCAGGGGTGCTGACCGTCTACTCCGCTCCGTGGCAGGGGTGTTGACCGATTACCCTGCTCCGTGGCATGGGTGTTGACCGTCTACCTCGATCCGTGACAGGGGTTGACCGTCTACTCCGCTCCGTGGCAGGGGTGTTGACTGTCTACTCCACTCCGTGACAGGGGTGTTGACCGTCTACCCCGCTCCGTGGCAGGGTTGTTGACCGTTTACTCCGCTCCGTGGCAGGGGTGTTAACCGTCTACTCCACTCCGTGGCAGAGGTGTCGAACGTCTACTCCGTTCCGTGGCAGGGGTGTTCACCGTCTACCTCAATCCGTAGCAGGGATGTTGACCGTCTACCTCATCCCGTGGCAGGGGTGTTGACAGTCTACCCCGCTCCGTGGTGGGGGTGTTGACCGTCTACCCCGCTCCGTGACAGGGGTGTTGACCATCTACTCTGCTCCGTGGCCGGGGTGTTGACCGCCTACTCTGCTCCGTGGCAGGGGTGTTGACCGTCTGCCACGCTCCGTGACAGGGGTGTTGTCTGTTGACTGTCTACTCCGCTCCGTGGCAGGGGTGTAGACCGTCTACTTCTCTCTGTGGCCGGGGTGTTGAACGTCTACTCCGCTCCGTGGGAGGGGTGTTGACCGTCTACTCTGCTCCGTGGCAGTGATGTTGACTGTCTACCTCAATCCGTGACAGGGGTGTTGACCGTCTACTCCGCTCCGTGGCAGGGGTGTTGACCGTCTACTCCGCTCCGTGGGAGGGGTGTTGACCGTCTATTCTGCTCCGTGGCAGTGATGTTGACCATCTACCTCAATTCGTGACAGGGGTGTTGACCGTCTACCTCGCTCCGTGACAGGGGTGTTGATCGTCTTCCCCACCCCGTGGCAGGAGTGTTGACCGTCTACCTCAATCCGTGGCAGGGATATTGACCGTCTACTCCGCTCCGTGACAGGGGTGTTGACCGTCTACCCCGCTCCGTGGCAGGGATATTGACCATCTACTCCGCTCCGTGGCAGGGGTGTTGACCGTCTACCCCGCTCCGTGGCAAAGGTGTTGAACGTCTACCTTAATCCGTGACAGGGGTGTTGACCGTCTACCCCGCTCCGTGACAGGGGTTTTGACAGGGGTGGCAGGGGTGTTGACCCTCTACTCCGCTCCTTGCGAGGGTGTTGACCGTCTTTTCTGCTCCGTGGCAGGGATGTTTTGCCGTCTGCCACGCCCCGTGGCAGGGGTGTTGTCTGTTGACTGTCTACTCCGCTCCGTGGCAGGGGTGTTGACCGTCTACTCCTCTCCGTGGCCGGGATGTTGATCGTCTACCCCGCAAAGTGAAAGGGTGTTGACCGTCTACCCCGCTCTGTGGCAGGGGTGTTGACCATCTACCTCAATCCGTGACAGGGGTGTTGACCGTCTACTGCACTCCGTGGCAGGGGTGTTGAACGTCTACCTCAATCCATGACAGGGGTGTTAACCGTCTACTGCGCTCCCTGACAGGGATGTTGACCGTCTACCCCGCTCCGTGACAAGGGTGTTGACCGTCTACCCTGCTCCGTGGCAGGGGTGTTGACCGTCTACCTCAATCCGTGACAGGGGTGTTGACCGTCTACCCCGCTCCGTGGGAGGGGTGTTAACCGTCTACTCTGCTCTGTGGCAGGGATGTTGACCGTCTACCCCGCTCCGTGGCAGGGGTGTTGACCGTCTACTCCGCTCCGTGGCAGGTGTGTTGACCGTCTACTCTATTCCGTGGCAGGGATATTGACCGTTTTCTCCGCTCCGTGGGCAGGGTGTTGACCGTCTACCCCTCTCCGTAGCAGGGGTGTAGATCGTCTACCCCGCCCCGTGGCAGGGGTGTTGCCCATCTACTCCGCTCCGTGGCAGGGGTGTTGACCGTCTACTCCGCTCCGTGGCATGGGTGTTGACCGTCTACTCCACTCCATGGCAGGGGTGTTGACCGTCTACTCTGCTCCGTGGGAAGGGTGTTGACCGTCTACTACACTCCGTGGGAGAGGTGTTGACCGTCTACTCCGCTCCGTGACAGGGGTGTTGGCCGTCTACTCCGCTCCGTGACAGGGGTGTTGATCGTCTACTCCA
The DNA here is from genome assembly GCA_036785665.1 of Chirona hameri. Classification (NCBI taxonomy): domain Eukaryota; kingdom Metazoa; phylum Arthropoda; class Thecostraca; order Balanomorpha; family Balanidae; genus Chirona; species Chirona hameri. Next base: position 346,727 of record JAXIVJ010000020.1, on the reverse strand, counting down.
CTCCGTGGCAGGGGTGTTGACCGTCTACTCCGCCCCGTGGCTGGGGTGTTGACCGTCTAACCCCCTCCGTGTCCGGGGTGTTGACCGCCTACTCCGCTCCGTGTCAGGTGTGTTGACAATATATCCCGCACCGTGGGAGGGGTGTTGTCCGTCTATTCCGCTCCGTGGCAGGGGTGTTAACTGTCTACTCCGCTCCGTGGCAGGAGTGTTGACCGTCTACCCTTCTCCGTGTGAGGCGTGTTGACCGTCTACCCCGCTCGGTGGGAAAAGATGTTGACCGTCAACCCTGCTCCGTGGTAGGGTTGTTGACAGTCTACTCCGCTCCGTGGCATGGGTGTTGACCATCTACCCCGCTCCGTGGGAGGGGTAGTGACCGTTTACTCCGCTCCGTGGCAGGGGTGTTGACCGTCTACCCCGCTCCGTGGCAAAGGTGTTGAACGTCTACCTCAATCCGTGACAGGGGTGTTGACCGTCTACCCCGCTCCGTGACAGGAATTTGACAGGGGTGGCAGGGGTGTTGACCCTCTACTCCGCTCCTTGGGAGGGTGTTGACCGTCTTTTCTGCTCCGTGGCAGGGATGTTTTGCCGTCTGCCACGCCCCGTGGCAGGGGTGTTGTCTGTTGACTGTCTACTCCGCTCCGTGGCAGGGGTGTTGACCGTCTACTCCTCTCCGTGGCCGGGATGTTGATCGTCTACCCCGCAAAGTGAAAGGGTGTTGACCGTCTACCCCGCTCTGTGGCAGGGGTGTTGACCATCTACCTCAATCCGTGACAGGGGTGTTGACCGTCTACTGCACTCCGTGGCAGGGGTGTTGAACGTCTACCTCAATCCATGACAGGGGTGTTAACCGTCTACTGCGCTCCCTGACAGGGATGTTGACCGTCTACCCCGCTCAGCTGTAGGGGTGTTGACCGTCTACTCCGCTCCGTGGCAGGGGTGTTAACCGTCTACTCCACTCCGTGGCAGAGGTGTTGACCGTCTACTCCGTTCCGTGGCAGGGGTGTTCACCGTCTACCTCAATCCGTAGCAGGGATGCTGACCGTCTACCTCAATCCGTGGCAGGGGTGTTGACCGTCTACTCCGCTCCGAGTCAGGGGTGTTGACCGTCTACTCCGCTCCGTGGCAAGGGTGTTGACCGTCTACCCTGCTCCGTGTCAGGGGTGTTGACCGTCTACCTCAATCGGTGACAGGGGTGTTGACCGTCTACCCCGCTCCGTGGCAGGGGTGTTGACCGTCTACACCGCCCCGTGGCTGGGGTGTTGACCGTCTACCCCCCTCCGTGACAGGGGTGTTGTCTGTTGACTGTCTACTCCGCTCCGTGGCAGGGGTGTTGATCGTCTACCCGGTTCCATGACAGGGGTGTTGATCGTCTACCCCACCCCGTGGCAGGGGTGTTGACCGTCTACCTCAATCCGTGGCAGGGATATTGACCGTCTACTCCGCTCGGTGGCAGGGGTGTTGACCGTCTACTCCGCTTCGTGGCAAGGGTGTTGACCGTCTACCCTGCTCCGTGGCAGGGGTGTTGACCGTCTACCTCAGTCTGTGACAGGGGTGTTGACCGTCTACCCCGGTCCGTGGCAGGGGTGTTGACCGTCTACTCCGCTCCGTGGGAGGGGTGTTGACCGTCTACTCTGCTCTCTGGCAGGGATGTTGACCGTCTACCTCAATCCGTCACAAGGGTGTTGACCGTCTACTCCGCTTCGTGGCAGGGGTGTTGACCGTCTACTCCACTCCCTGACTGGGGTGTTGCCCGTCTACCCCGCTCAGCCGCAGGGGTGTTGACCGTCTACTCCGCTCCGTGGCAGGGGTGTTAACCGTCTACTCCACTCCGTGGCAGAGGTGTTGAACGTCTACTCCGTTCCGTGGCAGGGGTGTTCACCGTCTACCTCAATCCGTAGCAGGGATGCTGACCGTCTACCTCAATCCGTGGCAGGGGTTTTGACCGTCTACTCCGCTCCGTGGAAAGGGTGTTGACCGTCTACTCTGATCTCTGGCAGGGATGTTGACCGTCTACCTCAATCCGTGACAAGGGTGTTGACCGTCTACTCCGCTCCGTGGCAGGGGTGTTGACCGTCTACTCCACTCCCTGACTGGGGTGTTGACCGTCTACCCCGCTCAGCGGCAGGGGTGTTGACCGTCTACTCCGCTCCGTGGCAGGGGTGTTAACCGTCTACTCTACTCCGTGGCAGAGGTGTTGACCGTCTACTCCGTTCCGTGGCAGGGGTGTTCACCGTCTACATCAATCCGTAGCAGGGATTTTGACCGTCTACCTCAATCCGTGGCAGGGGTGTTGACCGTCTACCCCGCTCCGTGGTAGGGGTGTTGACTGTCTACCACGCTCCGTGACAGAGGTGTTGACCATCTACTCTGCTCCGTGGCGGGGGTGTTGACCGTCTACTCCGCTCCGTGGGAGGGGTGTTGACCGTCTACTCTGCTCCGTGGCAGTGATGTTGACCGTCTACCTCAATCTGTGGCAGGGGTGTTGACCGTCTACTCCGCTCTGTGGCAGGGGTGTTGACCGTCTACTCCGCTCCGTGGGAGGGGTGTTGACCGTCTATTCTGCTCCGTGGCAGTGATGTTGACCGTCTACCTCAATTCGTGACAGTGGTGTTGACTGTCTACCCCGCTCCGTGACAGGGGTGTTGATCGTCTACCCCACCCCGTGGCAGGAGTGTTGACCGTCTACCCCGCTCCGTGGCAGGGGTGTTGACCGTCTACTCCGCTCCGTGGCAGGTGTGTTGACCGTCTACTCTATTCCGTGGCAGGGATATTGACCGTCTACTCCGCTCCGTGGGAGGGGTGTTGACCGTCTACCCCTCTCCGTAGCAGGGGTGTAGATCGTCTACCCCGCCCCGTGGCAGGGGTGTTGACCGTCTACCTCAATCCGGGACAGGGGTGTTGCCCATCTACTCCGCTCCGTGGTAGGGGTGTTGACCGTCTGCTCCGCTCCGTGGCATGGGTGTTGACCGTCTACTCCACTCCATGGCAGGGGTGTTGACCGTCTACTCTGCTCCGTGGGAAGGGTGTTGACCGTCTACTGCACTCCGTGGGAGAGGTGTTGACCGTCTACTCCGCTCCGTGGCAGGGGTGTTGGCCGTCTACTCCGCTCCGTGGCAGGGGTGTTGATCGTCTACTCCACTCCGTGGCAGGGGTGTTGACGTCTACTCCGCCCCGTGGCTTGGGTGTTGACCGTCTACCCCCCTCCGTGACCGGGGTGTTGACCGCCTACTCCGCTCCGTGTCAGGTGTGTTGACCATATATCCCGCACCGTGGGAGGGGTGTTGACCATCTACTCTGCACCGTGGCCGGGGTGTTAACCGCCTACTCTGGTCCGTGGCAGGGGTGTTGACCGTCTGCCACGCTCCGTGACAGGGAGGTTGTCTGTTGACTGTCTACTCCGCACCGTGGCAGGGGTGTTGACCGTCTACTTCTCTCCGTGGCCGGGGTGTTGACCGTCTACTCCGCTCCGTGGGAGGGGTGTTGACCGTCTACTCTGCTCCGTGGCAGTGATGTTGACCGTCTACCTCAATCCGTGGCAGGGGTGTTGACCGTCTAATCCGCTCTGTGGCAGGGGTGTTGACCGTCTACTCCGCTCCGTGGGAGGGGTGTTGACCGTCTATTCTGCTCCGTGGCAGTGATGTTGACCGTCTACCTCAATTCGTGACAGTGGTGTTGACCGTCTGCCCCGCTCCGTGACAGGGGTGTTGATCGTCTACCCCACCCCGTGGCAGGAGTGTTGACCGTCTACCCCGCTCCGTGGCAGGGGTGTTGACCGTCTACTCCGCTCCGTGGCAGGTGTGTTGACCGTCTACTCTATTCCGTGGCAGGGATATTGACCGTCTACTCCGCTTCGTGGGCGGGGTGTTGACCGTCTACCCCTCTCCGTAGCAGGGGTGTAGATCGTCTACCCCGCCCCGTGGCAGGGGTGTTGACCGTCTACCTCAATCCGGGACAGGGATGTTGCCCATCTACTCCGCTCCGTGGCAGGGGTGTTGACCGTCTACTCCGCTCCGTGGCATAGGTGTTGACCGTCTACTCCACTCCATGGCAGGGGTGTTGACCGTCTACTCTGCTCCGTGGGAATGGTGTTGACCGTCTACTAAACTCCGTGGGAGAGGTGTTGACCGTCTACTCCGCTCCGTGGCAGGGGTGTTGGCCGTCTACTCCGCTCCGTGACAGGGGTGTTGATCGTCTACTCCACTCCGTGGCAGGGGTGTTGACCGTCTACTCCGCCCCGTGGCTGGGGTGTTGACCGTCTACCCCCCTCCGTGACCGGGGTGTTGACCGCCTACTCCGCTCCGTGTCAGGTGTGTTGACCCTATATCCCGCACCGTGGGAGGGGTGTTGTCCGTCTACTCCGCTCCGTGGCAGGGGTGTTAACTGTCTACTCCGCTCCGTGGCAGGAGTGTTGACCGTCTACCCTTCTCCGTGGGAGGCGTGTTGACCGTCTACCCCGCTCAGTGGGAAAAGATGTTGACCGTCAACCCTGCTCCGTGGTAGGGTTGTTGACAGTCTACTCCGCTCCGTGGCATGGGTGTTGACCATCTACCCCGCTCCGTGGGAGGGGTGGTGACCGTCTACTCCGCTCCGTGGCAGGGGTGTTGACCGTCTACCCCTCTCCGTGGCAGAGGTGTTGAACGTCTACCTCAATCCGTGACAGGGGTGTTGACCGTCTACCCCGCTCCGTGACAGGGGTTTTGACCGTCTACTCCGCTCCGTGGAAAGGGTGTTGACCGTCTACTCTGCTCCGTAGCAGGGATGTTGACCGTCTACCCGGCTCCGTGACAGGGGTGTTTATCGTCGACCCCACCCCGTGGCAGGGGTGTTGACTGTCTACCTCAATCCGTGAAAGGGGTTTTGACCATCTACCCCGCTCCGTGGGAGGGGTGGTGACCGTCTACCTCAATCCGTGACAGGGGTGTTGGCCGTCTACCCCGCTCCGTGGGAGGGGTGTTGACCGTCTACCCCGCTCCGTGAAAGGGGTGTTGACCGTCTACCCCGCTCCGTGACAGGGGTGTTGACCATCTACTCCGCTCCGTGGGCGGGGTGTTGACCGTCTGCATCGCTCCGTGACAAGGGTGTTGTCTGTTGACTGTCTACTTCTCTCCGTGGCCGGGGTGTTGATCGTCTACCCCGCTCCGTGACAGGGGTGTTGATCGTCTACCCCACCCCGTGGCAGCAGTGTTGACCGTCTACCTCAATCCGTGGCAGGGATATTGACAGTCTACTCCGCTCCGTGGCAGGGGTGTTGACCGTCTACCCCGCTCCGTGGCGGGGGTGTTGACCGTCTACTCCGCTCCATGGCAGGTGTGTTGACCGTCTACTCCACTCCGTGGCAGGGATATTGACCGTCTACTCCGCTCCGTGGGAGGGGTGTTGACCGTCTACCCCTCTCCGTAGCAGGGGTGTAGATCGTCTACCCCTCCCCGTGGCAGGGGTGTTGACCGTCTACCTCAATCCGTGACAGGGGTGTTGCCCATCCACTCCGCTCCGTGGCAGGGGTGTTGACCGTCTACTCCGCTCCGTGGCAGGGGTGTTGACCGTCTACTCCACTCCGTGGCAGGGGTGTTGACCGTCTACTCTGCTCCGTATGAAGGGTGTTGACCGTCTTCTCCACTCCGTGGGAGAGGTGTTTACCGTCTTCTCCGCTCCGTGGCAGGGGTGTTGGCCGTCTACTCCGCTCCAAGGCAGGGGTGTTGATCGTCTACTCCACTCCGTGTCAGTGGTGTTGACCGTCTACTCCGCTCCGTGGAAGGGGTGTTGACCGTCTACTCTGCTCCGTGGCAGGGATGTCGACCGTCTACCTCAATCCGTGACAGAGGTGTTGACCATCTACCCCGCTCCGTGGCAGGGGTGCTGACCGTCTACTCCGCTCCGTGGCAGGGGTGTTGACCGATTACCCTGCTCCGTGGCATGGGTGTTGACCGTCTACCTCGATCCGTGACAGGGGTTGACCGTCTACTCCGCTCCGTGGCAGGGGTGTTGACTGTCTACTCCACTCCGTGACAGGGGTGTTGACCGTCTACCCCGCTCCGTGGCAGGGTTGTTGACCGTTTACTCCGCTCCGTGGCAGGGGTGTTAACCGTCTACTCCACTCCGTGGCAGAGGTGTCGAACGTCTACTCCGTTCCGTGGCAGGGGTGTTCACCGTCTACCTCAATCCGTAGCAGGGATGTTGACCGTCTACCTCATCCCGTGGCAGGGGTGTTGACAGTCTACCCCGCTCCGTGGTGGGGGTGTTGACCGTCTACCCCGCTCCGTGACAGGGGTGTTGACCATCTACTCTGCTCCGTGGCCGGGGTGTTGACCGCCTACTCTGCTCCGTGGCAGGGGTGTTGACCGTCTGCCACGCTCCGTGACAGGGGTGTTGTCTGTTGACTGTCTACTCCGCTCCGTGGCAGGGGTGTAGACCGTCTACTTCTCTCTGTGGCCGGGGTGTTGAACGTCTACTCCGCTCCGTGGGAGGGGTGTTGACCGTCTACTCTGCTCCGTGGCAGTGATGTTGACTGTCTACCTCAATCCGTGACAGGGGTGTTGACCGTCTACTCCGCTCCGTGGCAGGGGTGTTGACCGTCTACTCCGCTCCGTGGGAGGGGTGTTGACCGTCTATTCTGCTCCGTGGCAGTGATGTTGACCATCTACCTCAATTCGTGACAGGGGTGTTGACCGTCTACCTCGCTCCGTGACAGGGGTGTTGATCGTCTTCCCCACCCCGTGGCAGGAGTGTTGACCGTCTACCTCAATCCGTGGCAGGGATATTGACCGTCTACTCCGCTCCGTGACAGGGGTGTTGACCGTCTACCCCGCTCCGTGGCAGGGATATTGACCATCTACTCCGCTCCGTGGCAGGGGTGTTGACCGTCTACCCCGCTCCGTGGCAAAGGTGTTGAACGTCTACCTTAATCCGTGACAGGGGTGTTGACCGTCTACCCCGCTCCGTGACAGGGGTTTTGACAGGGGTGGCAGGGGTGTTGACCCTCTACTCCGCTCCTTGCGAGGGTGTTGACCGTCTTTTCTGCTCCGTGGCAGGGATGTTTTGCCGTCTGCCACGCCCCGTGGCAGGGGTGTTGTCTGTTGACTGTCTACTCCGCTCCGTGGCAGGGGTGTTGACCGTCTACTCCTCTCCGTGGCCGGGATGTTGATCGTCTACCCCGCAAAGTGAAAGGGTGTTGACCGTCTACCCCGCTCTGTGGCAGGGGTGTTGACCATCTACCTCAATCCGTGACAGGGGTGTTGACCGTCTACTGCACTCCGTGGCAGGGGTGTTGAACGTCTACCTCAATCCATGACAGGGGTGTTAACCGTCTACTGCGCTCCCTGACAGGGATGTTGACCGTCTACCCCGCTCCGTGACAAGGGTGTTGACCGTCTACCCTGCTCCGTGGCAGGGGTGTTGACCGTCTACCTCAATCCGTGACAGGGGTGTTGACCGTCTACCCCGCTCCGTGGGAGGGGTGTTAACCGTCTACTCTGCTCTGTGGCAGGGATGTTGACCGTCTACCCCGCTCCGTGGCAGGGGTGTTGACCGTCTACTCCGCTCCGTGGCAGGTGTGTTGACCGTCTACTCTATTCCGTGGCAGGGATATTGACCGTTTTCTCCGCTCCGTGGGCAGGGTGTTGACCGTCTACCCCTCTCCGTAGCAGGGGTGTAGATCGTCTACCCCGCCCCGTGGCAGGGGTGTTGCCCATCTACTCCGCTCCGTGGCAGGGGTGTTGACCGTCTACTCCGCTCCGTGGCATGGGTGTTGACCGTCTACTCCACTCCATGGCAGGGGTGTTGACCGTCTACTCTGCTCCGTGGGAAGGGTGTTGACCGTCTACTACACTCCGTGGGAGAGGTGTTGACCGTCTACTCCGCTCCGTGACAGGGGTGTTGGCCGTCTACTCCGCTCCGTGACAGGGGTGTTGATCGTCTACTCCACTCCGTGGCAGGGGTGTTGACCGTCTACTCCGCCCCGTGGCTGGGGTGTTGACCGTCTAACCCCCTCCGTGTCCGGGGTGTTGACCGCCTACTCCGCTCCGTGTCAGGTGTGTTGACAATATATCCCGCACCGTGGGAGGGGTGTTGTCCGTCTATTCCGCTCCGTGGCAGGGGTGTTAACTGTCTACTCCGCTCCGTGGCAGGAGTGTTGACCGTCTACCCTTCTCCGTGTGAGGCGTGTTGACCGTCTACCCCGCTCGGTGGGAAAAGATGTTGACCGTCAACCCTGCTCCGTGGTAGGGTTGTTGACAGTCTACTCCGCTCCGTGGCATGGGTGTTGACCATCTACCCCGCTCCGTGGGAGGGGTAGTGACCGTTTACTCCGCTCCGTGGCAGGGGTGTTGACCGTCTACCCCGCTCCGTGGCAAAGGTGTTGAACGTCTACCTCAATCCGTGACAGGGGTGTTGACCGTCTACCCCGCTCCGTGACAGGAATTTGACAGGGGTGGCAGGGGTGTTGACCCTCTACTCCGCTCCTTGGGAGGGTGTTGACCGTCTTTTCTGCTCCGTGGCAGGGATGTTTTGCCGTCTGCCACGCCCCGTGGCAGGGGTGTTGTCTGTTGACTGTCTACTCCGCTCCGTGGCAGGGGTGTTGACCGTCTACTCCTCTCCGTGGCCGGGATGTTGATCGTCTACCCCGCAAAGTGAAAGGGTGTTGACCGTCTACCCCGCTCTGTGGCAGGGGTGTTGACCATCTACCTCAATCCGTGACAGGGGTGTTGACCGTCTACTGCACTCCGTGGCAGGGGTGTTGAACGTCTACCTCAATCCATGACAGGGGTGTTAACCGTCTACTGCGCTCCCTGACAGGGATGTTGACCGTCTACCCCGCTCAGCTGTAGGGGTGTTGACCGTCTACTCCGCTCCGTGGCAGGGGTGTTAACCGTCTACTCCACTCCGTGGCAGAGGTGTTGACCGTCTACTCCGTTCCGTGGCAGGGGTGTTCACCGTCTACCTCAATCCGTAGCAGGGATGCTGACCGTCTACCTCAATCCGTGGCAGGGGTGTTGACCGTCTACTCCGCTCCGAGTCAGGGGTGTTGACCGTCTACTCCGCTCCGTGGCAAGGGTGTTGACCGTCTACCCTGCTCCGTGTCAGGGGTGTTGACCGTCTACCTCAATCGGTGACAGGGGTGTTGACCGTCTACCCCGCTCCGTGGCAGGGGTGTTGACCGTCTACACCGCCCCGTGGCTGGGGTGTTGACCGTCTACCCCCCTCCGTGACAGGGGTGTTGTCTGTTGACTGTCTACTCCGCTCCGTGGCAGGGGTGTTGATCGTCTACCCGGTTCCATGACAGGGGTGTTGATCGTCTACCCCACCCCGTGGCAGGGGTGTTGACCGTCTACCTCAATCCGTGGCAGGGATATTGACCGTCTACTCCGCTCGGTGGCAGGGGTGTTGACCGTCTACTCCGCTTCGTGGCAAGGGTGTTGACCGTCTACCCTGCTCCGTGGCAGGGGTGTTGACCGTCTACCTCAGTCTGTGACAGGGGTGTTGACCGTCTACCCCGGTCCGTGGCAGGGGTGTTGACCGTCTACTCCGCTCCGTGGGAGGGGTGTTGACCGTCTACTCTGCTCTCTGGCCGGGATGTTGACCGTCTACCTCAATCCGTGACAAGGGTGTTGACCGTCTACTCCGCTCCGTGGCAGGGGTGTTGACCGTCTACTCCACTCCCTGACTGGGGTGTTGACCGTCTACCCCGCTCAGCGGCAGGGGTGTTGACCGTCTACTCCGCTCCGTGGCAGGGGTGTTAACCGTCTACTCTACTCCGTGGCAGAGGTGTTGACCGTCTACTCCGTTCCGTGGCAGGGGTGTTCACCGTCTACATCAATCCGTAGCAGGGATGTTGACCGTCTACCTCAATCCGTGGCAGGGGTGTTGACCGTCTAGCCCGCTCCGTGGTAGGGGTGTTGACTGTCTACCACGCTCCGTGACAGAGGTGTTGACCATCTACTCTGCTCCGTGGCCGGGTTGTTGACCGCCTACTCTGGTCCGTGGCAGGGGTGTTGACCGTCTGCCACGCTCCGTGACAGGGAGGTTGTCTTTTGACTGTCTACTCCGCACCGTGGCAGGGGTGTTGACCGTCTACTTCTCTCCGTGGCCGGAGTGTTGACCGTCTACTCCGCTCCGTGGGAGGGGTGTTGACCGTCTACTCTGCTCCGTGGCAGTGAAGTTGACCGTCTACCTCAATCCGTGGCAGGGGTGTTGACCGTCTACTCCGCTCTGTGGCAGGGGTGTTGACCGTCTACTCCGCTCCGTGGGAGGGGTGTTGACCGTCTATTCTGCTCCGTGGCAGTGATGTTGACCGTCTACCTCAATTCGTGACAGTGGTGTTGACCGTCTACCCCGCTCCGTGACAGGGGTGTTGATCGTCTACCCCACCCCGTGGCAGGAGTGTTGACCGTCTACCCCGCTCCGTGGCAGGGGTGTTGACCGTCTACTCCGCTCCGTGGCAGGTGTGTTGACCGTCTACTCTATTCCGTGGCAGGGATATTGACCGTCTACTCCGCTCCGTGGGAGGGGTGTTGACCGTCTACCCCTCTCCGTAGCAGGGGTGTAGATCGTCTACCCCGCCCCGTGGAAGGGGTGTTGACCGTCTACCTCAATCCGGGACAGGGGTGTTGCCCATCTACTCCGCTCCGTGGTAGGGGTGTTGACCGTCTACTCCGCTCCGTGGCATGGGTGTTGACCGTCTACTCCACTCCATGGCAGGGGTGTTGACCGTCTACTCTGCTCCGTGGGAAGGGTGTTGACCGTCTACTGCACTCCGTGGGAGAGGTGTTGACCGTCTACTCCGCTCCGTGGCAGGGGTGTTGGCCGTCTACTCCGCTCCGTGGCGGGGGTGTTGATCGTCTACTCCACTCCGTGGCAGGGGTGTTGACCGTCTACCCCGATCCGTGGCAAGGGTGTTGACCGTCTACTCCGCCCCGTGGCAGGGGTGTTGACCGTCTACCCCGCTCCGTGGCAGGGGTGTTGACCATCTACTCCGCTCTCTAGCAGGCGTGTTGATCGTCTACCCCGCTCCGTCACCGGGGTGTTGACCGTCTACCCCGCTCCGTGGCAGGAGTGTTGACCGTCTACCCTTCTCCGTGGGAGGCGTATTGACCTTCTACCCCGCTCCGTGGGAAAAGATGTTGACCGTCAACCCTGCTCCGTGGTAGGGGTGTTGACAGTCTACTCTGCTCCGTGGCATGGGTGTTGACCATCTACCCCGCTCCGTGGGAGGGGTGGTGACCGTCTACTCCGCTCCGTGGCAGGGGTGTTGACCGTCTACCCCGCTCCGTGGCAGAGGTGTTGAACGTCTAACTCAATCCGTGACAGGGGTGTTGACCGTCTACCCCGCTCCGTGACAGGGGTTTTGACCGTCTACTCCGCTCCGTGGAAAGGGTGTTGACCGTCTACTCTGCTCCGTAGCAGGGATGTTGACCGTCTACCCGGCTCCGTGACAGGGGTGTTTATCGTCGACCCCACCCCGTGGCAGGGGTGTTGACTGTCTACCTCAATCCGTGAAAGGGGTTTTGACCATCTACCCCGCTCCGTGGGAGGGGTGGTGACCGTCTACCTCAATCCGTGACAGGAGTGTTGGCCGTCTACCCCGCTCCGTGGGAGGGGTGTTGACCGTCTACCCCGCTCCGTGAAAGGGGTGTTGACCGTCTACCCCGCTCCGTGACAGGGGTGTTGACCATCTACTCCGCTCCGTGGGCGGGGTGTTGACCGTCTGCATCGCTCCGTGACAAGGGTGTTGTCTGTTGACTGTCTACTTCTCTCCGTGGCCGGGGTGTTGATCGTCTACCCCGCTCCGTGACAGGGGTGTTGATCGTCTACCCCACCCCGTGGCAGCAGTGTTGACCGTCTACCTCAATCCGTGGCAGGGATATTGACCGTCTACTCCGCTCCGTGGCAGGGGTGTTGACCGTCTACCCCGCTCCGTGGCGGGGGTGTTGACCGTCTACTCCGCTCCGTGGCAGGTGTGTTGACCGTCTACTCCACTCCGTGGCAGGGATATTGACCGTCTACTCCGCTCCGTGGGAGGGGTGTTGACCGTCTACCCCTCTCCGTAGCAGGGGTGTAGATCGTCTACCCCTCCCCGTGGCAGGGGTGTTGACCGTCTACCTCAATCCGTGACAGGGGTGTTGCCCATCCACTCCGCTCCGTGGCAGGGGTGTTGACCGTCTACTCCGCTCCGTGGCAGGGGTGTTGACCGTCTACTCCACTCCGTAGCAGGGGTGTTGACCGTCTACTCTGCTCCGTATGAAGGGTGTTGACCGTCTTCTCCACTCCGTGGGAGAGGTGTTTACCGTCTTCTCCGCTCCGTGGCAGGGGTGTTGACTGTCTACTCCACTCCGTGACAGGGGTGTTGATCGTCTACTCCACTCCGTGGCAGGGGTGTTGACGTCTACTCCGCCCCGTGGCTGGGGTGTTGACCGTCTACCCCCCTCCGTGACCGGGGTGTTGACCGCCTACTCCGCTCCGTGTCAGGTGTGTTGACCATATATCCCGCACCGTGGGAGGGGTGTTGACCATCTACTCTGCTCCGTGGCCGGGGTGTTGACCGCCTACTCTGGTCCGTGGCAGGGGTGTTGACCGTCTGCCACGCTCCGTGACAGGGAGGTTGTCTGTTGACTGTCTACTCCGCACCGTGACAGGGGTGTTGACCGTCTACTTCTCTCCGTGGCCGGGGTGTTGACCGTCTACTCCGCTCCGTGGGAGGGGTGTTGACCGTCTACTCTGCTCCGTGGCAGTGATGTTGACCGTCTACCTCAATCCGTGGCAGGGGTGTTGACCGTCTAATCCGCTCTGTGGCAGGGGTGTTGACCGTCTACTCCGCTCCGTGGGAGGGGTGTTGACCGTCTATTCTGCTCCGTGGCAGTGATGTTGACCGTCTACCTCAATTCGTGACAGTGGTGTTGACCGTCTACCCCGCTCCGTGACAGGGGTGTTGATCGTCTACCCCACCCCGTGGCAGGAGTGTTGACCGTCTACCCCGCTCCGTGGCAGGGGTGTTGACCGTCTACTCCGCTCCGTGGCAGGTGTGTTGACCGTCTACTCTATTCCGTGGCAGGGATATTGACCGTCTACTCCGCTTCGTGGGCGGGGTGTTGACCGTCTACCCCTCTCCGTAGCAGCGGTGTAGATCGTCTACCCCGCCCCGTGGCAGGGGTGTTGACCGTCTACCTCAATCCGGGACAGGGATGTTGCCCATCTACTCCGCTCCGTGGCAGGGGTGTTGACCGTCTACTCCGCTCCGTGGCATAGGTGTTGACCGTCTACTCCACTCCATGGCAGGGGTGTTGACCGTCTACTCTGCTCCGTGGGAATGGTGTTGACCGTCTACTAAACTCCGTGGGAGAGGTGTTGACCGTCTACTCCGCTCCGTGGCAGGGGTGTTGGCCGTCTACTCCGCTCCGTGACAGGGGTGTTGATCGTCTACTCCACTCCGTGGCAGGGGTGTTGACCGTCTACTCCGCCCCGTGGCTGGGGTGTTGACCGTCTACCCCCCTCCGTGACCGGGGTGTTGACCGCCTACTCCGCTCCGTGTCAGGTGTGTTGACCCTATATCCCGCACCGTGGGAGGGGTGTTGTCCGTCTACTCCGCTCCGTGGCAGGGGTGTTAACTGTCTACTCCGCTCCGTGGCAGGAGTGTTGACCGTCTACCCTTCTCCGTGGGAGGCGTGTTGACCGTCTACCCCGCTCAGTGGGAAAAGATGTTGACCGTCAACCCTGCTCCGTGGTAGGGTTGTTGACAGTCTATTCCGCTCCGTGGCATGGGTGTTGACCATCTACCCCGCTCCGTGGGAGGGGTGGTGACCGTCTACTCCGCTCCGTGGCAGGGGTGTTGACCGTCTACCCCTCTCCGTGGCAGAGGTGTTGAACGTCTACCTCAATCCGTGCCAGGGGTGTTGACCGTCTACCCCGCTCCGTGACAGGGGTTTTGACCGTCTACTCCGCTCCGTGGAAAGGGTGTTGACCGTCTACTCTGCTCCGTAGCAGGGATGTTGACCGTCTACCCGGCTCCGTGACAGGGGTGTTTATCGTCGACCCCACCCCGTGGCAGGGGTGTTGACTGTCTGCCTCAATCCGTGAAAGGGGTTTTGACCATCTACCCCGCTCCGTGGGAGGGGTGGTGACCGTCTACCTCAATCCGTGACAGGGGTGTTGGCCGTCTACCCCGCTCCGTGGGAGGGGTGTTGACCGTCTACTCCACTCCGTGGCCGGGGTTGTTGACCGTCTACTCCGCTCCGTGGCTGGGGTGTTGATCGTCTACCCTTCTCCGTGGGAGGCGTGTTGACCGTCTACCCCGCTCCGTGGGAAAAGATGTTGACCGTCAACCCTGCTCCGTGGTTGGGTTGTTGACAGTCTACTCCGCTCCGTGGCATGGGTGTTGACCATCTACCCCGCTCCGTGGGAGGGGTGGTGACCGTCTACTCCGCTCCGTGGCAGGGGTGTTGACCGTCTACCCCGCTCCGTGGCAGAGGTGTTGAACGTCTACCTCAATCCGTGACAGGGGTGTTGACCGTCTACCCCGCTCCGTGACAGGGGTTTTGACAGGGGTGGCAGGGGTGTTGACCCTCTACTCCGCTCCTTGGGAGGGTGTTGACCGTCTTTTCTGCTCCGTGGCAGGGATGTTTTGCCGTCTGTCACGCCCTGTGGCAGGGGTGTTGTCTGTTGACTGTCTACTCCGCTCCGTGGCAGGGGTGTTGACCGTCTACTCCTCTCCGTGGCCGGGATGTTGATCGTCTACCCCGCAAAGTGAAAGGGTGTTGACCGTCACCCCGCTCTGTGGCAGGGGTGTTGACCATCTACCTCAATCCGTGACAGGGGTGTTGACCGTCTACTGCACTCCGTGGCAGGGGTGTTGAACGTCTACCTCAATCCATGACAGGGGTGTTAACCGTCTACTGCGCTCCCTGACAGGGATGTTGACCGTCTACCCCGCTCAGCGGTAGGGGTGTTGACCGTCTACTCCGCTCCGTGGCAGGGGTGTTAACCGTCTACTCCACTCCGTGGCAGAGGTGTTGACCGTCTACTCCGTTCCGTGGCAGGGGTGTTCACCGTCTACCTCAATCCGTAGCAGGGATGCTGACCGTCTACCTCAATCCGTGGCAGGGGTGTTGACCGTCTACTCCGCTCCGAGTCCGGGGTGTTGACCGTCTACTCCGCTCCGTGGCAAGGGTGTTGACCGTCTACCCTGCTCCGTGTCAGGGGTGTTGACCGTCTACCTCAATCCGTGACAGGGGTGTTGACCGTCTACCCCGCTCCGTGGCAGGGGTGTTGACCGTCTACTCCGCCCCGTGGCTGGGGTGTTGACCGTCTACCCCCCTCCGTGACAGGGGTGTTGTCTGTTGACTGTCTACTCCGCTCCGTGGCAGGGGTGTTGATCGCCTACCCGGTTCCATGACAGGGGTGTTGATCGTCTACCCCACCCCGTGGCAGGGGTGTTGACCGTCTACCTCAATCCGTGGCAGGGATATTGACCGTCTACTCCGCTCGGTGGCAGGGGTGTTGACCGTCTACTCCGCTCCGTGGCAGGGGTGTTAACCGTCTACTCTACTCCGTGGCAGAGGTGTTGACCGTCTACTCCGTTCCGTGGCAGGGGTGTTAACCGTCTACATCAATCCGTAGCAGGGATGTTGACCGTCTACCTCAATCCGTGGCAGGGGTGTTGACCGTCTACCTCGCTCCGTGGTAGGGGTGTTGACTGTCTACCACGCTCCGTGACAGAGGTGTTGACCATCTCCTCTGCTCCGTGGCCGGGGTGTTGACCGCCTACTCTTGTCCGTGGCAGGGGTGTTGACCGTCTGCCACGCTCCGTGACAGGGAGGTTGTCTGTTGACTGTCTACTCCGCACCGTGGCAGGGGTGTTGACCGTCTACTTCTCTCCGTGGCCGGGGTGTTGACCGTCTACTCATCTCCGTGGGAGGGGTGTTGACCGTCTACTCTGCTCCGTGGCAGTGATGTTGACCGTCTACCTCAATCCGTGGCAGGGGTGTTGACCGTCTACTCCGCTCTGTGGCAGGGGTGTTGACCGTCTACTCCGCTCCGTGGGAGGGGTGTTGAACGTCTATTCTGCTCCGTGGCAGTGATGTTGACCGTCTACCTCAATTCGTGACAGTGGTGTTGACCGTCTACCCCGCTCCGTGACAGGGGTGTTGATCGTCTACCCCACCCCGTGGCAGGAGTGTTGACCGTCTACCCCGCTCCGTGGCAGGGTGTTGACCGTCTACTCCGCTCCGTGGCAGGTGTGTTGACCGTCTACTCTATTCCGTGGCAGGGATATTGACCGTCTACTCCGCTTCGTGGGCGGGGTGTTGACCGTCTACCCCTCTCCGTAGCAGGGGTGTAGATCGTCTACCCCGCCCCGTGGCAGGGGTGTTGACCGTCTACCTCAATCCGGGACAGGGATGTTGCCCATCTACTCCGCTCCGTGGCAGGGGTGTTGACCGTCTACTCCGCTCCGTGGCATAGGTGTTGACCGTCTACTCCACTCCATGGCAGGGGTGTTGACCGTCTACTCTGCTCCGTGGGAATGGTGTTGACCGTCTACTACACTCCGTGGGAGAGGTGTTGACCGTCTACTCCGCTCCGTGGCAGGGGTGTTGGCCGTCTACTCCGCTCCGTGACAGGGGTGTTGATCGTCTACTCCACTCCGTGGCAGGGGTGTTGACCGTCTACTCCGCCCCGTGGCTGGGGTGTTGACCGTCTACCCCCCTCCGTGACCGGGGTGTTGACCGCCTACTCCGCTCCGTGTCAGGTGTGTTGACCATATATCCCGCACCGTGGGAGGAGTGTTGTCCTTCTACTCCGCTCCGTGCAGGGGTGTTAACTGTCTACTCCGCTCCGTGGCAGGAGTGTTGACCGTCTACCCTTCTCCGTGGGAGGCGTGTTGACCGTCTACCCCGCTCCGTGGGAAAAGATGTTGACCGTCAACCCTGCTCCGTGGTAGGGTTGTTGACAGTCTACTCCGCTCCGTGGCATGGGTGTTGACCATCTACCCCGCTCCGTGGGAGGGGTGGTGACCGTCTACTCCGCTCCGTGGCAGGGGTGTTGACCGTCTACCCCGCTCCGTGGCAGAGGTGTTGAACGTCTACCTCAATCCGTGACAGGGGTGTTGACCGTCTACCCTGCTCCGTGACAGGGGTTTTCACAGGGGTGGCAGGGGTGTTGACCCTCTACTCCGCTCCTTGGGAGGGTGTTGACCGTCTTTTCTGCTCCGTGGCAGGGATGTTTTGCCGTCTGTCACGCCCTGTGGCAGGGGTGTTGTCTGTTGACTGTCTACTCCGCTCCGTGGCAGGGGTGTTGACTGTCTACTCCTCTCCGTGGCCGGGATGTTGATCGTCTACCCCGCAAAGTGAAAGGGTGTTGACCGTCACCCCGCTCTGTGGCAGGGTGTTGACCATCTACCTCAATCCGTGACAGGGGTGTTGACCGTCTACTGCACTCCGTGGCAGGGATGTTGAACGTCTACCTCAATCCATGACAGGGGTGTTAACCGTCTACTGCGCTCCCTGACAGGGATGTTGACCGTCTACCCCGCTCAGCGGTAGGGGTGTTGACCGTCTACTCCGCTCCGT
Source organism: Chirona hameri (assembly GCA_036785665.1). NCBI lineage: Eukaryota > Metazoa > Arthropoda > Thecostraca > Balanomorpha > Balanidae > Chirona > Chirona hameri. Next base: position 329,175 of record JAXIVJ010000020.1, on the reverse strand, counting down.
GGCAGGGGTGTTAACCGTCTACTCCACTCCGTGGCAGAGGTGTTGACCGTCTACTCCGTTCCGTGGCAGGGGTGTTCACCGTCTACCTCAATCCGTAGCAGGGATGCTGACCGTCTACCTCAATCCGTGGCAGGGGTGTTGACCGTCTACTCCGCTCCGAGTCCGGGGTGTTGACCGTCTACTCCTCTCCGTGGCAAGGGTGTTGACCGTCTACCCTGCTCCGTGTCAGGGGTGTTGACCGTCTACCTCAATCCGTGCAGGGGTGTTGACCGTCTACCCCGCTCCGTGGCAGGGGTGTTGACCGTCTACTCCGCCCCGTGGCTGGGGTGTTGACCGTCTACCCCCCTCCGTGACAGGGGTGTTGTCTGTTGACTGTCTACTCCGCTCCGTGGCAGGGGTGTTGATCGTCTACCCGGTTCCATGACAGGGGTGTTGATCATCTACCCCACCCCGTGGCAGGGGTGTTGACCGTCTACCTCAATCCGTGGCAGGGATATTGACCGTCTACTCCGCTCGGTGGCAGGGGTGTTGACCGTCTACTCCGCTCCGTGGCAAGGGTGTTGACCGTCTACCCTGCTCCGTGGCAGGGGTGTTGACCGTCTACCTCAGTCCGTGACAGGGGTGTTGACCGTCTACCCCGGTCCGTGGCAGGGGTGTTGACCGTCTACTCCGCTCCGTGGGAGGGGTGTTGACCGTCTACTCTGATCTCTGGCAGGGATGTTGACCGTCTACCTCAATCCGTGACAAGGGTGTTGACCGTCTACTCCGCTCCGTGGCAGGGGTGTTGACCGTCTACTCCACTCCCTGACTGGGGTGTTGACCGTCTACCCCGCTCAGCGGCAGGGGTGTTGACCGTCTACTCCGCTCCGTGGCAGGGGTGTTAACCGTCTACTCTACTCCGTGGCAAAGGTGTTGACCGTCTACTCCGTTCCGTGGCAGGGGTGTTCACCGTCTACATCAATCCGTAGCAGGGATTTTGACCGTCTACCTCAATCCGTGGCAGGGGTGTTGACCGTCTACCCCGCTCCGTGGTAGGGGTGTTGACTGTCTACCACGCTCCGTGACAGGGGTGTTGACCATCTACTCTGCTCCGTGGCCGGGGTGTTGACCGTCTACTCCGCTCCGTGGGAGGGGTGTTGACCGTCTACTCTGCTCCGTGGCAGTGATGTTGACCGTCTACCTCAATCTGTGGCAGGGGTGTTGACCGTCTACTCCGCTCTGTGGCAGGGGTGTTGACCGTCTACTCCGCTCCGTGGGAGGGGTGTTGACCGTCTATTCTGCTCCGTGGCAGTGATGTTGACCGTCTACCTCAATTCGTGACAGTGGTGTTGACTGTCTACCCCGCTCCGTGACAGGGGTGTTGATCGTCTACCCCACCCAGTGGCAGGAGTGTTGACCGTCTACCCCGCTCCGTGGCAGGGGTGTTGACCGTCTACTCCGCTCCGTGGCAGGTGTGTTGACCGTCTACTCTATTCCGTGGCAGGGATATTGACCGTCTACTCCGCTCCGTGGGAGGGGTGTTGACCGTCTACCCCTCTCCGTAGCAGGGGTGTAGATCGTCTACCCCGCCCCGTGGCAGGGGTGTTGACCGTCTACCTCAATCCGGGACAGGGGTGTTGCCCATCTACTCCGCTCCGTGGTAGGGGTGTTGACCGTCTACTCCGCTCCGTGGCATGGGTGTTGACCGTCTACTCCACTCCATGGCAGGGGTGTTGACCGTCTACTCTGCTCCGTGGGAAGGGTGTTGACCGTCTACTGCACTCCGTGGGAGAGGTGTTGACCGTCTACTCCGCTCCGTGGCAGGGGTGTTGGCCGTCTACTCCGCTCCGTGGCAGGGGTGTTGATCGTCTACTCCACTCCGTGGCAGGGGTGTTGACCGTCTACTCCGCCCCGTGGCTGGGGTGTTGACCGTCTACCCCCCTCCGTGACCGGGGTGTTGACCGCCTACTCCGCTCCGTGTCAGGTGTGTTGACCATATATCCCGCACCGTGGGAGGGGTGTTGACCATCTACTCTGCTCCGTGGCCGGGGTGTTGACCGCCTACTCTGGTCCGTGGCAGGGGTGTTGACCGTCTGCCACGCTCCGTGACAGGGAGGTTGTCTGTTGACTGTCTACACCGCACCGTGGCAGGGGTGTTGACCGTCTACTTCTCTCCGTGGCCGGGGTGTTGACCGTCTACTCCCCTCCGTGGGAGGGGTGTTGACCGTCTACTCTGCTCCGTGGCAGTGATGTTGACCGTCTACCTCAATCCGTGGCAGGGGTGTTGACCGTCTAATCCGCTCTGTGGCAGGGGTGTTGACCGTCTACTCCGCTCCGTGGGAAGGGTGTTGACCGTCTATTCTGCTCCGTGGCAGTGATGTTGACCGTCTACCTCAATTCGTGACAGTGGTGTTGACCGTCTACCCCGCTCCGTGACAGGGGTGTTGATCGTCTACCCCACCCCGTGGCAGGAGTGTTGACCGTCTACCCCGCTCCGTGGCAGGGGTGTTGACCGTCTACTCCGCTCCGTGGCAGGTGTGTTGACCGTCTACTCTATTCCGTGGCAGGGATATTGACCGTCTACTCCGCTTCGTGGGCGGGGTGTTGACCGTCTACCCCTCTCCGTAGCAGGGGTGTAGATCGTCTACCCCGCCCCGTGGCAGGGGTGTTGACCGTCTACCTCAATCCGGGACAGGGATGTTGCCCATCTACTCCGCTCCGTGGCAGGGGTGTTGACCGTCTACTCCGCTCCGTGGCATAGGTGTTGACCGTCTACTCCACTCCATGGCAGGGGTGTTGACCGTCTACTCTGCTCCGTGGGAATGGTGTTGACCGTCTACTAAACTCCGTGGGAGAGGTGTTGACCGTCTACTCCGCTCCGTGGCAGGGGTGTTGGCCGTCTACTCCGCTCCGTGACAGGGGTGTTGATCGTCTACTCCACTCCGTGGCAGGGGTGTTGACCGTCTACTCCGCCCCGTGGCTGGGGTGTTGACCGTCTACCCCCCTCCGTGACCAAGGTGTTGACCGCCTACTCCGCTCCGTGTCAGGTGTGTTGACCATATATCCCGCACCGTGGGAGGGGTGTTGTCCGTCTACTCCGCTCCGTGGCAGGGGTGTTAACTGTCTACTCCGCTCCGTGGCAGGAGTGTTGACCGTCTACCCTTCTCCGTGGGAGGCGTGTTGACCGTCTACCCCGCTCCGTGGGAAAAGATGTTGACCGTCAACCCTGCTCCGTGGTTGGGTTGTTGACAGTCTACTCCGCTCCGTGGCATGGGTGTTGACCATCTACCCCGCTCCGTGGGAGGGGTGGTGACCGTCTACTCCGCTCCGTGGCAGGGGTGTTGACCGTCTACCCCGCTCCGTGGCAGAGGTGTTGAACGTCTACCTCAATCCGTGACAGGGGTGTTGACCGTCTACCCCGCTCCGTGACAGGGGTTTTGACAGGGGTGGCAGGGGTGTTGACCCTCTACTCCGCTCCTTGGGAGGGTGTTGACCGTCTTTTCTGCTCCGTGGCAGGGATGTTTTGCCGTCTGTCACGCCCTGTGGCAGGGGTGTTGTCTGTTGACTGTCTACTCCCCTCCGTGGCAGGGGTGTTGACCGTCTACTCCTCTCCGTGGCCGGGATGTTGATCGTCTACCCCGCAAAGTGAAAGGGTGTTGACCGTCACCCCGCTCTGTGGCAGGGGTGTTGACCATCTACCTCAATCCGTGACAGGGGTGTTGACCGTCTACTGCACTCCGTGGCAGGGGTGTTGAACGTCTACCTCAATCCATGACAGGGGTGTTAACCGTCTACTGCGCTCCCTGACAGGGATGTTGACCGTCTACCCCGCTCAGCGGTAGGGGTGTTGACCGTCTACTCCGCTCCGTGGCAGGGGTGTTAACCGTCTACTCCACTCCGTGGCAGAGGTGTTGACCGTCTACTCCGTTCCGTGGCAGGGGTGTTCACCGTCTACCTCAATCCGTAGCAGGGATGCTGACCGTCTACCTCAATCCGTGGCAGGGGTGTTGACCGTCTACTCCGCTCCGAGTCCGGGGTGTTGACCGTCTACTCCGCTCCGTGGCAAGGGTGTTGACCGTCTACCCTGCTCCGTGTCAGGGGTGTTGACCGTCTACCTCAATCCGTGACAGGGGTGTTGACCGTCTACCCCGCTCCGTGGCAGGGGTGTTGACCGTCTACTCCGCCCCGTGGCTGGGGTGTTGACCGTCTACCCCCCTCCGTGACAGGGGTGTTGTCTGTTGACTGTCTACTCCGCTCCGTGGCAGGGGTGTTGATCGTCTACCCGGTTCCATGACAGGGGTGTTGATCGTCTACCCCACCCCGTGGCAGGGGTGTTGACCGTCTACCTCAATCCGTGGCAGGGATATTGACCGTCTACTCCGCTCGGTGGCAGGGGTGTTGACCGTCTACTCCGCTCCGTGGCAGGGGTGTTAACCGTCTACTCTACTCCGTGGCAGAGGTGTTGACCGCTTACTCCGTTCCGTGGCAGGGGTGTTCACCGTCTACATCAATCCGTAGCAGGGATGTTGACCGTCTACCTCAATCCGTGGCAGGGGTGTTGACCGTCTACCTCGCTCCGTGGTAGGGGTGTTGACTGTCTACCACGCTCCGTGACAGAGGTGTTGACCATCTACTCTGCTCCGTGGCCGGGGTGTTGACCGCCTACTCCGGTCCGTGGCAGGGGTGTTGACCGTCTGCCACGCTCCGTGACAGGGAGGTTGTCTGTTGACTTTCTACTCCGCACCGTGGCAGGGGTGTTGACCGTCTACTTCTCTCCGTGGCCGGGGTGTTGACCGTCTACTCCGCTCCGTGGGAGGGGTGTTGACCGTCTACTCTGCTCCGTGGCAGTGATGTTGACCGTCTACCTCAATCCGTGGCAGGGGTGTTGACCGTCTACTCCGCTCTGTGGCAGGGGTGTTGACCGTCTACTCCGCTCCGTGGGAGGGGTGTTGACCGTCTATTCTGCTCCGTGGCAGTGATGTTGACCATCTACCTCAATTCGTGACAGTGGTGTTGACCGTCTACCCCGCTCCGTGACAGGGGTGTTGATCGTCTACCCCACCCCGTGGCAGGAGTGTTGACCGTCTACCCCGCTCCGTGGCAGGGGTGTTGACCGTCTACTCCGCTCCGTGGCAGGTGTGTTGACCGTCTACTCTATTCCGTGGCAGGGATATTGACCGTCTACTCCGCTTCGTGGGCGGGGTGTTGACCGTCTACCCCTCTCCGTAGCAGGGGTGTAGATCGTCTACCCCGCCCCGTGGCAGGGGTGTTGACCGTCTACCTCAATCCGGGACAGGGATGTTGCCCATCTACTCCGCTCCGTGGCAGGGGTGTTGACCGTCTACTCCGCTCCGTGGCATAGGTGTTGACCGTCTACTCCACTCCATGGCAGGGGTGTTGACCGTCTACTCTGCTCCGTGGGAATGGTGTTGACCGTCTACTACACTCCGTGGGAGAGGTGTTGACCGTCTACTCCGCTCCGTGGCAGGGGTGTTGGCCGTCTACTCCGCTCCGTGACAGGGGTGTTGATCGTCTACTCCACTCCGTGGCAGGGGTGTTGACCGCCTACTCCGCTCCGTGTCAGGTGTGTTGACCATATATCCCGCACCGTGGGAGGGGTGTTGTCCGTCTACTCCGCTCCGTGCAGGGGTGTTAACTGTCTACTCCGCTCCGTGGCAGGAGTGTTGACCGTCTACCCTTCTCCGTGGGAGGCGTGTTGACCGTCTACCCCGCTCCGTGGGAAAAGATGTTGACCGTCAACCCTGCTCCGTGGTAGGGTTGCTGACAGTCTACTCCGCTCCGTGGCATGGGTGTTGACCATCTACCCCGCTCCGTGGGAGGGGTGGTGACCGTCTACTCCGCTCCGTGGCAGGGGTGTTGACCGTCTACCCCGCTCCGTGGCAGAGGTGTTGAACGTCTACCTCAATCCGTGACAGGGGTGTTGACCGTCTACCCTGCTCCGTGACAGGGGTTTTCACAGGGGTGGCAGGGGTGTTGACCCTCTACTCCGCTCCTTGGGAGGGTGTTGACCGTCTTTTCTGCTCCGTGGCAGGGATGTTTTGCCGTCTGTCACGCCCTGTGGCAGGGGTGTTGTCTGTTGACTGTCTACTCCGCTCCGTGGCAGGGGTGTTGACTGTCTACTCCTCTCCGTGGCCGGGATGTTGATCGTCTACCCCGCAAAGTGAAAGGGTGTTGACCGTCACCCCGCTCTGTGGCAGGGGTGTTGACCATCTACCTCAATCCGTAACAGGGGTGTTGACCGTCTACTGCACTCCGTGGCAGGGATGTTGAACGTCTACCTCAATCCATGACAGGGGTGTTAACCGTCTACTGCGCTCCCTGACAGGGATGTTGACCGTCTACCCCGCTCAGCGGTAGGGGTGTTGACCGTCTACTCCGTTCCGTGGCAGGGGTGTTAACCGTCTACTCCACTCCGTGGCAGAGGTGTTGACCGTCTACTCCGTTCCGTGGCAGGGGTGTTCACCGTCTACCTCAATCCGTAGCAGGGATGCTGACCGTCTACCTCAATCCGTGGCAGGGGTTTTGACCGTCTACTCCGCTCCGTGGAAAGGGTGTTGACCGTCTACTCTGATCTCTGGCAGGGATGTTGACCGTCTACCTCAATCCGTGACAAGGGTGTTGACCGTCTACTCCGCTCCGTGGCAGGGGTGTTGACCGTCTACTCCACTCCCTGACTGGGGTGTTGACCGTCTACCCCGCTCAGCGGCAGGGGTGTTGACCGTCTACTCCGCTCCGTGGCAGGGGTGTTAACCGTCTACTCTACTCCGTGGCAGAGGTGTTGACCGTCTACTCCGTTCCGTGGCAGGGGTGTTCACCGTCTACATCAATCCGTAGCAGGGATTTTGACCGTCTACCTCAATCCGTGGCAGGGGTGTTGACCGTCTACCCCGCTCCGTGGTAGGGGTGTTGACTGTCTACCACGCTCCGTGACAGAGGTGTTGACCATCTACTCTGCTCCGTGGCGGGGGTGTTGACCGTCTACTCCGCTCCGTGGGAGGGGTGTTGACCGTCTACTCTGCTCCGTGGCAGTGATGTTGACCGTCTACCTCAATCTGTGGCAGGGGTGTTGACCGTCTACTCCGCTCTGTGGCAGGGGTGTTGACCGTCTACTCCGCTCCGTGGGAGGGGTGTTGACCGTCTATTCTGCTCCGTGGCAGTGATGTTGACCGTCTACCTCAATTCGTGACAGTGGTGTTGACTGTCTACCCCGCTCCGTGACAGGGGTGTTGATCGTCTACCCCACCCCGTGGCAGGAGTGTTGACCGTCTACCCCGCTCCGTGGCAGGGGTGTTGACCGTCTACTCCGCTCCGTGGCAGGTGTGTTGACCGTCTACTCTATTCCGTGGCAGGGATATTGACCGTCTACTCCGCTCCGTGGGAGGGGTGTTGACCGTCTACCCCTCTCCGTAGCAGGGGTGTAGATCGTCTACCCCGCCCCGTGGCAGGGGTGTTGACCGTCTACCTCAATCCGGGACAGGGGTGTTGCCCATCTACTCCGCTCCGTGGTAGGGGTGTTGACCGTCTGCTCCGCTCCGTGGCATGGGTGTTGACCGTCTACTCCACTCCATGGCAGGGGTGTTGACCGTCTACTCTGCTCCGTGGGAAGGGTGTTGACCGTCTACTGCACTCCGTGGGAGAGGTGTTGACCGTCTACTCCGCTCCGTGGCAGGGGTGTTGGCCGTCTACTCCGCTCCGTGGCAGGGGTGTTGATCGTCTACTCCACTCCGTGGCAGGGGTGTTGACGTCTACTCCGCCCCGTGGCTTGGGTGTTGACCGTCTACCCCCCTCCGTGACCGGGGTGTTGGCCGCCTACTCCGCTCCGTGTCAGGTGTGTTGACCATATATCCCGCACCGTGGGAGGGGTGTTGACCATCTACTCTGCACCGTGGCCGGGGTGTTAACCGCCTACTCTGGTCCGTGGCAGGGGTGTTGACCGTCTGCCACGCTCCGTGACAGGGAGGTTGTCTGTTGACTGTCTACTCCGCACCGTGGCAGGGGTGTTGACCGTCTACTTCTCTCCGTGGCCGGGGTGTTGACCGTCTACTCCGCTCCGTGGGAGGGGTGTTGACCGTCTACTCTGCTCCGTGGCAGTGATGTTGACCGTCTACCTCAATCCGTGGCAGGGGTGTTGACCGTCTAATCCGCTCTGTGGCAGGGGTGTTGACCGTCTACTCCGCTCCGTGGGAGGGGTGTTGACCGTCTATTCTGCTCCGTGGCAGTGATGTTGACCGTCTACCTAAATTCGTGACAGTGGTGTTGACCGTCTGCCCCGCTCCGTGACAGGGGTGTTGATCGTCTACCCCACCCCGTGGCAGGAGTGTTGACCGTCTACCCCGCTCCGTGGCAGGGGTGTTGACCGTCTACTCCGCTCCGTGGCAGGTGTGTTGACCGTCTACTCTATTCCGTGGCAGGGATATTGACCGTCTACTCCGCTTCGTGGGCGGGGTGTTGACCGTCTACCCCTCTCCGTAGCAGGGGTGTAGATCGTCTACCCCGCCCCGTGGCAGGGGTGTTGACCGTCTACCTCAATCCGGGACAGGGATGTTGCCCATCTACTCCGCTCCGTGGCAGGGGTGTTGACCGTCTACTCCGCTCCGTGGCATAGGTGTTGACCGTCTACTCCACTCCATGGCAGGGGTGTTGACCGTCTACTCTGCTCCGTGGGAATGGTGTTGACCGTCTACTAAACTCCGTGGGAGAGGTGTTGACCGTCTACTCCGCTCCGTGGCAGGGGTGTTGGCCGTCTACTCCGCTCCGTGACAGGGGTGTTGATCGTCTACTCCACTCCGTGGCAGGGGTGTTGACCGTCTACTCCGCCCCGTGGCTGGGGTGTTGACCGTCTACCCCCCTCCGTGACCGGGGTGTTGACCGCCTACTCCGCTCCGTGTCAGGTGTGTTGACCCTATATCCCGCACCGTGGGAGGGGTGTTGTCCGTCTACTCCGCTCCGTGGCAGGGGTGTTAACTGTCTACTCCGCTCCGTGGCAGGAGTGTTGACCGTCTACCCTTCTCCGTGGGAGGCGTGTTGACCGTCTACCCCGCTCAGTGGGAAAAGATGTTGACCGTCAACCCTGCTCCGTGGTAGGGTTGTTGACAGTCTACTCCGCTCCGTGGCATGGGTGTTGACCATCTACCCCGCTCCGTGGGAGGGGTGGTGACCGTCTACTCCGCTCCGTGGCAGGGGTGTTGACCGTCTACCCCTCTCCGTGGCAGAGGTGTTGAACGTCTACCTCAATCCGTGACAGGGGTGTTGACCGTCTACCCCGCTCCGTGACAGGGGTTTTGACCGTCTACTCCGCTCCGTGGAAAGGGTGTTGACCGTCTACTCTGCTCCGTAGCAGGGATGTTGACCGTCTACCCGGCTCCGTGACAGGGGTGTTTATCGTCGACCCCACCCCGTGGCAGGGGTGTTGACTGTCTACCTCAATCCGTGAAAGGGGTTTTGACCATCTACCCCGCTCCGTGGGAGGGGTGGTGACCGTCTACCTCAATCCGTGACAGGGGTGTTGGCCGTCTACCCCGCTCCGTGGGAGGGGTGTTGACCGTCTACCCCGCTCCGTGAAAGGGGTGTTGACCGTCTACCCCGCTCCGTGACAGGGGTGTTGACCATCTACTCCGCTCCGTGGGCGGGGTGTTGACCGTCTGCATCGCTCCGTGACAAGGGTGTTGTCTGTTGACTGTCTACTTCTCTCCGTGGCCGGGGTGTTGATCGTCTACCCCGCTCCGTGACAGGGGTGTTGATCGTCTACCCCACCCCGTGGCAGCAGTGTTGACCGTCTACCTCAATCCGTGGCAGGGATATTGACCGTCTACTCCGCTCCGTGGCAGGGGTGTTGACCGTCTACCCCGCTCCGTGGCGGGGGTGTTGACCGTCTACTCCGCTCCATGGCAGGTGTGTTGACCGTCTACTCCACTCCGTGGCAGGGATATTGACCGTCTACTCCGCTCCGTGGGAGGGGTGTTGACCGTCTACCCCTCTCCGTAGCAGGGGTGTAGATCGTCTACCCCTCCCCGTGGCAAGGGTGTTGACCGTCTACCTCAATCCGTGACAGGGGTGTTGCCCATCCACTCCGCTCCGTGGCAGGGGTGTTGACCGTCTACTCCGCTCCGTGGCAGGGGTGTTGACCGTCTACTCCACTCCGTGGCAGGGGTGTTGACCGTCTACTCTGCTCCGTATGAAGGGTGTTGACCGTCTTCTCCACTCCGTGGGAGAGGTGTTTACCGTCTTCTCCGCTCCGTGGCAGGGGTGTTGGCCGTCTACTCCGGTCCAAGGCAGGGGTGTTGATCGTCTACTCCACTCCGTGTCAGGGGTGTTGACCGTCTACTCCGCCCCGTGGCTGGGGTGTTGACCGTCTACCCCGCTCCGTGACCGAGGTGTTGACCGCCTACTCTGCTCCGTGGCAGGTGTGTTGACCATCTATCCCGCTCCGTGGGAGGGGTGTTGACCGTCTACTCCGCTCCGTGGCAGGGGTGTTAACCGTCTACTCCGCTCCGTGGTAGGAGTGTTGACCGTCTACACCGCTCCGTGGGAGGGGTGTTGACCGTCTACCCCGCTCCGTGGGAAAAGGTGTTGACCGTCAACCCTGCTCCGTGGTAGGGGTGTTGACAGTCTACTCCGCTCTGTGGCAGGGGTGTTGACCATCTACCCCGCTCCGTGGGAGGGGTGGTGACAGTCTACTCCGCTCCGTGGCAGGGGTGTTGACCGTCTACCCCGCTCCATGCCAGGGGTGTTGACCGTCTACCTCAATACGTGACAGGGGTGTTGACCGTCTACCCCGCTCCGTGGCAGTGGTGTTGACCGTCTACTCCGCTCCGTGGAAGGGGTGTTGACCGTCTACTCTGCTCCGTGGCAGGGATGTCGACCGTCTACCTCAATCCGTGACAGAGGTGTTGACCATCTACCCCGCTCCGTGGCAGGGGTGCTGACCGTCTACTCCGCTCCGTGGCAGGGGTGTTGACCGATTACCCTGCTCCGTGGCATGGGTGTTGACCGTCTACCTCGATCCGTGACAGGGGTTGACCGTCTACTCCGCTCCGTGGCAGGGGTGTTGACTGTCTACTCCACTCCGTGACAGGGGTGTTGACCGTCTACCCCGCTCCGTGGCAGGGTTGTTGACCGTTTACTCCGCTCCGTGGCAGGGGTGTTAACCGTCTACTCCACTCCGTGGCAGAGGTGTCGAACGTCTACTCCGTTCCGTGGCAGGGGTGTTCACCGTCTACCTCAATCCGTAGCAGGGATGTTGACCGTCTACCTCATCCCGTGGCAGGGGTGTTGACAGTCTACCCCGCTCCGTGGTGGGGGTGTTGACCGTCTACCCCGCTCCGTGACAGGGGTGTTGACCACCTACTCTGCTCCGTGGCCGGGGTGTTGACCGCCTACTCTGCTCCGTGGCAGGGGTGTTGACCGTCTGCCACGCTCCGTGACAGGGGTGTTGTCTGTTGACTGTCTACTCCGCTCCGTGGCAGGGGTGTAGACCGTCTACTTCTCTCTGTGGCCGGGGTGTTGAACGTCTACTCCGCTCCGTGGGAGGGGTGTTGACCGTCTACTCTGCTCCGTGGCAGTGATGTTGACTGTCTACCTCAATCCGTGACAGGGGTGTTGACCGTCTACTCCGCTCCGTGGCAGGGGTGTTGACCGTCTACTCCGCTCCGTGGGAGGGGTGTTGACCGTCTATTCTGCTCCGTGGCAGTGATGTTGACCATCTACCTCAATTCGTGACAGGGGTGTTGACCGTCTACCTCGCTCCGTGACAGGGGTGTTGATCGTCTTCCCCACCCCGTGGCAGGAGTGTTGACCGTCTACCTCAATCCGTGGCAGGGATATTGACCGTCTACTCCGCTCCGTGACAGGGGTGTTGACCGTCTACCCCGCTCCGTGGCAGGGATATTGACCATCTACTCCGCTCCGTGGCAGGGGTGTTGACCGTCTACCCCGCTCCGTGGCAAAGGTGTTGAACGTCTACCTTAATCCGTGACAGGGGTGTTGACCGTCTACCCCGCTCCGTGACAGGGGTTTTGACAGGGGTGGCAGGGGTGTTGACCCTCTACTCCGCTCCTTGCGAGGGTGTTGACCGTCTTTTCTGCTCCGTGGCAGGGATGTTTTGCCGTCTGCCACGCCCCGTGGCAGGGGTGTTGTCTGTTGACTGTCTACTCCGCTCCGTGGCAGGGGTGTTGACCGTCTACTCCTCTCCGTGGCCGGGATGTTGATCGTCTACCCCGCAAAGTGAAAGGGTGTTGACCGTCTACCCCGCTCTGTGGCAGGGGTGTTGACCATCTACCTCAATCCGTGACAGGGGTGTTGACCGTCTACTGCACTCCGTGGCAGGGGTGTTGAACGTCTACCTCAATCCATGACAGGGGTGTTAACCGTCTACTGCGCTCCCTGACAGGGATGTTGACCGTCTACCCCGCTCCGTGACAAGGGTGTTGACCGTCTACCCTGCTCCGTGGCAGGGGTGTTGGCCGTCTACCTCAATCCGTGACAGGGGTGTTGACCGTCTACCCCGCTCCGTGGGAGGGGTGTTAACCGTCTACTCTGCTCTGTGGCAGGGATGTTGACCGTCTACCCCGCTCCGTGGCAGGGGTGTTGACCGTCTACTCCGCTCCGTGGCAGGTGTGTTGACCGTCTACTCTATTCCGTGGCAGGGATATTGACCGTCTACTCCGCTCCGTGGGCAGGGTGTTGACCGTCTACCCCTCTCCGTAGCAGGGGTGTAGATCGTCTACCCCGCCCCGTGGCAGGGGTGTTGCCCATCTACTCCGCTCCGTGGCAGGGGTGTTGACCGTCTTCTCCGCTCCGTGGCATGGGTGTTGACCGTCTACTCCACTCCATGGCAGGGGTGTTGACCGTCTACTCTGCTCCGTGGGAAGGGTGTTGACCGTCTACTACACTCCGTGGGAGAGGTGTTGACCGTCTACTCCGCTCCGTGACAGGGGTGTTGGCCGTCTACTCCGCTCCGTGACAGGGGTGTTGATCGTCTACTCCACTCCGTGGCAGGGGTGTTGACCGTCTACTCCGCCCCGTGGCTGGGGTGTTGACCGTCTACCCCCTCCGTGTCCGGGGTGTTGACCGCCTACTCCGCTCCGTGTCAGGTGTGTTGACAATATATCCCGCACCGTGGGAGGGGTGTTGTCCGTCTATTCCGCTCCGTGGCAGGGGTGTTAACTGTCTACTCCGCTCCGTGGCAGGAGTGTTGACCGTCTACCCTTCTCCGTGTGAGGCGTGTTGACCGTCTACCCCGCTCGGTGGGAAAAGATGTTGACCGTCAACCCTGCTCCGTGGTAGGGTTGTTGACAGTCTACTCCGCTCCGTGGCATGGGTGTTGACCATCTACCCCGCTCCGTGAGAGGGGTAGTGACCGTTTACTCCGCTCCGTGGCAGGGGTGTTGACCGTCTACCCCGCTCCGTGGCAAAGGTGTTGAACGTCTACCTCAATCCGTGACAGGGGTGTTGACCGTCTACCCCGCTCCGTGACAGGAATTTGACAGGGGTGGCAGGGGTGTTGACCCTCTACTCCGCTCCTTGGGAGGGTGTTGACCGTCTTTTCTGCTCCGTGGCAGGGATGTTTTGCCGTCTGCCACGCCCCGTGGCAGGGGTGTTGTCTGTTGACTGTCTACTCCGCTCCGTGGCAGGGGTGTTGACCGTCTACTCCTCTCCGTGGACGGGATGTTGATCGTCTACCCCGCAAAGTGAAAGGGTGTTGACCGTCTACCCCGCTCTGTGGCAGGGGTGTTGACCATCTACCTCAATCCGTGACAGGGGTGTTGACCGTCTACTGCACTCCGTGGCAGGGGTGTTGAACGTCTACCTCAATCCATGACAGGGGTGTTAACCGTCTACTGCGCTCCCTGACAGGGATGTTGACCGTCTACCCCGCTCAGCTGTAGGGGTGTTGACCGTCTACTCCGCTCCGTGGCAGGGGTGTTAACCGTCTACTCCACTCCGTGGCAGAGGTGTTGACCGTCTACTCCGTTCCGTGGCAGGGGTGTTCACCGTCTACCTCAATCCGTAGCAGGGATGCTGACCGTCTACCTCAATCCGTGGCAGGGGTGTTGACCGTCTACTCCGCTCCGAGTCAGGGGTGTTGACCGTCTACTCCGCTCCGTGGCAAGGGTGTTGACCGTCTACCCTGCTCCGTGTCAGGGGTGTTGACCGTCTACCTCAATCGGTGACAGGGGTGTTGACCGTCTACCCCGCTCCGTGGCAGGGGTGTTGACCGTCTACACCGCCCCGTGGCTGGGGTGTTGACCGTCTACCCCCCTCCGTGACAGGGGTGTTGTCTGTTGACTGTCTACTCCGCTCCGTGGCAGGGGTGTTGATCGTCTACCCGGTTCCATGACAGGGGTGTTGATCGTCTACCCCACCCCGTGGCAGGGGTGTTGACCGTCTACCTCAATCCGTGGCAGGGATATTGACCGTCTACTCCGCTCGGTGGCAGGGGTGTTGACCGTCTACTCCGCTTCGTGGCAAGGGTGTTGACCGTCTACCCTGCTCCGTGGCAGGGGTGTTGACCGTCTACCTCAGTCCGTGACAGGGGTGTTGACCGTCTACCCCGGTCCGTGGCAGGGGTGTTGACCGTCTACTCCGCTCCGTGGGAGGGGTGTTGACCGTCTACTCTGCTCTCTGGCCGGGATGTTGACCGTCTACCTCAATCCGTGACAAGGGTGTTGACCGTCTACTCCGCTCCGTGGCAGGGGTGTTGACCGTCTACTCCACTCCCTGACTGGGGTGTTGACCGTCTACCCCGCTCAGCGGCAGGGGTGTTGACCGTCTACTCCGCTCCGTGGCAGGGGTGTTAACCGTCTACTCTACTCCGTGGCAGAGGTGTTGACCGTCTACTCCGTTCCGTGGCAGGGGTGTTCACCGTCTACATCAATCCGTAGCAGGGATGTTGACCGTCTACCTCAATCCGTGGCAGGGGTGTTGACCGTCTACCCCGCTCCGTGGTAGGGGTGTTGACTGTCTACCACGCTCCGTGACAGAGGTGTTGACCATCTACTCTGCTCCGTGGCCGGGTTGTTGACCGCCTACTCTGGTCCGTGGCAGGGGTGTTGACCGTCTGCCACGCTCCGTGACAGGGAGGTTGTCTTTTGACTGTCTACTCCGCACCGTGGCAGGGGTGTTGACCGTCTACTTCTCTCCGTGGCCGGAGTGTTGACCGTCTACTCCGCTCCGTGGGAGGGGTGTTGACCGTCTACTCTGCTCCGTGGCAGTGAAGTTGACCGTCTACCTCAATCCGTGGCAGGGGTGTTGACCGTCTACTCCGCTCTGTGGCAGGGGTGTTGACCGTCTACTCCGCTCCGTGGGAGGGGTGTTGACCGTCTATTCTGCTCCGTGGCAGTGATGTTGACCGTCTACCTCAATTCGTGACAGTGGTGTTGACCGTCTACCCCGCTCCGTGACAGGGGTGTTGATCGTCTACCCCACCCCGTGGCAGGAGTGTTGACCGTCTACCCCGCTCCGTGGCAGGGGTGTTGACCGTCTACTCCGCTCCGTGGCAGGTGTGTTGACCGTCTACTCTATTCCGTGGCAGGGATATTGACCGTCTACTCCGCTCCGTGGGAGGGGTGTTGACCGTCTACCCCTCTCCGTAGCAGGGGTGTAGATCGTCTACCCCGCCCCGTGGAAGGGGTGTTGACCGTCTACCTCAATCCGGGACAGGGGTGTTGCCCATCTACTCCGCTCCGTGGTAGGGGTGTTGACCGTCTACTCCGCTCCGTGGCATGGGTGTTGACCGTCTACTCCACTCCATGGCAGGGGTGTTGACCGTCTACTCTGCTCCGTGGGAAGGGTGTTGACCGTCTACTGCACTCCGTGGGAGAGGTGTTGACCGTCTACTCCGCTCCGTGGCAGGGGTGTTGGCCGTCTACTCCGCTCCGTGGCGGGGGTGTTGATCGTCTACTCCACTCCGTGGCAGGGGTGTTGACCGTCTACCCCGATCCGTGGCAAGGGTGTTGACCGTCTACTCCGCCCCGTGGCAGGGGTGTTGACCGTCTACCCCGCTCCGTGGCAGGGGTGTTGACCATCTACTCCGCTCTCTAGCAGGCGTGTTGATCGTCTACCCCGCTCCGTCACCGGGGTGTTGACCGTCTACCCCGCTCCGTGGCAGGAGTGTTGACCGTCTACCCTTCTCCGTGGGAGGCGTATTGACCTTCTACCCCGCTCCGTGGGAAAAGATGTTGACCGTCAACCCTGCTCCGTGGTAGGGGTGTTGACAGTCTACTCCGCTCCGTGGCATGGGTGTTGACTATCTACCCCGCTCCGTGGGAGGGGTGGTGACCGTCTACTCCGCTCCGTGGCAGGGGTGTTGACCGTCTACCCCGCTCCGTGGCAGAGGTGTTGAACGTCTAACTCAATCCGTGACAGGGGTGTTGACCGTCTACCCCGCTCCGTGACAGGGGTTTTGACCGTCTACTCCGCTCCGTGGAAAGGGTGTTGACCGTCTACTCTGCTCCGTAGCAGGGAAGTTGACCGTCTACCCGGCTCCGTGACAGGGGTGTTTATCGTCGACCCCACCCCGTGGCAGGGGTGTTGACTGTCTACCTCAATCCGTGAAAGGGGTTTTGACCATCTACCCCGCTCCGTGGGAGGGGTGGTGACCGTCTACCTCAATCCGTGACAGGGGTGTTGGCCGTCTACCCCGCTCCGTGGGAGGGGTGTTGACCGTCTACCCCGCTCCGTGAAAGGGGTGTTGACCGTCTACCCCGCTCCGTGACAGGGGTGTTGACCATCTACTCCGCTCCGTGGGCGGGGTGTTGACCGTCTGCATCGCTCCGTGACAAGGGTGTTGTCTGTTGACTGTCTACTTCTCTCCGTGGCCGGGGTGTTGATCGTCTACCCCGCTCCGTGACAGGGGTGTTGATCGTCTACCCCACCCCGTGGCAGCAGTGTTGACCGTCTACCTCAATCCGTGGCAGGGATATTGACCGTCTACTCCGCTCCGTGGCAGGGGTGTTGACCGTCTACCCCGCTCCGTGGCGGGGGTGTTGACCGTCTACTCCGCTCCGTGGCAGGTGTGTTGACCGTCTACTCCACTCCGTGGCAGGGATATTGACCGTCTACTCCGCTCCGTGGGAGGGGTGTTGACCGTCTACCCCTCTCCGTAGCAGGGGTGTAGATCGTCTACCCCTCCCCGTGGCAGGGGTGTTGACCGTCTACCTCAATCCGTGACAGGGGTGTTGCCCATCCACTCCGCTCCGTGGCAGGGGTGTTGACCGTCTACTCCGCTCCGTGGCAGGGGTGTTGACCGTCTACTCCACTCCGTAGCAGGGGTGTTGACCGTCTACTCTGCTCCGTATGAAGGGTGTTGACCGTCTTCTCCACTCCGTGGGAGAGGTGTTTACCGTCTTCTCCGCTCCGTGGCAGGGGTGTTGACTGTCTACTCCACTCCGTGACAGGGGTGTTGATCGTCTACTCCACTCCGTGGCAGGGGTGTTGACGTCTACTCCGCCCCGTGGCTGGGGTGTTGACCGTCTACCCCCCTCCGTGACCGGGGTGTTGACCGCCTACTCCGCTCCGTGTCAGGTGTGTTGACCATATATCCCGCACCGTGGGAGGGGTGTTGACCATCTACTCTGCTCCGTGGCCGGGGTGTTGACCGCCTACTCTGGTCCGTGGCAGGGGTGTTGACCGTCTGCCACGCTCCGTGACAGGGAGGTTGTCTGTTGACTGTCTACTCCGCACCGTGACAGGGGTGTTGACCGTCTACTTCTCTCCGTGGCCGGGGTGTTGACCGTCTACTCCGCTCCGTGGGAGGGGTGTTGACCGTCTACTCTGCTCCGTGGCAGTGATGTTGACCGTCTACCTCAATCCGTGGCAGGGGTGTTGACCGTCTAATCCGCTCTGTGGCAGGGGTGTTGACCGTCTACTCCGCTCCGTGGGAGGGGTGTTGACCGTCTATTCTGCTCCGTGGCAGTGATGTTGACCGTCTACCTCAATTCGTGACAGTGGTGTTGACCGTCTACCCCGCTCCGTGACAGGGGTGTTGATCGTCTACCCCACCCCGTGGCAGGAGTGTTGACCGTCTACCCCGCTCCGTGGCAGGGGTGTTGACCGTCTACTCCGCTCCGTGGCAGGTGTGTTGACCGTCTACTCTATTCCGTGGCAGGGATATTGACCGTCTACTCCGCTTCGTGGGCGGGGTGTTGACCGTCTACCCCTCTCCGTAGCAGGGGTGTAGATCGTCTACCCCGCCCCGTAGCAGGGGTGTTGACCGTCTACCTCAATCCGGGACAGGGATGTTGCCCATCTACTCCGCTCCGTGGCAGGGGTGTTGACCGTCTACTCCGCTCCGTGGCATAGGTGTTGACCGTCTACTCCACTCCATGGCAGGGGTGTTGACCGTCTACTCTGCTCCGTGGGAATGGTGTTGACCGTCTACTAAACTCCGTGGGAGAGGTGTTGACCGTCTACTCCGCTCCGTGGCAGGGGTGTTGGCCGTCTACTCCGCTCCGTGACAGGGGTGTTGATCGTCTACTCCACTCCGTGGCAGGGGTGTTGACCGTCTACTCCGCCCCGTGGCTGGGGTGTTGACCGTCTACCCCCCTCCGTGACCGGGGTGTTGACCGCCTACTCCGCTCCGTGTCAGGTGTGTTGACCCTATATCCCGCACCGTGGGAGGGGTGTTGTCCGTCTACTCCGCTCCGTGGCAGGGGTGTTAACTGTCTACTCCGCTCCGTGGCAGGAGTGTTGACCGTCTACCCTTCTCCGTGGGAGGCGTGTTGACCGTCTACCCCGCTCAGTGGGAAAAGATGTTGACCGTCAACCCTGCTCCTTGGTAGGGTTGTTGACAGTCTATTCCGCTCCGTGGCATGGGTGTTGACCATCTACCCCGCTCCGTGGGAGGGGTGGTGACCGTCTACTCCGCTCTCTGGCAGGGGTGTTGACCGTCTACCCCTCTCCGTGGCAGAGGTGTTGAACGTCTACCTCAATCCGTGCCAGGGGTGTTGACCGTCTACCCCGCTCCGTGACAGGGGTTTTGACCGTCTACTCCGCTCCGTGGAAAGGGTGTTGACCGTCTACTCTGCTCCGTAGCAGGGATGTTGACCGTCTACCCAGCTCCGTGACAGGGGTGTTTATCGTCGACCCCACCCCGTGGCAGGGGTGTTGACTGTCTGCCTCAATCCGTGAAAGGGGTTTTGACCATCTACCCCGCTCCGTGGGAGGGGTGGTGACCGTCTACCTCAATCCGTGACAGGGGTGTTGGCCGTCTACCCCGCTCCGTGGGAGGGGTGTTGACCGTCTACTCCACTCCGTGGCCGGGGTTGTTGACCGTCTACTCCGCTCCGTGGCTGGGGTGTTGATCGTCTAACCCGCTCCGTGGCAGGGGTGTTGACCGTCTACTCCGCCCCGTTGCCGGGGTGTTGACCGTCTACCCCGCTCCGTGGCAGGGGTGTTGACCGTCTACTCCGCTCCGTGGCAGGGATGTTGACCGTCTACCTCAATCCGTGGCAGGGGTGTTGACCGTGTACCTCAATCCGTAGCAGGGGTGTTGACCATCTACTCCGCTCTCTAGCAGGGGTGTTGTCCGACTACCCTGCTCTGTGACCGGGGTGTTGACCGTCTACTCTGCTCTGTGGCAGGGGTGTTGACCGTCTACCCCCGTTCCGTGGCAGTGGTGTTGACCGTCTACTCCGCTCCGTGGGAGGGGTGTTGACCGTCTACTCCACTCTGTGGCATGGGTGTTGACCGTCTACTCCGCTCCGTGGCAGGGGTGTTGACCGATTACCCTGCTCCGTGGCATGGGTGTTGACCGTCTACCTCAATCCGTGACAGGGGTTGACCGTCTACTCCGCTCCGTGGCAGGGGTGTTGACTGTCTACTCCGCTCCGTGGGAGGGGTGTTGACCGTCTATTCTGCTCCGTGGCAGTGATGTTGACCGTCTACCTCAATTCGTGACAGTGGTGTTGACTGTCTACCCCGCTCCGTGACAGGGGTGTTGATCGTCTACCCCACCCCGTGGCAGGAGTGTTGACCGTCTACCCCGCTCCGTGGCAGGGGTGTTGACCGTCTACTCCGCTCCGTGGCAGGTGTGTTGACCGTCTACTCTATTCCGTGGCAGGGATATTGACCGTCTACTCCGCTTCGTGGGCGGGGTGTTGACCGTCTACCCCTCTCCGTAGCAGGGGTGTAGATCGTCTACCCCGCCCCGTGGCAGGGGTGTTGACCGTCTACCTCAATCCGGGACAGGGATGTTGCCCATCTACTCCGCTCCGTGGCAGGGGTGTTGACCGTCTACTCCGCTCCGTGGCATAGGTGTTGACCGTCTACTCCACTCCATGGCAGCGGTGTTGACCGTCTACTCTGCTCCGTGGGAATGGTGTTGACCGTCTACTAAACTCCGTGGGAGAGGTGTTGACCGTCTACTCCGCTCCGTGGCAGGGGTGTTGGCCGTCTACTCCGCTCCGTGACAGGGGTGTTGATCGTCTACTCCACTCCGTGGCAGGGGTGTTGACCGTCTACTCCGCCCCGTGGCTGGGGTGTTGACCGTCTACCCCCCTCCGTGACTGGGGTGTTGACCGCCTACTCCGCTCCGTGTCAGGTGTGTTGACCCTATATCCCGCACCGTGGGAGGGGTGTTGTCCGTCTACTCCGCTCCGTGGCAGGGGTGTTAACTGTCTACTCCGCTCCGTGGCAGGAGTGTTGACCGTCTACCCTTCTCCGTGGGAGGCGTGTTGACCTTCTACCCCGCTCAGTGGGAAAAGATGTTGACCGTCAACCCTGCTCCGTGGTAGGGTTGTTGACAGTCTACTCCGCTCCGTGGCATGGGTGTTGACCATCTACCCCGCTCCGTGGGAGGGGTGGTGACCGTCTACTCCGCTCCGTGGCAGGGGTGTTGACCGTCTACCCCTCTCCGTGGCAGAGGTGTTGAACGTCTACCTCAATCCGTGACAGGGGTGTTTATCGTCGACCCCACCCGTGGCAGGGGTGTTGACTGTCTACCTCAATCCGTGAAAGGGGTTTTGACCATCTACCCCGCTCCGTGGGAGGGGTGGTGACCGTCTACCTCAATCCGTGACAGGGGTGTTGGCCGTCTACCCCGCTCCGTGGGAGGGGTGTTGACCGTCTACCCCGCTCCGTGAAAGGGGTGTTGACCGTCTACCCCGCTCCGTGACAGGGGTGTTGACCATCTACTCCGCTCCGTGGGCGGGGTGTTGACCGTCTGCATCGCTCCGTGACAAGGGTGTTGTCTGTTGACTGTCTACTTCTCTCCGTGGCCGAAGTGGTGATCGTCTACCCCGCTCCGTGACAGGGGTGTTGATCGTCTACCCCACCCCGTGGCAGCAGTGTTGACCGTCTACCTCAATCCGTGGCAGGGATATTGACCGTCTACTCCGCTCCGTGGCAGGGGTGTTGACCGTCTGCCCCGCTCCGTGGCGGGGGTGTTGACCGTCTACTCCGCTCCGTGGCAGGTGTGTTGACCGTCTACTCCACTCCGTGGCAGGGATATTGACCGTCTACTCCGCTCCGTGGGAGGGGTGTTGACCGTCTACCCCTCTCCGTAGCAGGGGTGTAGATCGTCTACCCCTCCCCGTGGCAGGGGTGTTGACCGTCTACCTCAATCCGTGACAGGGGTGTTGCCCATCCACTCCGCTCCGTGGCAGGGGTGTTGACCGTCTACTCCGCTCCGTGGCAGGGGTGTTGACCGTCTACTCCACTCCGTGGCAGGGGTGTTGACCGTCTACTCTGCTCCGTATGAAGGGTGTTGACCGTCTTCTCCACTCCGTGGGAGAGGTGTTTACCGTCTTCTCCGCTCCGTGGCAGGGGTGTTGGCCGTCTACTCCGCTCCAAGGCAGGGGTGTTGATCGTCTACTCCACTCCGTGTCAGGGGTGTTGACCGTCTACTCCGCCCCGTGGCTGGGGTGTTGACCGTCTACCCCGCTCCGTGACCGAGGTGTTGACCGCCTACTCTGCTCCGTGGCAGGTGTGTTGACCATCTATCCCGCTCCGTGGGAGGGGTGTTGACCGTCTACTCCGCTCCGTGGCAGGGGTGTTCACCGTCTACTCCGCTCCGTGGCAGGAGTGTTGACCGTCTACACCGCTCCGTGGGAGGGGTGTTGACCGTCTACCCCGCTCCGTGGGAAAAGGTGTTGACCGTCAACCCTGCTCCGTGGTAGGGGTGTTGACAGTCTACTCCGCTCTGTGGCAGGGGTGTTGACCATCTACCCCGCTCCGTGGGAGGGGTGGTGACCGTCTACTCCGCTCCGTGGCAGGGGTGTTGACCGTCTACCCCGCTCCGTGCCAGGGGTGTTGACCGTCTACCTCAATACGTGACAGGGGTGTTGACCGTCTACCCCGCTCCGTGGCAGTGGTGTTGACCGTCTACTCCGCTCCGTGGAAGGGGTGTTGACCGTCTACTCTGCTCCGTGGCAGGGATGTCGACCGTCTACCTCAATCCGTGACAGAGGTGTTGACCATCTACCCCGCTCCGTGGCAGGGGTGTTGACCGTCTACTCCGCTCCGTGGCAGGGGTGTTGACCGATTACCCTGCTCCGTGGCATGGGTGTTGACCGTCTACCTCAATCCGTGACAGGGGTTGACCGTCTTCTCCGCTCCGTGGCAGGGGTGTTGACTGTCTACTCCACTCCGTGACAGGGGTGTTGACCGTCTACCCCGCTCCGTGGCAGGGGTGTTGACCGTCTACTCCGCTCCGTGGCAAGGGTGTTGACCGTCTACCCTGCTCCGTGGCAGGGGTGTTGACCGTCTACCACAATCCGTGACAGGGGTGTTGACCGTCTACCCCGCTCCGTGGGAGGGGTGTTGACCGTCTACTCCGCTCCGTGGCAGGTGTGTTGACCGTCTACTCTATTCCGTGGCAGGGATATTGACCGTCTACTCCGCTCCGTGGGCGGGGTGTTGACCGTCTACCCCTCTCCGTAGCAGGGGTGTAGATCGTCTACCCCGCCCCGTGGCAGGGGTGTTGCCCATCTACTCCGCTCCGTGGCAGGGGTGTTGACCGTCTACTCCGCTCCGTGGCATGGGTGTTGACCGTCTACTCCACTCCATGGCAGGGGTGTTGACCGTCTACTCTGCTCCGTGGGAAGGGTGTTGACCGTCTACTACACTCCGTGGGAGAGGTGTTGACCGTCTACTCCGCTCCGTGACAGGGGTGTTGGCCGTCTACTCCGCTCCGTGACAGGGGTGTTGATCGTCTACTCCACTCCGTGGCAGGGGTGTTGACCGTCTACTCCGCCCCGTGGCTGGGGTGTTGACCGTCTACCCCCCTCCGTGACCGGGGTGTTGACCGCCTACTCCGCTCCGTGTCAGGTGTGTTGACAATATATCCCGCACCGTGGGAGGGGTGTTGTCCGTCTATTCCGCTCCGTGGCAGGGGTGTTAACTGTCTACTCCGCTCCGTGGCAGGAGTGTTGACCGTCTACCCTTCTCCGTGTGAGGCGTGTTGACCGTCTACCCCGCTCCGTGGGAAAAGATGTTGACCGTCAACCCTGCTCCGTGGTAGGGTTGTTGACAGTCTACTCCGCTCCGTGGCATGGATGTTGACCATCTACCCCGCTCCGTGGGAGGGGTAGTGACCGTCTACTCCGCTCCGTGGCAGGGGTGTTGACCGTCTACCCCGCTCCGTGGCAAAGGTGTTGAACGTCTACCTCAATCCGTGACAGGGGTGTTGACCGTCTACCCCGCTCCGTGACAGGAATTTGACAGGGGTGGCAGGGGTGTTGACCCTCTACTCCGCTCCTTGGGAGGGTGTTGACCGTCTTTTCTGCTCCGTGGCAGGGATGTTTTGCCGTCTGCCACGCCCCGTGGCAGGGGTGTTGTCTGTTGACTGTCTACTCCGCTCCGTGGCAGGGGTGTTGACCGTCTACTCCTCTCCGTGGCCGGGATGTTGATCGTCTACCCCGCAAAGTGAAAGGGTGTTGACCGTCTACCCCGCTCTGTGGCAGGGGTGTTGACCATCTACCTCAATCCGTGACAGGGGTGTTGACCGTCTACTGCACTCCGTGGCAGGGGTGTTGAACGTCTACCTCAATCCATGACAGGGGTGTTAACCGTCTACTGCGCTCCCTGACAGGGATGTTGACCGTCTACCCCGCTCAGCTGTAGGGGTTTTGACCGTCTACTCCGCTCCGTGGCAGGGGTGTTAACCGTCTACTCCACTCCGTGGCAGAGGTGTTGACCGTCTACTCCGTTCCGTGGCAGGGGTGTTCACCGTCTACCTCAATCCGTAGCAGGGATGCTGACCGTCTACCTCAATCCGTGGCAGGGGTGTTGACCGTCTACTCCGCTCCGAGTCAGGGGTGTTGACCGTCTACTCCGCTCCGTGGCAAGGGTGTTGACCGTCTACCCTGCTCCGTGTCAGGGGTGTTGACCGTCTACCTCAATCGGTGACAGGGGTGTTGACCGTCTACCCCGCTCCGTGGCAGGGGTGTTGACCGTCTACACCGCCCCGTGGCTGGGGTGTTGACCGTCTACCCCCTCCGTGACAGGGGTGTTGTCTGTTGACTGTCTACTCCGCTCCGTGGCAGGGGTGTTGATCGTCTACCCGGTTCCATGACAGGGGTGTTGATCGTCTACCCCACCCCGTGGCAGGGGTGTTGACCGTCTACCTCAATCCGTGGCAGGGATATTGACCGTCTACTCCGCTCGGTGGCAGGGGTGTTGACCGTCTACTCCGCTCCGTGGCAAGGGTGTTGACCGTCTACCCTGCTCCGTGGCAGGGGTGTTGACCGTCTACCTCAGTCCGTGACAGGGGTGTTGACCGTCTACCCCGGTCCGTGGCAGGGGTGTTGACCGTCTACTTCGCTCCGTGGGAGGGGTGTTGACCGTCTACTCTGCTCTCTGGCCGGGATGTTGACCGTCTACCTCAATCCGTGACAAGGGTGTTGACCGTCTACTCCGCTCCGTGGCAGGGGTGTTAACCGTCTACTCCGCTCCGTGGCAGGAGTGTTGACCGTCTACACCGCTCCGTGGGAGGGGTGTTGACCGTCTACCCCGCTCCGTGGGAAAAGGTGTTGACCGTCAACCCTGCTCCGTGGTAGGGGTGTTGACAGTCTACTCCGCTCTGTGGCAGGGGTGTTGACCATCTACCCCGCTCCGTGGGAGGGGTGGTGACCGTCTACTCCGCTCCGTGGCAGGGGTGTTGACCGTCTACCCCGCTCCGTGCCAGGGGTGTTGACCGTCTACCTCAATACGTGACAGGGGTGTTGACCGTCTACCCCGCTCCGTGGCAGTGGTGTTGACCGTCTACTCCGCTCCGTGGAAGGGGTGTTGACCGTCTACTCTGCTCCGTGGCAGGGATGTCGACCGTCTACCTCAATCCGTGACAGAGGTGTTGACCATCTACCCCGCAACGTGGCAGGGGTGTTGACCGATTACCCTGCTCCGTGGCATGGGTGTTGACCGTCTACCTCAATCCGTGACAGGGGTTGACCGTCTACTCCGCTCCGTGGCAGAGGTGTTGACTGTCTACTCCACTCCGTGACAGGGGTGTTGACCGTCTACCCCGCTCCGTGGCAGGGGTGTTGACCGTTTACTCCGCTCCGTGGCAGGGGTGTTAACCGTCTACTCCACTCCGTGGCAGAGGTGTTGAACGTCTACTCCGTTCCGTGGCAGGGGTGTTCACCGTCTACCTCAATCCGTAGCAGGGATGTTGACCGTCTACCTCAACCCGTGGCAGGGGTGTTGACAGTCTACCCCGCTCCGTGGTGGGGGTGTTGACCGTCTACCCCGCTCCGTGACAGGGGTGTTGACCATCTACTCTGCTCCGTGGCCGGGGTGTTGACCGCCTACTCTGCTCCGTGGCAGGGGTGTTGACCGTCTGCCACGCTCCGTGACAGGGGTGTTGTCTGTTGACTGTCTACTCCGCTCCGTGGCAGGGGTGTTGACCGTCTACTTCTCTCTGTGGCCGGGGTGTTGAACGTCTACTCCGCTCCGTGGGAGGGGTGTTGCCCGTCTACTCTGCTCCGTGGCAGTGATGTTGACTGTCTACCTCAATCCGTGACAGGGGTGTTGACCGTCTACTCCGCTCCGTGGCAGGGGTGTTGACCGTCTACTCCGCTCCGTGGGAGGGGTGTTGACCGTCTATTCTGCTCCGTGGCAGTGATGTTGACCATCTACCTCAATTCGTGACAGGGGTGTTGACCGTCTACCCCTCTCCGTAACAGGGGTGTAGATCGTCTACCCCGCCCCGTGGCAGAGGTGTTGACCGTCTACCTCAATCCGTGACAGGGGTGTTGCCCATCTACTCCGCTCCGTGGCATGGGTGTTGACCATCTACCCCGCTCCGTGGGAGGGGTGGTGACCGTCTACTCCGCTCCGTGGCAGGGGTGTTGACCGTCTACCCCGCTCCGTGGCAGAGGTGTTGAACGTCTACCTCAATCCGTGACAGGGGTGTTGACCGTCTACCCCGCTCCGTGGCAGGGGTGTTGACCGTCTACTCCGCTCCGTGGAAAGGGTGTTGACCGTCTACTCTGCTCCGTGGCAGGGATGTTGACCGTCTACCTCAATCCGTGACAGGGGTGTTGACCGTCTACTCCGCTCCGTGGCAGGAGTGTTGACCGTCTACTCCGCTCCGTGGTAGGGGTGTTGACCGTCTACTCTGCTCCGTGGCAGGGATGTTGGACGTCTACCTCAATCCGTGACAGGGGTGTTGACCGTCTACTCCGCTCCGTGGCCGGGGTGTTGACCGTCTACTCCACTCCGTGACAGGGGTGTTGACCGTCTTCCCCGCTCCGTGGCAGGGGTGTTGACCGTCTACTCCGCTCCGTGGCAGGGGTGTTAACCGTCTACTCCACTCCGTGGCAGAGGTGTCGACCGTCTACTCCGCTCCGTGGCAGGGGTATTCACCGTCTACCTCAATCCGTGGCAGGGGTGTTGACCGTCTACCTCAATCCGTGGCAGGGGTGTTGACCGTCTACCACGCTCCGTGGCAGGGGTGTTGACCGTCTAACCCGCTCCATGACAGGGGTGTTGACCATCTACTCCGCGCCGTGGCCGGGGTGTTGACCGCCGACTCTGCTCCGTGGCAGGGGTGTTGACTGTCTGCCACGCTCTGTGACAGGGGTGTTGTCTGTTGACCGTCTACTCCGCCCCGTGGCCGGGGTGTTTACCATCTACCACGCTCCGTAGTAGGGGTGTTGACCATCTACTCCGCTCCGTGACAGGGGTGTTGACCGTCTTCTCCGCTCCGTGACAGGGATGTTGACCGTCTACTCCGCTCCGTGGCAGGGGTGTTGACCATCTACCCCGCTCCGTGTCCGGGGTGTTGACCGTCTTCTCGACTCCGTGGCAGGGGTGTTGACCGTCTACCCCGCTCCGTGGTGGGGTGTTCACCGTCTACTCCACTCCGTGGCAGGGGTGTTGACCGTCTATTCTGCTCGGTGGCTGGGGTGTTGACCGTGTACTCCGCTCCGTGGGAGGGGTGTTGACCGTCTACTCCGCTTCGTGACAGGGGTGTTGACCGTTTACTCCGCTCCGTCGCAAGGGTGTTCACCGTCTACCCCGCTCCGTGGCAGGGGTGTTGACCGTCTACTCCGCTCCGTGGCAGGGGTGTTGACCGTCAACTCCGCTCCGTGGCAGGGGTGTTGACCGTCTACTTCCATCCGTAGCAGGGGTGTTGACCGTCTACCTCAATCCGTAGCAGGGGTGATGACCATCTACTCCGCTCTCTATCAAGGGTGTTGATCGTCTACCCCGCTCCGTGTCAGGGGTGTTCACCGTCTACTCCGCCCCGTGGCAGGGGTGTTGACCGTCTACCCCGCTCCGTGGCAGGGGAGTTGACCGTCTACTCCGCCCTATGGCAGGGGTGTTGACGGTCTACCCCGCTCCGTGACCGGGGTGTTGACCGTCTACTCCGGTCCGTGGCCAGGGTGTTGACCGTCTACTTCGCTCCGTGGCAGGGATGTTGACCGTCTATCCCGCTCCGTGGCAGGGATCTTCACCATCTACTCCGCTCTATGACAGGGGTGTTGACCGTCTACCCCGCTCCGTGGCTGGGGTCTTGACCATCTACTCCGCTCTATGGCAGGGGTGTTGACCGTCTACCCCGCGAAGTGAAAGGGTGTTGACCGTCTACCCCGCTCTGTGGCAGGGGTGTTGACCATCTACCTCAATCCGTGACAGGGGTGTTGACCGTCTACTGCACTCCGTGGCAGGGGTGTTGAACGTCTACCTCAATCCATGACAGGGGTGTTGACCGTCTACTGAGCTCCGTGGCAGTGGTGTTGACCGTCTACCTCAATCCGTGACAGGGGTGTTGACCGTCTACTCCACTCCGGGGCAGGGGTGTTGACCGTCTACCCCGCTCCGTGGCCGGGGTGTTGACCGTCTACTCCACTCCGTGTCCGAGGTGTTGACCGTCTACTCCGCTCCTTGGCAGGGGTGTTGACCGTCTACTCCACTCCGTGGCAGCGGTGTTGATCGTCTACTCTGCTCCATCGCAGGGATGTTGACCGTCTACCTCATTCCGTGACAGGGGTGTTGACCGTCTACTCCGCTCCGGGGCAGGGGTGTTGACCGTCTACTCCACTCAGTGACAGGGGTGTTGACCGTCTACCCCGCTCCCTGGCAGGGGTGATGACCGTCTACTCCGCTCCGTTGCAGGGGTGTTAACCGTCTACTCCACTCCGTGGCAGGGGTGTTGACCGTCTACCCCGCTCCGTGGTAGGGGTGTTGACCGTCTACCCCGCTCCGTGGCATGGGTGTTAACCGTCTACTCCACTCCGTGGCAGAGGTGTTGACCGTCTACTCCGCTCCGTGGCAGGGGTGTTCACCGTCTACCTCAATCCGTGGCAGGGGTGTTGACCGTAAACCCCAATCCGTGACAGGGGTGTTGACCGTCTACCCCGCTCCGTGGCAGGGGTGTTGACCGTCTACCCCGCTCTGTGACAGGGGTGTTGACCATCTACTCCGCTCCGTGGCCGGTGTGTTGACCGCCTACTCTGCTCCGTGGCAGGGGTGTTGACCATCTACCTCAATCCGTGACAGGGGTGTTGACCGTCTACTGCACTCCGTGGCAGGGGTGTTGAACGTCTACCTCAATCCATGACAGGGGTGTTAACCGTCTACTGCGCTCCGTGGCAGGGGTGTTGACCGTCTACCTCAATCCGTGACAGGGGTGTTGACCGTCTACTGCACTCCGTGGCCGGGGTGTTGACCGTCTACCCCACTCCGTGACTGATGTGTTGACCGTCTACTCCGCCCCGTGGCCGGGGTGTTGACCGTCTACCCCACTCCGTGACGGGGGTGTTGACCGTCTACTCCGCTCCGTGGCAGGTTTGTTGACCATCTACACTGCTCCGTGGGAGGGGTGTTGACCGTCTACTCCGCTCCGTGGCAGGGGTGTTGACCGTCTACTCCGCTCCTTGACAGGGGTGTTGACCGTCTACCCTGCTCCGTGGAGGGGTGTTGACCATCTACCCTGCTCCGTGGGAGGGGTGGTGATCGTCTACTCCGCTCCGTGGCAGGGGTGTTGACCGTCTACTTCAATCCGTGGCAGGGGTGTTGACCGTCTACCTCAATCCGTAGCAGGGGTGTTGACCATCTACTCCGCTCTCTATCAAGGGTGTTGATCGTCTACCCTGCTCCGTGTCAGGGGTGTTCACCGTCTACCCCGCCCCATGGCAGGGGTGTTGACCGTCTACTCCGCCCCGTGGCAGGGGTGTTGACCATCTACCCCGTTCCGTGGGAGGGGTGTTGACCGTCTACTTCGCTTCGTGACAGGGGTGTATACCGTCTACTCCGCTCCGTGGCAAGGGTGTTGACCATCTACCCCGCTCCGTGGCAGGGATGTTGACCGTCTACTCCGCTCCGTGGCAGGGGTGTTGACCGTCAACTCCGCTCCATGGCAGGGGTGTTGATCGTCTACCCCGCTCTCTGGCAGTAGTTTTAACCGTCTATCCCGCTCCGTGGCCGGGATGTTGACCGTCTACTCCGCTCCGTGACAGGGGTATTGACCGTCTACTCCGCTCCGTGACAGGGGTGTTGACCGTCTACCTCAATCCGTGACCGGGCTGTTGACCGTCTACTCTGCTCCGTAGCAGGGGTGTTGACCGTCTACCTCAATCCGTGGCAGGGGTGTTGACCGTCTACCTCAATCCGTAACAGGGGTGTTGACCATCTACTCCGCTCTCTAGCAGGGGTGTTGATCGTCTACCCTGCTCCGTGACCGGGGTGTTGACCGTCTACCCCGCTCCGTGTCAGGGTGTTGACCGTCTACCCCGCTTCGGGGCAGAGGTGTTGACCGTCTATTCCGCTCCGTAGCTGGGATGTTGACCATCTACTCCACTCCGTGGTAGGGGTGTTGACCGTCTACCCTGCTCCGTGCCAGGGGTGTTGACCGTCTATTCCGCTCCGTAGCCGGGATGTTGACCGTCTACTCCGCTCCGTGACTGGGGTATTGATCGTCTACTCCGCTCCGTGACAGGGGTGTTGACCGTATACCTCAATCCGTGGCAGGGGTGTTCACCGGCTACTCCGCTCCGTGGCAGGGGTGTTGACCGTCTACTTCAATCCGTGGCAGGGGTGTTGATCGTCTACCCCGCTCTCTGGCAGGGGTTTTGGCCTTCTATCCCGCTCCGTGGCCGGGATGTTGACCGTCTACTCTGCTCCATGACAGAGGTATTGGCCGTCTACTCCGCTCCGTGACAGGGGTTTTGACCGTCTACCTCAATCTGTGACAGGGCTATTGACCGTCTACTCCGCTCCGTTTAAGGGGTGTTGACCGTCTACCTCAATCCGTGGCAGGGGTGTTGACCGTCTACCTCAATCCGTAGCAGGGGTGTTGACCATCTACTCCGCTCTCTAGCAGGGGTGTTGATCGTCTACCCCGCTCCGTGACCGGGGTGTTGACCGTCTACTTCAATCCGTGACAGGGGTGTTGACCGTCTACTCCGCCCCGTGGCCGGGGTGTTTACCATCTACCACGCTCCGTGGTAGGGGTGTTGACCATCTACTCCGCTCCGTGACAGGGGTGTTGACAGTCTACTCCGCTCCGTGACAGGGGTGTTGACCGTCTTCTCCGCTCCGTGACAGGGATGTTGACCATCTACCCCGCTCAGTGTCCGGGGTGTTGACCGTCTTCTCGACTCCGTGGCAGGGGTGTTGACCGTCTACCCCGCTCCGTGGTGGGGTGTTCACCGTCTACCCCACTCCGTGGCAGGGGTGTTGAACGTATATTCCGCTCGGTGGCCGGGGTGTTGACCGTCTACTCCGCTCCGTGGGAGGGGTGTTGACCGTCTACTCCGCTTCGTGACAGGGGTGTTGACCGTTTACTCCTCTCCGTCGCAAGGGTGTTGACCGTCTACCCCGCTCCGTGGCAGGGGTGTTGACCGTCTACTCCGCTCCGTGGCAGGGGTGTTGACCGTCAACTCAGCTCCGTGGCAGGGGTGTTGACCGTCTACTTCAATCCGTAGCAGGGGTGTTGACCGTCTACCTCAATCCGTAGCAAGGGTGTTGACCATCTACTCCGCTCTCTATCAAGGGTGTTGATCGTCTACCCCGCTCCGTGTCAGGGGTGTTCACCGTCTACCCCGCCCAGTGGCAGGGGTGTTGGCCGTCTACTCCTCCCCGTGGCAGGGGTGTTGACCGTCTACCCTGCTCCGTGGCAGGGGAGTTGACCGTCTACTCCGCCCTGTGGCAGGGGTGTTGACCGTCTACCCTGCTTCGTGACCGGGGTGTTGACCGTCTACTCCGGTCCGTGGCAAGGGTGTTGACCGTCTACTTCGCTCCGTGGCAGGGGTGTTGACCGTCTACTCCGCTCCGTGGCAGGGATCTTGACCATCTACTCCGCTCTATGGCAGGGGTGTTGACCGTCTACCCCGCTCCGTGGCTGGGGTCTTGACCATCTACCCCGCTCTATGGCAGGGGTGTTGACCGTCTACCCCGCGAAGTGAAAGGGTGTTGACCGTCTACCCCGCTCTGTGGCAGGGGTGTTGACCATCTACCTCAATCCGTGACAGGGGTGTTGACCGTCTACTGCACTCCGTGGCAGGGGTGTTGAACGTCTACCTCAATCCATGACAGGGGTGTTGACCGTCTACTGAGCTCCGTGGCAGTGGTGTTGACCGTCTACCTCAATCCGTGACAGGGGTGTTGACCGTCCACTCCACTCCGTGGCAGGGGTGTTGACCGTCTACCCCGCTCCGTGGCCGGGGTGTTGACCGTCTACTCCATTTCGTGTCCGAGGTAATGACCGTCTACTCCGCTCCTTGGCAGGGGTGTTGACCGTCTACTCCACTCCGTGGCAGCGGTGTTGATCGTCTACTCTGCTCCATCGCAGGGATGTTGACCGTCTACCTCAATCCGTGACAGAGGTGTTGACCGTCTACTCCGCTCCGTGGCAGGGGTGTTGACCGTCTACTCCACTCAGTGACAGGGGTGTTGACCGTCTACCCCGCTCCCTGGCAGGGGTGATGACTGTCTACTCCGTTCCGTTGCAGGGGTGTTAACCGTCTACTCCACTCTGTGGCAGGGGTGTTGACCGTCTACCCCGCTCCGTGGTAGGGGTGTTGACCGTCTACTCCGCTCCGTGGCATGGGTGTTAACCGTCTACTCCACTCCGTGGCAGAGGTGTTGACCGTCTAATCCGCTCCGTGGTAGGGGTGTTGACCGTCTACTCTACTCCGTGGCAGGGGTGTTGACCGTCTACTCCACTCCGTGGCCGGGGTTGTTGACCGTCTACTCCGCTCCGTGGCTGGGGTGTTGATCGTCTACCCCGCTCCGTGGCAGGGGTGTTGACCGTCTACTCCGCCCCGTTGCCGGGGTGTTGACCGTCTACCCCGCTCCGTGGCAGGGATGTTGACCGTCTACTCCGCTCCGTGGCAGGGATGTTGACCGTCTACCTCAATCCGTGGCAGGGGTGTTGACCGTGTACCTCAATCCGTAGCAGGGGTGTTGACCATCTACTCCGCTCTCTAACAGGGGTGTTGTCCGACTACCCTGCTCTGTGACCGGGGTGTTGACCGTCTACTCTGCTCTGTGGCAGGGGTGTTGACCGTCTACCCCCGTTCCGTGGCAGTGGTGTTGACCGTCTACTCCGCTCCGTGGGAGGGGTGTTGACCGTCTACTCCACTCCGTGGCATGGGTGTTGACCGTCTACTCCGCTCCTTGGCAGGGGTGTTGACCGTCTACCCCGCAAAGGGGCAGTGGTGTTGACCGTCTATCCTGCTCCGTGGCCGGGGTGTTGACCGTCTACTGCGGTCCGTGGCCGGGGTGTTGACCGTCTACCCCGCTCCGTGGCAGGGGTGTTGACCGTCTATTCTGCTCCGTGGCATTGGTGTTGACCGTCTACTCCTCTCCTTGGCAGGGGTGTTGACTGTCTACTCCACTACGTGGCAGGGGTGTTGACCGTCTATTCCGCTCCGTGGCCGGGGTGTTAACCGTCTACCCCGCTCCGTGGCAGAGTGTTGACCGTCTACTCAGCTCCGTGACAGGGGTGTTGACCGTCTACTCCACTCCGCGGCAGGGGGTGTTGACCGTCTGCTCCGCTCCGTGGCAGGGATGTTGACCGTCTACTCCGCTACGTGGCAGGGGTGTTGACCGTCTACTCCGCTCCTTGGTCGGGGCGTTGACCGTCTACTCTGCTCCGTGGCAAGGGTGTTGACCGTCTACTCCGCTCCGTGGCCGGGGTGTTGATCATCTACTCCGCTCTCTGGCAGGGGTGTTGACCGTCTACTCCGCTTCGTGACCAGGGTGTTGACCGTCTACCCCGCTCTGTTGCAGGGTGGTGACCGTCTACTCCGCTCCGGGGCAGTGGTGTTGGCCGTCTAACTTAATCCGTGGCAGGGGTGTTGACCGTCCATTCTGCTCCGTGGCAGGGGTGTTGACCGTCTACTCCACTCCGTGGTAGAGGTGTTGACCGTCTACTCGGATCCGTGGCAGGGGTGTTGACCGTCAACTCCATTCCGTGGCAGGGCTGTTGACCATCTACTCCGCCCCGTGGCCGGGGTATTGACCATCTACAACGCTCCGTGGCAGGGGTGTTGACCGTCTACCTCAATCCGTGACAGGGGTGTTGACCGTCTACCTCAATCCGTGGCAGGGGTGTTGACCGTCTACCTCAATCCGTAGCAGGGGTGTTGACCATCTTCTCCGCTCTCTAGCAGGGGTGTTGATCGTCTACCCCGCTCCGTGACCGGGGTGTTGACCGTCTACTCCACTCCGTGCCCGGGGTGTTGACCATCGACCCCGCTCCGTGGCAGGGGTGTTGGCTGTCTACTCCGCCCCATGGCAGGGGTGTTGTCCGACTACCCTGCTCCGTGACCGGGGTGTTGACCGTCTACTCCACTCCGTGGCAGGGGTGTTGACCGTCTACTCCAGCTCCGTGGCAGGGATGTTGACCGTCTACCCCGCTCCGAAGCAGGGGTGTTGACCGTCTACTCCGCTCCGTGGCAGGGGTGTTGACCGACTACCCTGCTCCGTGGCAGGGGTGTTGACCGTCTACCCCGCTCCGTGGCAGGGGTGTTGACCGTCTACTCCGCTCCGTGGCCGGGGTGTTGACCGTCTACCCCTCTCCATGGCAGGGGTGTTGACCGTCTACTCCGCTCCGTGGTAGGGGTGTTGACCGACTACCCTGCTCCGTGGCAGGGGTGTTGACTGTCTGCCACGCTCTGTGACAGGGGTGTTGTCTGTTGACCGTCTACTCCGCCCCGTGGCCGGGGTGTTTACCATCTACCACGCTCCGTAGTAGGGGTGTTGACCATCTACTCCGCTCCGTGACAGGGGTGTTGACAGTCTACTCCGCTCCGTGATAGGGGTGTTGACCGTCTTCTCCGCTCCGTGACAGGGATGTTGACCGTCTACTCCGCTCCGTGGCAGGGGTGTTGACCATCTACCCCGCTCCGTGTCCGGGGTGTTGACCGTCTTCTCGACTCCGTGGCAGGGGTGTTGACCGTCTACCCCGCTCCGTGGTGGGGTGTTCACCGTCTACTCCACTCCGTGGCAGGGGTGTTGACCGTCTATTCTGCTCGGTGGCTGGGGTGTTGACCGTGTACTCCGCTCCGTGGGAGGGGTGTTGACCGTCTACTCCGCTTCGTGACAGGGGTGTTGACCGTTTACTCCGCTCCGTCGCAAGGGTGTTCACCGTCTACCCCGCTCCGTGGCAGGGGTGTTGACCGTCTACTCCGCTCCGTGGCAGGGGTGTTGACCGTCAACTCCGCTCCGTGGCAGGGGTGTTGACCGTCTACTTCCATCCGTAGCAGGGGTGTTGACCGTCTACCTCAATCCGTAGCAGGGGTGATGACCATCTACTCCGCTCTCTATCAAGGGTGTTGATCGTCTACCCCGCTCCGTGTCAGGGGTGTTCACCGTCTACTCCGCCCCGTGGCAGGGGTGTTGACCGTCTACCCCGCTCCGTGGCAGGGGAGTTGACCGTCTACTCCGCCCTATGGCAGGGGTGTTGACCGTCTACCCCGCTCCGTGACCGGGGTGTTGACCGTCTACTCCGGTCCGTGGCCAGGGTGTTGACCGTCTACTTCGCTCCGTGGCAGGGATGTTGACCGTCTATCCCGCTCCGTGGCAGGGATCTTCACCATCTACTCCGCTCTATGACAGGGGTGTTGACCGTCTACCCCGCTCCGTGGCTGGGGTCTTGACCATCTACTCCGCTCTATGGCAGGGGTGTTGACCGTCTACCCCGCGAAGTGAAAGGGTGTTGACCGTCTACCCCGCTCTGTGGCAGGGGTGTTGACCATCTACCTCAATCCGTGACAGGGGTGTTGACCGTCTACTGCACTCCGTGGCAGGGGTGTTGAACGTCTACCTCAATCCATGACAGGGGTGTTGACCGTCTACTGAGCTCCGTGGCAGTGGTGTTGACCGTCTACCTCAATCCGTGACAGGGGTGTTGACCGTCTACTCCACTCCGGGGCAGGGGTGTTGACCGTCTACCCCGCTCCGTGGCCGGGGTGTTGACCGTCTACTCCACTCCGTGTCCGAGGTGTTGACCGTCTACTCCGCTCCTTGGCAGGGGTGTTGACCGTCTACTCCACTCCGTGGCAGCGGTGTTGATCGTCTACTCTGCTCCATCGCAGGGATGTTGACCGTCTACCTCATTCCGTGACAGGGGTGTTGACCGTCTACTCCGCTCCGGGGCAGGGGTGTTGACCGTCTACTCCACTCAGTGACAGGGGTGTTGACCGTCTACCCCGCTCCCTGGCAGGGGTGATGACCGTCTACTCCGCTCCGTTGCAGGGGTGTTAACCGTCTACTCCACTCCGTGGCAGGGGTGTTGACCGTCTACCCCGCTCCGTGGTAGGGGTGTTGACCGTCTACCCCGCTCCGTGGCATGGGTGTTAACCGTCTACTCCACTCCGTGGCAGAGGTGTTGACCGTCTACTCCGCTCCGTGGCAGGGGTGTTCACCGTCTACCTCAATCCGTGGCAGGGGTGTTGACCGTAAACCCCAATCCGTGACAGGGGTGTTGACCGTCTACCCCGCTCCGTGGCAGGGGTGTTGACCGTCTACCCCGCTCTGTGACAGGGGTGTTGACCATCTACTCCGCTCCGTGGCCGGTGTGTTGACCGCCTACTCTGCTCCGTGGCAGGGGTGTTGACCATCTACCTCAATCCGTGACAGGGGTGTTGACCGTCTACTGCACTCCGTGGCAGGGGTGTTGAACGTCTACCTCAATCCATGACAGGGGTGTTAACCGTCTACTGCGCTCCGTGGCAGGGGTGTTGACCGTCTACCTCAATCCGTGACAGGGGTGTTGACCGTCTACTGCACTCCGTGGCCGGGGTGTTGACCGTCTACCCCACTCCGTGACTGATGTGTTGACCGTCTACTCCGCCCCGTGGCCGGGGTGTTGACCGTCTACCCCACTCCGTGACGGGGGTGTTGACCGTCTACTCCGCTCCGTGGCAGGTTTGTTGACCATCTACACTGCTCCGTGGGAGGGGTGTTGACCGTCTACTCCGCTCCGTGGCAGGGGTGTTGACCGTCTACTCCGCTCCTTGACAGGGGTGTTGACCGTCTACCCTGCTCCGTGGAGGGGTGTTGACCATCTACCCTGCTCCGTGGGAGGGGTGGTGATCGTCTACTCCGCTCCGTGGCAGGGGTGTTGACTGTCAACTCCGCTCCGTGGCAGGGGTGTTGACCGTCTACTTCAATCCGTGGCAGGGGTGTTGACCGTCTACCTCAATCCGTAGCAGGGGTGTTGACCATCTACTCCGCTCTCTATCAAGGGTGTTGATCGTCTACCTTGCTCCGTGTCAGGGGTGTTCACCGTCTACCCCGCCCCATGGCAGGGGTGTTGACCGTCTACTCCGCCCCGTGGCAGGGGTGTTGACCATCTACCCCGTTCCGTGGGAGGGGTGTTGACCGTCTACTTCGCTTCGTGACAGGGGTGTATACCGTCTACTCCGCTCCGTGGCAAGGGTGTTGACCATCTACCCCGCTCCGTGGCAGGGATGTTGACCGTCTACTCCGCTCCGTGGCAGGGGTGTTGACCGTCAACTCCGCTCCATGGCAGGGGTGTTGATCGTCTACCCCGCTCTCTGGCAGTAGTTTTAACCGTCTATCCCGCTCCGTGGCCGGGATGTTGACCGTCTACTCCGCTCCGTGACAGGGGTATTGACCGTCTACTCCGCTCCGTGACAGGGGTGTTGACCGTCTACCTCAATCCGTGACCGGGCTGTTGACCGTCTACACTGCTCCGTAGCAGGGGTGTTGACCGTCTACCTCAATCCGTGGCAGGGGTGTTGACCGTCTACCTCAATCCGTAACAGGGGTGTTGACCATCTACTCCGCTCTCTAGCAGGGGTGTTGATCGTCTACCCCGCTCCGTGACCGGGGTGTTGACCGTCTACTCCACTCGGTGCCCGGGGTGTTGACCGTCTACCCCGCTCCGTGGCAGGGGTGTTGGCCGTCTACTCTGCACCATGGCAGGGGTGTTTTCCGACTACCCTGCTCCGTGACCGGGGTGTTGACCGTCTACCCCGCTCCGTGTCAGGGTGTTGACCGTCTACCCCGCTTCGGGGCAGAGGTGTTGACCGTCTATTCCGCTCCGTAGCTGGGATGTTGACCATCTACTCCACTCCGTGGTAGGGGTGTTGACCGTCTACCCTGCTCCGTGCCAGGGGTGTTGACCGTCTATTCCGCTCCGTAGCCGGGATGTTGACCGTCTACTCCGCTCCGTGACAGGGGTATTGATCGTCTACTCCGCTCCGTGACAGGGGTGTTGACCGTATACCTCAATCCGTGGCAGGGGTGTTCACCGGCTACTCCGCTCCGTGGCAGGGGTGTTGACCGTCTACTTCAATCCGTGGCAGGGGTGTTGATCGTCTACCCCGCTCTCTGGCAGGGGTTTTGGCCTTCTATCCCGCTCCGTGGCCGGGATGTTGACCGTCTACTCCGCTCCGTGACAGAGGTATTGGCCGTCTACTCCGCTCCGTGACAGGGGTTTTGACCGTCTACCTCAATCTGTGACAGGGCTATTGACCGTCTACTCCGCTCCGTTTAAGGGGTGTTGACCGTCTACCTCAATCCGTGGCAGGGGTGTTGACCGTCTACCTCAATCCGTAGCAGGGGTGTTGACCATCTACTCCGCTCTCTAGCAGGGGTGTTGATCGTCTACCCCGCTCCGTGACCGGGGTGTTGACCGTCTACTTCAATCCGTGACAGGGGTGTTGACCGTCTACTCCGCCCCGTGGCCGGGGTGTTTACCATCTACCACGCTCCGTGGTAGGGGTGTTGACCATCTACTCCAATCCGTGACAGGGGTGTTGACAGTCTACTCCGCTCCGTGACAGGGGTGTTGACCGTCTTCTCCGCTCCGTGACAGGGATGTTGACCGTCTACTCCGCTCCGTGGCAGGGGTGTTGACCATCTA
Source organism: Chirona hameri (assembly GCA_036785665.1). NCBI lineage: Eukaryota > Metazoa > Arthropoda > Thecostraca > Balanomorpha > Balanidae > Chirona > Chirona hameri. The sequence continues at coordinate 290,393 of JAXIVJ010000020.1, read as the reverse complement.
CCCCGCTCAGTGTCCGGGGTGTTGACCGTCTTCTCGACTCCGTGGCAGGGGTGTTGACCGTCTACCCCGCTCCGTGGTGGGGTGTTCACCGTCTACCCCACTCCGTGGCAGGGGTGTTGACCGTCTACCTCAATCCGTAGCAAGGGTGTTGACCATCTACTCCGCTCTCTATCAAGGGTGTTGATCGTCTACCCCGCTCCGTGTCAGGGGTGTTCACCGTCTACCCCGCCCAGTGGCAGGGGTGTTGGCCGTCTACTCCTCCCCGTGGCAGGGGTGTTGACCGTCTACCCTGCTCCGTGGCAGGGGAGTTGACCGTCTACTCCGCCCTGTGGCAGGGGTGTTGACCGTCTACCCCGCTTCGTGACCGGGGTGTTGACCGTCTACTCCGGTCCGTGGCAAGTGTGTTGACCGTCTACTTCGCTCCGTGGCAGGGGTGTTGACCGTCTACTCCGCTCCGTGGCAGGGATCTTGACCATCTACTCCGCTCTATGGCAGGGGTGTTGACCGTCTACCCCGCTCCGTGGCTGGGGTCTTGACCATCTACCCCGCTCTATGGCAGGGGTGTTGACCGTCTACCCCGCGAAGTGAAAGGGTGTTGACCGTCTACCCCGCTCTGTTGCAGGGGTGTTGACCATCTACCTCAATCCGTGACAGGGGTGTTGACCGTCTACTGCACTCCGTGGCAGGGGTGTTGAACGTCTACCCCGCTCTCTGGCAGTAGTTTTAACCGTCTATCCCGCTCCGTGGCCGGGATGTTGACCGTCTACTCCGCTCCGTGACAGGGGTATTGACCGTCTACTCCGCTCCGTGACAGGGGTGTTGACCGTCTACCTCAATCCGTGACCGGGCTGTTGACCGTCTACTCTGCTCCGTAGCAGGGGTGTTGACCGTCTACCTGAATCCGTGGCAGGGGTGTTGACCGTCTACCTCAATCCGTAACAGGGGTGTTGACCATCTACTCCGCTCTCTAGCAGGGGTGTTGATCGTCTACCCCGCTCCGTGAAAGGGGTGTTGACCGTCTACCCCGCTCCGTGACAGGGGTGTTGACCATCTACTCCGCTCCGTGGGCGGGGTGTTGACCGTCTGCATCGCTCCGTGACAAGGGTGTTGTCTGTTGACTGTCTACTTCTCTCCGTGGCCGGGGTGTTGATCGTCTACCCCGCTCCGTGACAGGGGTGTTGATCGTCTACCCCACCCCGTGGCAGCAGTGTTGACCGTCTACCTCAATCCGTGGCAGGGATATTGACCGTCTACTCCGCTCCGTGGCAGGGGTGTTGACCGTCTACCCCGCTCCGTGGCGGGGGTGTTGACCGTCTACTCCGCTCCGTGGCAGGTGTGTTGACCGTCTACTCCACTCCGTGGCAGGGATATTGACCGTCTACTCCGCTCCGTGGGAGGGGTGTTGACCGTCTACCCCTCTCCGTAGCAGGGGTGTAGATCGTCTACCCCTCCCCGTGGCAGGGGTGTTGACCGTCTACCTCAATCCGTGACAGGGGTGTTGCCCATCCACTCCGCTCCGTGGCAGGGGTGTTGACCGTCTACTCCGCTCCGTGGCAGGGGTGTTGACCGTCTACTCCACTCCGTGGCAGGGGTGTTGACCGTCTACTCTGCTCCGTATGAAGGGTGTTGACCGTCTTCTCCACTCCGTGGGAGAGGTGTTTACCGTCTTCTCCGCTCCGTGGCAGGGGTGTTGGCCGTCTACTCCGCTCCAAGGCAGGGGTGTTGATCGTCTACTCCACTCCGTGTCAGGGGTGTTGACCGTCTACTCCGCCCCGTGGCTGGGGTGTTGACCGTCTACCCCGCTCCGTGACCGAGGTGTTGACCGCCTACTCTGCTCCGTGGCAGGTGTGTTGACCATCTATCCCGCTCCGTGGGAGGGGTGTTGACCGTCTACTCCGCTCCGTGGCAGGGGTGTTAACCGTCTACTCCGCTCCGTGGCAGGAGTGTTGACCGTCTACACCGCTCCGTGGGAGGGGTGTTGACCGTCTACCCCGCTCCTTGGGAAAAGGTGTTGACCGTCAACCCTGCTCCGTGGTAGGGGTGTTGACAGTCTACTCCGCTCTGTGGCAGGGGTGTTGACCATCTACCCCGCTCCGTGGGAGGGGTGGTGACCGTCTACTCCGCTCCGTGGCAGGGGTGTTGACCGTCTACCCCGCTCCGTGCCAGGAGTGTTGACCGTCTACCTCAATACGTGACAGGGGTGTTGACCGTCTACCCCGCTCCGTGGCAGTGGTGTTGACCGTCTACTCCGCTCCGTGGAAGGGGTGTTGACCGTCTACTCTGCTCCGTGGCAGGGATGTCGACCGTCTACCTCAATCCGTGACAGAGGTGTTGACCATCTACCCCGCTCCGTGGCAGGGATGTTGACCGTCTACTCCGCTCCGTGGCAGGGGTGTTGACCGATTACCCTGCTCCGTGGCATGGGTGTTGACCGTCTACCTCAATCCGTGACAGGGGTTGACCGTCTACTCCGCTCCGTGGCAGGGGTGTTGACTGTCTACTCCACTCCGTGACAGGGGTGTTGACCGTCTACCCCGCTCCGTGGCAGGGGTGTTGACCGTCTACTCCGCTCCGTGGCAAGGGTGTTGACCGTCTACCCTGCTCCGTGGCAGGGGTGTTGACCGTCTACCTCAATCCGTGACAGGGGTGTTGACCGTCTACCCCGCTCCGTGGGAGGGGTGTTGACCGTCTACTCCGCTCCGTGGCAGGTGTGTTGACCGTCTACTCTATTCCGTGGCAGGGATATTGACCGTCTACTCCGCTCCGTGGGCGGGGTGTTGACCGTCTACCCCTCACCGTAGCAGGGGTGTAGATCGTCTACCCCGCCCCGTGGCAGGGGTGTTGCCCATCTACTCCGCTCCGTGGCAGGGGTGTTGACCGTCTACTCCGCTCCGTGGCATGGGTGTTGACCGTCTACTCCACTCCATGGCAGGGGTGTTGACCGTCTACTCTGCTCCGTGGGAAGGGTGTTGACCGTCTACTACACTCCGTGGGAGAGGTGTTGACCGTCTACTCCGCTCCGTGACAGGGGTGTTGGCCGTCTACTCCGCTCCGTGACAGGGGTGTTGATCGTCTACTCCACTCCGTGGCAGGGGTGTTGACCGTCTACTCCGCCCCGTGGCTGGGGTGTTGACCGTCTACCCCCCTCCGTGACCGGGGTGTTGACCGCCTACTCCGCTCCGTGTCAGGTGTGTTGACAATATATCCCGCACCGTGGGAGGGGTGTTGTCCGTCTATTCCGCTCCGTGGCAGGGGTGTTAACTGTCTACTCCGCTCCGTGGCAGGAGTGTTGACCGTCTACCCTTCTCCGTGTGAGGCGTGTTGACCGTCTACCCCGCTCCGTGGGAAAAGATGTTGACCGTCAACCCTGCTCCGTGGTAGGGTTGTTGACAGTCTACTCCGCTCCGTGGCATGGGTGTTGACCATCTACCCCGCTCCGTGGGAGGGGTAGTGACCGTCTACTCCGCTCCGTGGCAGGGGTGTTGACCGTCTACCCCGCTCCGTGGCAAAGGTGTTGAACGTCTACCTCAATCCGTGACAGGGGTGTTGACCGTCTACCCCGCTCCGTGACAGGAATTTGACAGGGGTGGCAGGGGTGTTGACCCTCTACTCCGCTCCTTGGGAGGGTGTTGACCGTCTTTTCTGCTCCGTGGCAGGGATGTTTTGCCGTCTGCCACGCCCCGTGGCAGGGGTGTTGTCTGTTGACTGTCTACTCCGCTCCGTGGCAGGGGTGTTGACCGTCTACTCCTCTCCGTGGCCGGGATGTTGATCGTCTACCCCGCAAAGTGAAAGGGTGTTGACCGTCTACCCCGCTCTGTGGCAGGGGTGTTGACCATCTACCTCAATCCGTGACAGGGGTGTTGACCGTCTACTGCACTCCGTGGCAGGGGTGTTGAACGTCTACCTCAATCCATGACAGGGGTGTTAACCGTCTACTGCGCTCCCTGACAGGGATGTTGACCGTCTACCCCGCTCAGCTGTAGGGGTGTTGACCGTCTACTCCGCTCCGTGGCAGGGGTGTTAACCGTCTACTCCACTCCGTGGCAGAGGTGTTGACCGTCTACTCCGTTCCGTGGCAGGGGTGTTCACCGTCTACCTCAATCCGTAGCAGGCATGCTGACCGTCTACCTCAATCCGTGGCAGGGGTGTTGACCGTCTACTCCGCTCCGAGTCAGGGGTGTTGACCGTCTACTCCGCTCCGTGGCAAGGGTGTTGACCGTCTACCCTGCTCCGTGTCAGGGGTGTTGACCGTCTACCTCAATCGGTGACAGGGGTGTTGACCGTCTACCCCGCTCCGTGGCAGGGGTGTTGACCGTCTACACCGCCCCGTGGCTGGGGTGTTGACCGTCTACCCCCCTCCGTGACAGGGGTGTTGTCTGTTGACTGTCTACTCCGCTCCGTGGCAGGGGTGTTGATCGTCTACCCGGTTCCATGACAGGGGTGTTGATCGTCTACCCCACCCCGTGGCAGGGGTGTTGACCGTCTACCTCAATCCGTGGCAGGGATATTGACCGTCTACTCCGCTCGGTGGCAGGGGTGTTGACCGTCTACTCCGCTCCGTGGCAAGGGTGTTGACCGTCTACCCTGCTCCGTGGCAGGGGTGTTGACCGTCTACCTCAGTCCGTGACAGGGGTGTTGACCGTCTACCCCGGTCCGTGGCAGGGGTGTTGACCGTCTACTCCGCTCCGTGGGAGGGGTGTTGACCGTCTACTCTGCTCTCTGGCCGGGATGTTGACCGTCTACCTCAATCCGTGACAAGGGTGTTGACCGTCTACTCCGCTCCGTGGCAGGGGTGTTAACCGTCTACTCCGCTCCGTGGCAGGAGTGTTGACCGTCTACACCGCTCCGTGGGAGGGGTGTTGACCGTCTACCCCGCTCCGTTAGAAAAGGTGTTGACCGTCAACCCTGCTCCGTGGTAGGGGTGTTGACAGTCTACTCCGCTCTGTGGCAGGGGTGTTGACCATCTACCCCGCTCCGTGGGAGGGGTGGTGACCGTCTACTCCGCTCCGTGGCAGGGGTGTTGACCGTCTACCCCGCTCCGTGCCAGGGGTGTTGACCGTCTACCTCAATACGTAACAGGGGTGTTGACCGTCTACCCCGCTCCGTGGCAGTGGTGTTGACCGTCTACTCCGCTCCGTGGAAGGGGTGTTGACCGTCTACTCTGCTCCGTGGCAGGGATGTCGACCGTCTACCTCAATCCGTGACAGAGGTGTTGACCATCTACCCCGCTCCGTGGCAGGGGTGTTGACCGATTACCCTGCTCCGTGGCATGGGTGTTGACCGTCTACCTCAATCCGTGACAGGGGTTGACCGTCTACTCCGCTCCGTGGCAGAGGTGTTGACTGTCTACTCCACTCCGTGACAGGGGTGTTGACCGTCTACCCCGCTCCGTGGCAGGGGTGTTGACCGTTTACTCCGCTCCGTGGCAGGGGTGTTAACCGTCTACTCCACTCCGTGGCAGAGGTGTTGAACGTCTACTCCGTTCCGTGGCAGGGGTGTTCACCGTCTACCTCAATCCGTAGCAGGGATGTTGACCGTCTACCTCAACCCGTGGCAGGGGTGTTGACAGTCTACCCCGCTCCGTGGTGGGGGTGTTGACCGTCTACCCCGCTCCGTGACAGGGGTGTTGACCATCTACTCTGCTCCGTGGCCGGGGTGTTGACCGCCTACTCTGCTCCGTGGCAGGGGTGTTGACCGTCTGCCACGCTCTGTGACAGGGGTGTTGTCTGTTGACTGTCTACTCCGCTCCGTGGCAGGGGTGTTGACCGTCTACTTCTCTCTGTGGCCGGGGTGTTGAACGTCTACTCCGCTCCGTGGGAGGGGTGTTGCCCGTCTACTCTGCTCCGTGGCAGTGATGTTGACTGTCTACCTCAATCCGTGACAGGGGTGTTGACCGTCTACTCCGCTCCGTGGCAGGGGTGTTGACCGTCTACTCCGCTCCGTGGGAGGGGTGTTGACCGTCTATTCTGCTCCGTGGCAGTGATGTTGACCATCTACCTCAATTCGTGACAGGGGTGTTGACCGTCTACCCCTCTCCGTAACAGGGGTGTAGATCGTCTACCCCGCCCCGTGGCAGAGGTGTTGACCGTCTACCTCAATCCGTGACAGGGGTGTTGCCCATCTACTCCGCTCCGTGGCATGGGTGTTGACCATCTACCCCGCTCCGTGGGAGGGGTGGTGACCGTCTACTCCGCTCCGTGGCAGGGGTGTTGACCGTCTACCCCGCTCCGTGGCAGAGGTGTTGAACGTCTACCTCAATCCGTGACAGAGGTGTTGACCGTCTACCCCGCTCCGTGGCAGGGGTGTTGACCGTCTACTCCGCTCCGTGGAAAGGGTGTTGACCGTCTACTCTGCTCCGTGGCAGGGATGTTGACCGTCTACCTCAACCCGTGACAGGGGTGTTGACCGTCTACTCCGCTCCGTGGCAGGAGTGTTGACCGTCTACTCCGCTCCGTGGTAGGGGTGTTGACCGTCTACTCTGCTCCGTGGCAGGGATGTTGGACGTCTACCTCAATCCGTGACAGGGGTGTTGACCGTCTACTCCGCTCCGTGGCCGGGGTGTTGACGGTCTACTCCACTCCGTGACAGGGGTGTTGACCGTCTTCCCCGCTCCGTGGCAGGGGTGTTGACCGTCTACTCCGCTCCGTGGCAGGGGTGTTAACCGTCTACTCCACTCCGTGGCAGAGGTGTCGACCGTCTACTCCGCTCCGTGGCAGGGGTATTCACCGTCTACCTCAATCCGTGGCAGGGGTGTTGACCGTCTACCTCAATCCGTGGCAGGGGTGTTGACCGTCTACCACGCTCCGTGGCAGGGGTGTTGACCGTCTAACCCGCTCCATGACAGGGGTGTTGACCATCTACTCCGCGCCGTGGCCGGGGTGTTGACCGCCGACTCTGCTCCGTGGCAGGGGTGTTGACTGTCTGCCACGCTCTGTGACAGGGGTGTTGTCTGTTGACCGTCTACTCCGCCCCGTGGCCGGGGTGTTTACCATCTACCACGCTCCGTAGTAGGGGTGTTGACCATCTACTCCGCTCCGTGACAGGGGTGTTGACAGTCTACTCCGCTCCGTGATAGGGGTGTTGACCGTCTTCTCCGCTCCGTGACAGGGATGTTGACCGTCTACTCCGCTCCGTGGCAGGGGTGTTGACCATCTACCCCGCTCCGTGTCCGGGGTGTTGACCGTCTTCTCGACTCCGTGGCAGGGGTGTTGACCGTCTACCCCGCTCCGTGGTGGGGTGTTCACCGTCTACTCCACTCCGTGGCAGGGGTGTTGACCGTCTATTCTGCTCGGTGGCTGGGGTGTTAACCGTGTACTCCGCTCCGTGGGAGGGGTGTTGACCGTCTACTCCGCTTCGTGACAGGGGTGTTGACCGTTTACTCCGCTCCGTCGCAAGGGTGTTCACCGTCTACCCCGCTCCGTGGCAGGGGTGTTGACCGTCTACTCCGCTCCGTGGCAGGGGTGTTGACCGTCAACTCCGCTCCGTGGCAGGGGTGTTGACCGTCTACTTCCATCCGTAGCAGGGGTGTTGACCGTCTACCTCAATCCGTAGCAGGGGTGATGACCATCTACTCCGCTCTCTATCAAGGGTGTTGATCGTCTACCCCGCTCCGTGTCAGGGGTGTTCACCGTCTACTCCGCCCCGTGGCAGGGGTGTTGACCGTCTACCCCGCTCCGTGGCAGGGGAGTTGACCGTCTACTCCGCCCTATGGCAGGGGTGTTGACGGTCTACCCCGCTCCGTGACCGGGGTGTTGACCGTCTACTCCGGTCCGTGGCCAGGGTGTTGACCGTCTACTTCGCTCCGTGGCAGGGATGTTGACCGTCTATCCCGCTCCGTGGCAGGGATCTCCACCATCTACTCCGCTCTATGACAGGGGTGTTGACCGTCTACCCCGCTCCGTGGCTGGGGTCTTGACCATCTACTCCGCTCTATGGCAGGGGTGTTGACCGTCTACCCCGCGAAGTGAAAGGGTGTTGACCGTCTACCCCGCTCTGTGGCAGGGGTGTTGACCATCTACCTCAATCCGTGACAGGGGTGTTGACCGTCTACTGCACTCCGTGGCAGGGGTGTTGAACGTCTACCTCAATCCATGACAGGGGTGTTGACCGTCTACTGAGCTCCGTGGCAGTGGTGTTGACCGTCTACCTCAATCCGTGACAGGGGTGTTGACCGTCTACTCCACTCCGGGGCAGGGGTGTTGACCGTCTACCCCGCTCCGTGGCCGGGGTGTTGACCGTCTACTCCACTCCGTGTCCGAGGTGTTGACCGTCTACTCCGCTCCTTGGCAGGGGTGTTGACCGTCTACTCCACTCCGTGGCAGCGGTGTTGATCGTCTACTCTGCTCCATCGCAGGGATGTTGACCGTCTACCTCAATCCGTGACAGAGGTGTTGACCGTCTACTCCGCTCCGTGGCAGGGGTGTTGACCGTCTACTCCACTCAGTGACAGGGGTGTTGACCGTCTACCCCGCTCCCTGGCAGGGGTGATGACTGTCTACTCCGTTCCGTTGCAGGGGTGTTAACCGTCTACTCCACTCTGTGGCAGGGGTGTTGACCGTCTACCCCGCTCCGTGGTAGGGGTGTTGACCGTCTACTCCGCTCTGTGGCATGGGTGTTAACCGTCTACTCCACTCCGTGGCAGAGGTGTTGACCGTCTAATCCGCTCCGTGGTAGGGGTGTTGACCGTCTACTCTACTCCGTGGCAGGGGTGTTGACTGTCTACTCCACTCCGTGGCCGGGGTTGTTGACCGTCTACTCCGCTCCGTGGCTGGGGTGTTGATCGTCTACCCCGCTCCGTGGCAGGGGTGTTGACCGTCTACTCCGCCCCGTTGCCGGGGTGTTGACCGTCTACCCCGCTCCGTGGCAGGGGTGTTGACCGTCTACTCCGCTCCGTGGCAGGGATGTTGACCGTCTACCTCAATCCGTGGCAGGGGTGTTGACCGTGTACCTCAATCCGTAGCAGGGGTGTTGACCATCTACTCCGCTCTCTAGCAGGGGTGTTGTCCGACTACCCTGCTCTGTGACCGGGGTGTTGACCGTCTACTCTGCTCTGTGGCAGGGGTGTTGACCGTCTACCCCCGTTCCGTGGCAGTGGTGTTGACCGTCTACTCCGCTCCGTGGGAGGGGTGTTGACCGTCTACTCCACTCTGTGGCATGGGTGTTGACCGTCTACTCCGCTCCTTGGCAGGGGTGTTGACCGTCTACCCCGCAAAGGGGCAGTGGTGTTGACCGTCTATCCTGCTCCGTGGCCGGGGTGTTGACCGTCTACTCCGGTCCGTGGCCGGGGTGTTGACCGTCTACCCCGCTCCGTGGCAGGGGTGTTGACCGTCTATTCTGCTCCGTGGCATTGGTGTTGACCGTCTACTCCTCTCCTTGGCAGGGGTGTTGACTGTCTACTCCACTACGTGGCAGGGGTGTTGACCGTCTATTCCGCTCCGTGGCCGGGGTGTTAACCGTCTACCCCGCTCCGTGGCAGAGTGTTGACCGTCTACTCAGCTCCGTGACAGGGGTGTTGACCGTCTACTCCACTCCGCGGCAGGGGGTGTTGACCGTCTGCTCCGCTCCGTGGCAGGGGTGTTGACCGTCTACTCCGCTACGTGGCAGGGGTGTTGACCGTCTACTCCGCTCCTTGGTCGGGGCGTTGACCGTCTACTCTGCTCCGTGGCAAGGGTGTTGACCGTCTACTCCGCTCCGTGGCCGGGGTGTTGATCATCTACTCCGCTCTCTGGCAGGGGTGTTGACCGTCTACTCCGCTTCGTGACCAGGGTGTTGACCGTCTACCCCGCTCTGTTGCAGGGTGTTGACCGTCTACTCCTCTCCGGGGCAGTGGTGTTGGCCGTCTAACTTAATCCGTGGCAGGGGTGTTGACCGTCCATTCTGCTCCGTGGCAGGGGTGTTGACCGTCTACTCCACTCCGTGGTAGAGGTGTTGACCGTCTACTCGGATCCGTGGCAGGGGTGTTGACCGTCAACTCCATTCCGTGGCAGGGCTGTTGACCATCTACTCCGCCCCGTGGCCGGGGTATTGACCATCTACAACGCTCCGTGGCAGGGGTGTTGACCGTCTACCTCAATCCGTGACAGGGGTGTTGACCGTCTACCTCAATCCGTGGCAGGGGTGTTGACCGTCTACCTCAATCCGTAGCAGGGGTGTTGACCATCTTCTCCGCTCTCTAGCAGGGGTGTTGATCGTCTACCCCGCTCCGTGACAGGGGTGTTGACCGTCTACTCCACTCCGTGCCCGGGGTGTTGACCATCGACCCCGCTCCGTGGCAGGGGTGTTGGCTGTCTACTCCGCCTCATGGCAGGGGTGTTGTCCGACTACCCTGCTCCGTGACCGGGGTGTTGACCGTCTACTCCACTCCGTGGCAGGGGTGTTGACCGTCTACTCCAGCTCCGTGGCAGGGATGTTGACCGTCTACCCCGCTCCGTGGCAGGGGTGTTGACCGTCTACTCCGCTCCGTGGCAGGGGTGTTGACCGACTACCCTGCTCCGTGGCAGGGGTGTTGACCGTCTACCCCGCTCCGTGGCAGGGGTGTTGACCGTCTACTCCGCTCCGTGGCCGGGGTGTTGACCGTCTACCCCTCTCCATGGCAGGGGTGTTGACCGTCTACTCCGCTCCGTGGTAGGGGTGTTGACCGACTACCCTGCTCCGTGGCAGGGGTGTTGAGCGTCTACCGCGCTCCGTGGCAGGGGTGTTGACCGTCTACTCTGCTCAGTGGCAGGGGTGTTGACAGTTTGCCCCGCGCCGTGGCAGGGGGGTTGACCGTCTACTCCGCTCCGTGGCAGGGGTGTTGACCGTATACTACTCTCCGTGGCAGGGGTGTTGACCGTCTACTCCACGACGCGGCAGGTGTGTTGACCGTCTCTTCCGCTCCGTGGCCGGGGTGTTGATCGTCTACCCCGCTCCGTGGTAGGGTGTTGACCGTCTACTCCGCTCCGTGGCAGGGGTGTTGGCCGTGTGCTCCGCTCCGTGGCAGGGGTGTTGACCTTCTACCCCGCTCCGTGGCAGGGGTGTTGACCGTCTACTCCGCTCCGTGGCAGGTGTCTTGACCATCTACTCCGCTCCGTGGTAGGGGTGTTGACCGTCTACTCCGCTCCGTGGCAGGGTGTTGACCGTCTATCCTGCTCCGTGGCAGGGGTGTTGACCATCTACTCCGCTCTGTGGCATGGGTGGTGACCGTCTACTCCGCTCCGTGGCAGGGTGTTGACCGTCTACCCCGTTCTGTGGCAGGGGTGTTGACCATCTACTCCGCTCCGTGGCAGGGGTGTTGACCGTCTACTCCGCTCCGTGGCAGGGTGTTGACCGTCTACCCCGCTCCGTGGCGATGGTGTTGACCATCCACTCCACTCAGTGGTAGGGGTGTTGACCGTTTACTCCGCTCCATGGCAGAGGTGTTGACCGTCTACCACGCTCCGTGGCTGGGGTGTTCCCCGTCTACCTCAATTCGTGGCAGGGGTGTTGACCGTCTACCTCAATCCGTGGCAGGGGTCTTGACTATCTACTCCGCTCTATGCCAGGGGTGTTGACCGTCTACCCCGCGAAGCGAAAGGGTGTTGACCGTCTACCCCGCTCTGTGGCAGGGGTGTTGACCATCTACCTCAATCTGTGACAGGGGTGTTGACCGTCTACTGCACTCCGTGGCAAGGGTGTTGAACGTCTACCTCAATCCATGACAGGGGTGTTGACCGTCTACCCCGCTCCGTGACCGGGGTGTTGACCGTCTACTCCAGTCCGTGGCAAGGGTGTTGACCGTCTACTTCGCTCCGTGGCAGGGGTGTTGACCGTCTATCCCGCTCCGTGGCAGGGATCTTCACCATCTACTCCGCTCTAAGACAGGGGTGTTGACCGTCTACCCCGCTCCGTGGCTGGGGTCTTGACCAACTACTCCGCTCTATGGCAGGGGTGTTGACCGTCTACCCCGCGAAGTGAAAGGGTGTTGACCGTCTACCCCGCTCTGTGGCAGGGGTGTTGTCCATCTACCTCAATCCGTGACAGGGGTGTTGACCGTCTACTGCACTCCGTGGCAGGGGTGTTGAACGTCTACCTCAATCCATGACAGGGGTGTTGACCGTCTACTGAGCTCCGTGGCAGTGGTGTTGACCTTCTACCTCAATCCGTGACAGGGGTGTTGACCGTCTACTCCACTCCGGGGCAGGGGTGTTGACCGTCTACCCCGCTCCGTGGCCGGGGTTTTGACCGTCTACTCCACTCCGTGTCCGAGGTGTTGACCGTCTACTCCGCTCCTTGGCAGGGGTGTTGACCGTCTACTCCACTCCGTGGCAGCGGTGTTGATCGTCTACTCTGCTCCATCGCAGGGATGTTGACCGTCTACCTCAATCCGTGACAGGGGTGTTGACCGTCTACTCCGCTCCGGGGCAGGGGTGTTGACCGTCTACTCCACTCAGTGACAGGGGTGTTGACCGTCTACCCCGCTCCCTGGCAGGGGTGATGACCGTCTACTCCGCTCCGTTGCAGGGGTGTTAACCGTCTACTCCACTCCGTGGCAGGGGTGTTGACCGTCTACCCCGCTCCGTGGTAGGGGTGTTGACCGTCTACCCCGCTCCGTGGCATGGGTGTTAACCGTCTACTCCACTCCGTGGCAGAGGTGTTGACCGTCTACTCCGCTCCGTGGCAGGGGTGTTCACCGTCTACCTCAATCCGTGGCAGGGGTGTTGACCGTAAACCCCAATCCGTGACAGGGGTGTTGACCGTCTACCGCTCCGTGGCAGGGGTGTTGACCGTCTACCCCGCTCTGTGACAGGGGTATTGACCATCTACTCCGCTCCGTGGCCGGTGTGTTGACCGCCTACTCTGCTCCGTGGCAGGGGTGTTGACCGTCTGCCACGCTCCGTGGGAGGGGTGTTGTCTGTTGACTGTTTACTCCGCTCCGTGGCAGGGGTGTTGACCGTCTACTCCTCTCCGTGGCCGGGATGTTGATCGTCTACCCCGCTCTGTGGCAGGGGTATTGATCGTCTACCCCACCCCGTGGCAGGGGTGTTAACCGTCTACCTCAATCCGTGGCAGGGGTATTGACCGTCTCCTCCACTCCGTGCCAGGGGTGTTGACCGTCTACTCCGCCCCGTTGCCGGGGTGTTGGCCGTCTACTGCGCTCTGTGGCAGGGGTGTTGCCCGTCTACTCCATTCCGTGGCAGGGGTATTGACCGTCTACTCCACTCCGTGGGAGGGGTGTTGCCCGTCTACTCCGCTACGTGGCAGGGGTGTTGGCCGTCTACTCCGCTCCGTGACAGGGGTGTTGACCGTCTACTCCACTCCGTGGCAGGGTTGTTGACCGTCTACTTCACTCCGTGGCAGGGGTGTTGACCGTCCACTCCGCTCCGTGGCAGGGGTGTTGAACGTCTACTCCGCCCCGTGGCCGAGGTGTTGACCATCTACCACGCTCCGTGGCTGGGGTGTTCCCCGTCTACCTCAATTCGTGGCAGGGGTGTTGACCGTCTACCTCAATCCGTGGCAGGGGTCTTGACTATCTACTCCGCTCTATGCCAGGGGTGTTGACCGTCTACCCCGCGAAGCGAAAGGGTGTTGGCCGTCTACCCCGCTCTGTGGCAGGGGTGTTGACCATCTACCTCAATCTGTGACAGGGGTGTTGGCCGTCTACTGCACTCCGTGGCAAGGGTGTTGAACGTCTACCTCAATCCATGACAGGGGTGTTGACCGTCTACTGCGCTCCGTGGCAGTGGTGTTGACCCTCTACTCCGCTCCTTGGGATTGTGTTGACCGTCTTTTCTGCTCCGTGGCAGGGATGTTTTGCCGTCTGCCACGCCCCGTGGCAGGGGTGTTGTCTGTTGACTGTCTACTTCGCTCCGTGGCAGGGGTGTTGACCGTCTACTCCTCTCCGTGGCCGGGATGTTGATCATCTACCCCGCAAAGTGAAAGGGTGTTGACCGTCTACCCCGCTCTGTGGCAGGGGTGTTGACCATCTACCTCAATCCGTGACAGGGGTGTTGACCGTCTACTGCACTCCGTGGCAGGGGTGTTGAACGTCTACCTCAATCCATGACAGGGGTGTTAACCGTCTACTGCGCTCCGTGGCAGGGGTGTTGACCGTCTACCTCAATCCGTGACAGGGGTGTTGACCGTCTACTGCACTCCGTGGCCGGGGTGTTGACCGTCTACCCCACTCCGTGACTGATGTGTTGACCGTCTACTCCGCCCCGTGGCCGGGGTGTTGACCGTCTACCCCACTCCGTGACGGGGGTGTTGACCGTCTACTCCGCTCCGTGGCAGGTTTGTTGACCATCTACACTGCTCCGTGGGAGGGGTGTTGACCGTCTACTCCGCTCCGTGGCAAGGGTGTTGACCGTCTACTCCGCTCCTTGACAGGGGTGTTGACCGTCTACCCTGCTCCGTGGAGGGGTGTTGACCATCTACCCTGCTCCGTGGGAGGGGTGGTGATCGTCTACTCCGCTCCGTGGCAGGGGTGTTGACTGTCAACTCCGCTCCGTGGCAGGGGTGTTGACCGTCTACTTCAATCCGTGGCAGGGGTGTTGACCGTCTACCTCAATCCGTAGCAGGGGTGTTGACCATCTACTCCGCTCTCTATCAAGGGTGTTGATCGTCTACCCTGCTCCGTGTCAGGGGTGTTCACCGTCTACCCCGCCCCGTGGCAGGGGTGTTGACCGTCTACTCCGCCCCGTGGCAGGGGTGTTGACCATCTACCCCGTTCCGTGGGAGGGGTGTTGACCGTCTACTTCGCTTCGTGACAGGGGTGTATACCGTCTACTCCGCTCCGTGGCAAGGGTGTTGACCATCTACCCCGCTCCGTGGCAGGGATGTTGACCGTCTACTCCGCTCCGTGGCAGGGGTGTTGACCGTCAACTCCGCTCCATGGCAGGGGTGTTGATCGTCTACCCCGCTCTCTGGCAGTAGTTTTAACCGTCTATCCCGCTCCGTGGCCGGGATGTTGACCGTCTACTCCGCTCCGTGACAGGGGTATTGACCGTCTACTCCGCTCCGTGACAGGGGTGTTGACCGTCTACCTCAATCCGTGACCGGGCTGTTGACCGTCTACTCTGCTCCGTAGCAGGGGTGTTGACCGTCTACCTCAATCCGTGGCAGGGGTGTTGACCGTCTACCTCAATCCGTAACAGGGGTGTTGACCATCTACTCCGCTCTCTAGCAGGGGTGTTGATCGTCTACCCCGCTCCGTGACCGGGGTGTTGACCGTCTACTCCACTCTGTGCCCGGGGTGTTGACCGTCTACCCCGCTCCGTGGCAGGGGTGTTGGCCGTCTACTCTGCACCATGGCAGGGGTGTTTTCCGACTACCCTGCTCCGTGACCGGGGTGTTGACCGTCTACCCCGCTCCGTGTCAGGGTGTTGACCGTCTACCCCGCTTCGGGGCAGAGGTGTTGATCGTCTATTCCGCTCCGTAGCTGGGATGTTGACCATCTACTCCACTCCGTGGTAGGGGTGTTGACCGTCTACCCTGCTCCGTGCCAGGGGTGTTGACCGTCTATTCCGCTCCGTAGCCGGGATGTTGACCGTCTACTCCGCTCCGTGACAGGGGTATTGATCGTCTACTCCGCTCCGTGACAGGGGTGTTGACCGTATACCTCAATCCGTGGCAGGGGTGTTCACCGGCTACTCCGCTCCGTGGCAGGGGTGTTGACCGTCTACTTCAATCCGTGGCAGGGGTGTTGACCGTCTACCTCAATCCGTAGCAGGGGTGTTGACCATCTACTCCGCTCTCTAGCAGGGGTGTTGATCGTCTACCCCGCTCCGTGACCGGGGTGTTGACCGTCTACTTCAATCCGTGACAGGGGTGTTGACCGTCTACTCCGCCCCGTGGCCGGGGTGTTTACCATCTACCACGCTCCGTGGTAGGGGTGTTGACCATCTACTCCGCTCCGTGACAGGGGTGTTGACAGTCTACTCCGCTCCGTGACAGGGGTGTTGACCGTCTTCTCCGCTCCGTGACAGGGATGTTGACCGTCTACTCTGCTCCGTGGCAGGGGTGTTGACCATCTACCCCGCTCAGTGTCCGGGGTGTTGACCGTCTTCTCGACTCCGTGGCAGGGGTGTTGACCGTCTACCCCGCTCCGTGGTGGGGTGTTCACCGTCTACCCCACTCCGTGGCAGGGGTGTTGAACGTATATTCCGCTCGGTGGCCGGGGTGTTGACCGTCTACTCCGCTCCGTGGGAGGGGTGTTGACCGTCTACTCCGCTTCGTGACAGGGGTGTTGACCGTTTACTCCGCTCCGTCGCAAGGGTGTTGACCGTCTACCCCGCTCCGTGGCAGGGGTGTTGACCGTCTACTCCGCTCCGTGGCAGGGGTGTTGACCGTCAACTCAGCTCCGTGGCAGGGGTGTTGACCGTCTACTTCAATCCGTAGCAGGGGTGTTGACCGTCTACCTCAATCCGTAGCAAGGGTGTTGACCATCTACTCCGCTCTCTACCAAGGGTGTTGATCGTCTACCCCGCTCCGTGTCAGGGGTGTTCACCGTCTACCCCGTTCAGTGGCAGGGGTGTTGGCCGTCTACTCCTCCCCGTGGCAGGGGTGTTGACCGTCTACCCTGCTCCGTGGCAGGGGAGTTGACCGTCTACTCCGCCCTGTGGCAGGGGTGTTGACCGTCTACCCCGCTTCGTGACCGGGGTGTTGACCGTCTACTCCGGTCCGTGGCAAGGGTGTTGACCGTCTACTTCGCTCCGTGGCAGGGGTGTTGACCGTCTACTCCGCTCCGTGGCAGGGATCTTGACCATCTACTCCGCTCTATGGCAGGGGTGTTGACCGTCTACCCCGCTCCGTGGCTGGGGTCTTGACCATCTACCCCGCTCTATGGCAGGGGTGTTGACCGTCTACCCCGCGAAGTGAAAGGGTGTTGACCGTCTACCCCGCTCTGTGGCAGGGGTGTTGACCATCTACCTCAATCCGTGACAGGGGTGTTGACCGTCTACTGCACTCCGTGGCAGGGGTGTTGAACGTCTACCTCAATCCATGACAGGGGTGTTGACCGTCTACTGAGCTCCGTGGCAGTGGTGTTGAGCGTCTACCTCAATCCGTGACAGGGGTGTTGACCGTCCACTCCACTCCGTGGCAGGGGTGTTGACCGTCTACCCCGTTCCGTGGCCGGGGTGTTGACCGTCTACTCCACTCCGTGTCCGAGGTAATGACCGTCTACTCCGCTCCTTGGCAGGGGTGTTGACCGTCTACTCCACTCCGTGGCAGCGGTGTTGATCGTCTACTCTGCTCCATCGCAGGGATGTTGACCGTCTACCTCAATCCGTGACAGAGGTGTTGACCGTCTACTCCGCTCCGTGGCAGGGGTGTTGACCGTCTACTCCACTCAGTGACAGAGGTGTTGACCGTCTACCCCGCTCCCTGGCAGGGGTGATGACTGTCTACTCCGTTCCGTTGCAGGGGTGTTAACCGTCTACTCCACTCTGTGGCAGGGGTGTTGACCGTCTACCCCGCTCCGTGGTAGGGGTGTTGACCGTCTACTCCGCTCCGTGGCATGGGTGTTAACCGTCTACTCCACTCCGTGGCAGAGGTGTTGACCGTCTAATCCGCTCCGTGGTAGGGGTGTTGACCGTCTACTCTACTCCGTGGCAGGGGTGTTGACCGTCTACTCCACTCCGTGGCCGGGGTTGTTGACCGTCTACTCCGCTCCGTGGCTGGGGTGTTGATCGTCTACCCCGCTCCGTGGCAGGGGTGTTGACCGTCTACTCCGCCCCGTTGCCGGGGTGTTGACCTTCTACCCCGCTCCGTGGCAGGGGTGTTGACCGTCTACTCCGCTCCGTGGCAGGGATGTTGACCGTCTACCTCAATCCGTGGCAGGGGTGTTGACCGTGTACCTCAATCCGTAGCAGGGGTGTTGACCATCTACTCCGCTCTCTAGCAGGGGTGTTGTCCGACTACCCTGCTCTGTGACCGGGGTGTTGACCGTCTACTCTGCTCTGTGGCAGGGGTGTTGACCGTCTACCCCCGTTCCGTGGCAGTGGTGTTGACCGTCTACTCCGCTCCGTGGGAGGGGTGTTGACCGTCTACTCCACTCTGTGGCATGGGTGTTGACCGTCTACTCCGCTCCTTGGCAGGGGTGTTGACCGTCTACCCCGCAAAGGGGCAGTGGTGTTGACCGTCTATCCTGCTCCGTGGCCGGGGTGTTGACCGTCTACTCCGGTCCGTGGCCGGGGTGTTGACCGTCTACCCCGCTCCGTGGCAGGGGTGTTGACCGTCTATTCTGCTCCGTGGCATTGGTGTTGACCGTCTACTCCTCTCCTTGGCAGGGGTGTTGACTGTCTACTCCACTACGTGGCAGGGGTGTTGACCGTCTATTCCGCTCTGTGGCCGGGGTGTTAACCGTCTACCCCGCTCCGTGGCAGAGTGTTGACCGTCTACTCAGCTCCGTGACAGGGGTGTTGACCGTCTACTCCACTCCGCGGCAGGGGGTGTTGACCGTCTGCTCCGCTCCGTGGCAGGGGTGTTGACCGTCTACTCCGCTACGTGGCAGGGGTGTTGACCGTCTACTCCGCTCCTTGGTCGGGGCGTTGACCGTCTACTCTGCTCCGTGGCAAGGGTGTTGACCGTCTACTCCGCTCCGTGGCCGGGGTGTTGATCATCTACTCCGCTCTCTGGCAGGGGTGTTGACCGTCTACTCCGCTTCGTGACCAGGGTGTTGACCGTCTACCCCGCTCTGTTGCAGGGTGTTGACCGTCTACTCCGCTCCGGGGCAGTGGTGTTGGCCGTCTAACTTAATCCGTGGCAGGGGTGTTGACCGTCCATTCTGCTCCGTGGCAGGGGTGTTGACCGTCTACTCCACTCCGTGGTAGAGGTGTTGACCGTCTACTCGGATCCGTGGCAGGGGTGTTGACCGTCAACTCCATTCCGTGGCAGGGCTGTTGACCATCTACTCCGCCCCGTGGCCGGGGTATTGACCATCTACAACGCTCCGTGGCAGGGGTGTTGACCGTCTACCTCAATCCGTGACAGGGGTGTTGACCGTCTACCTCAATCCGTGGCAGGGGTGTTGACCGTCTACCTCAATCCGTAGCAGGGGTGTTGACCATCTTCTCCGCTCTCTAGCAGGGGTGTTGATCGTCTACCCCGCTCCGTGACCGGGGTGTTGACCGTCTACTCCACTCCGTGCCCGGGGTGTTGACCATCGACCCCGCTCCGTGGCAGGGGTGTTGGCTGTCTACTCCGCCCCATGGCAGGGGTGTTGTCCGACTACCCTGCTCCGTGACCGGGGTGTTGACCGTCTACTCCACTCCGTGGCAGGGGTGTTGACCGTCTACTCCAGCTCCGTGGCAGGGATGTTGACCGTCTACCCCGCTCCGTGGCAGGGGTGTTGACCGTCTACTCCGCTCCGTGGCAGGGGTGTTGACCGACTACCCTGCTCCGTGGCAGGGGTGTTGACCGTCTACCCCGCTCCGTGGTAGGGGTGTTGACCGTCTACTCCGCTCCGTGGCCGGGGTGTTGACCGTCTACCCCTCTCCATGGCAGGGGTGTTGACCGTCTACTCCGCTCCGTGGTAGGGGTGTTGACCGACTACCCTGCTCCGTGGCAGGGGTGTTGAGCGTCTACCGCGCTCCGTGGCAGGGGTGTTGACCGTCTACTCTGCTCAGTGGCAGGGGTGTTGACAGTCTGCCCCGCGCCGTGGCAGGGGGGTTGACCGTCTACTCCGCTCCGTGGCAGGGGTGTTGACCGTATACTACTCTCCGTGGCAGGGGTGTTGACCGTCTACTCCACGACGCGGCAGGTGTGTTGACCGTCTCTTCCGCTCCGTGGCCGGGGTGTTGATCGTCTACCCCGCTCCGTGGTAGGGTGTTGACCGTCTACTCCGCTCCGTGGCAGGGGTGTTGGCCGTGTGCTCCGCTCCGTGGCAGGGGTGTTGACCTTCTACCCCGCTCCGTGGCAGGGGTGTTGACCGTCTACTCCGCTCCGTGGCAGGTGTCTTGACCATCTACTCCGCTCCGTGGTAGGGGTGTTGACCGTCTACTCCGCTCCGTGGCAGGGTGTTGACCGTCTATCCTGCTCCGTGGCAGGGGTGTTGACCATCTACTCCGCTCTGTGGCATGGGTGGTGACCGTCTACTCCGCTCCGTGGCAGGGTGTTGACCGTCTACCCCGTTCTGTGGCAGGGGTGTTGACCATCTACTCCGCTCCGTGGCAGGGGTGTTGACCGTCTACTCCGCTCCGTGGCAGGGTGTTGACCGTCTACCCCGCTCCGTGGCGATGGTGTTGACCATCCACTCCACTCAGTGGTAGGGGTGTTGACCGTTTACTCCGCTCCATGGCAGAGGTGTTGACCGTCTACCACGCTCCGTGGCTGGGGTGTTCCCCGTCTACCTCAATTCGTGGCAGGGGTGTTGACCGTCTACCTCAATCCGTGGCAGGGGTCTTGACTATCTACTCCGCTCTATGCCAGGGGTGTTGACCGTCTACCCCGCGAAGCGAAAGGGTGTTGACCGTCTACCCCGCTCTGTGGCAGGGGTGTTGACCATCTACCTCAATCTGTGACAGGGGTGTTGACCGTCTACTGCACTCCGTGGCAAGGGTGTTGAACGTCTACCTCAATCCATGACAGGGGTGTTGACCGTCTACCCCGCTCCGTGACCGGGGTGTTGACCGTCTACTCCGGTCCGTGGCAAGGGTGTTGACCGTCTACTTCGCTCCGTGGCAGGGGTGTTGACCGTCTATCCCGCTCCGTGGCAGGGATCTTCACCATCTACTCCGCTCTAAGACAGGGGTGTTGACCGTCTACCCCGCTCCGTGGCTGGGGTCTTGACCATCTACTCCGCTCTATGGCAGGGGTGTTGACCGTCTACCCCGCGAAGTGAAAGGGTGTTGACCGTCTACCCCGCTCTGTGGCAGGGGTGTTGTCCATCTACCTCAATCCGTGACAGGGGTGTTGACCGTCTACTGCACTCCGTGGCAGGGGTGTTGAAAGTCTACCTCAATCCATGACAGGGGTGTTGACCGTCTACTGAGCTCCGTGGCAGTGGTGTTGACCGTCTACCTCAATCCGTGACAGGGGTGTTGACCGTCTACTCCACTCCGGAGCAGGGGTGATGACCGTCTACCCCGCTCCGTGGCCGGGGTGTTGACCGTCTACTCCACTCCGTGTCCGAGGTGTTGACCGTCTACTCCGCTCCTTGGCAGGGGTGTTGACCGTCTACTCCACTCCGTGGCAGCGGTGTTGATCGTCTACTCTGCTCCATCGCAGGGATGTTGACCGTCTACCTCAATCCGTGACAGGGGTGTTGACCGTCTACTCCGCTCCGGGGCAGGGGTGTTGACCGTCTACTCCACTCAGTCACAGGGGTGTTGACCGTCTACCCCGCTCCCTGGCAGGGGTGATGACCGTCTACTCCGCTCCGTTGCAGGGGTGTTAACCGTCTACTCCACTCCGTGACAGGGGTGTTGACCGTCTACCCCGCTCCGTGGTAGGGGTGTTGACCGTCTACCCCGCTCCGTGGCATGGGTGTTAACCGTCTACTCCACTCCGTGGCAGAGGTGTTGACCGTCTACTCCGCTCCGTGGCAGGGGTGTTCACCGTCTACCTCAATCCGTGGCAGGGGTGTTGACCGTAAACCCCAATCCGTGACAGGGGTGTAGACCGTCTACCGCT
Organism: Chirona hameri; assembly: GCA_036785665.1. Classification (NCBI taxonomy): domain Eukaryota; kingdom Metazoa; phylum Arthropoda; class Thecostraca; order Balanomorpha; family Balanidae; genus Chirona; species Chirona hameri. Next base: position 268,805 of record JAXIVJ010000020.1, on the reverse strand, counting down.
CCGTGGCAGGGGTGTTGACCGTCTACCCCGCTCTGTGACAGGGGTGTTGACCATCTACTCCGCTCCGTGGCCGGTGTGTTGACCGCCTACTCTGCTCCGTGGCAGGGGTGTTGACCGTCTGCCACGCTCCGTGGGAGGGGTGTTGTCTGTTGACTGTCTACTCCGCTCCGTGGCAGGGGTGTTGACCGTCTACTCCTCTCCGTGGCCGGGATGTTGATCGTCTACCCCGCTCTGTGGCAGGGGTATTGATCGTCTACCCCACCCCGTGGCAGGGGTGTTAACCGTCTACCTCAATCCGTGGCAGGGGTATTGACCCTCTCCTCCGCTCCGTGCCAGGGGTGTTGACCGTCTACTCCGCCCCGTTGCCGGGGTGTTGGCCGTCTACTGCGCTCTGTGGCAGGGGTGTTGACCGTCTACTCCATTCCGTGGCAGGGGTATTGACCGTCTACTCCACTCCGTGGGAGGGGTGTTGCCCGTCTACTCCGCTCCGTGGCAGGGGTGTTGGCCGTCTACTCCGCTCCGTGACAGGGGTGTTGACCGTCTACTCCACTCCGTGGCAGGGTTGTTGACCGTCTACTCCACTCCGTGGTAGTGGTGTTGACCGTCCACTCCGCTCCGTGGCAGGGGTGTTGAACGTCTACTCCGCCCCGTGGCCGAGGTGTTGACCATCTACCACGCTCCGTGGCTGGGGTGTTCCCCGTCTACCTCAATTCGTGGCAGGGGTGTTGACCGTCTACCTCAATCCGTGGCAGGGGTCTTGACTATCTACTTCGCTCTATGCCAGGGGTGTTGACCGTCTACCCCGCGAAGCGAAAGGGTGTTGACCGTCTACCCCGCTCTGTGGCAGGGGTGTTGACCATCTACCTCAATCTGTGACAGGGGTGTTGACCGTCTACTGCACTCCGTGGCAAGGGTGTTGAACGTCTACCTCAATCCATGACAGGGGTGTTGACCGTCTACTGCGCTCCGTGGCAGTGGTGTTGACCCTCTACTCCGCTCCTTGGGATTGTGTTGACCGTCTTTTCTGCTCCGTGGCAGGGATGTTTTGCCGTCTGCCACGCCCCGTGGCAGGGGTGTTGTCTGTTGACTGTCTACTTCGCTCCGTGGCAGGGGTGTTGACCGTCTACTCCTCTCCGTGGCCGGGATGTTGATCGTCTACCCCGCAAAGTGAAAGGGTGTTGACCGTCTACCCCGCTCTGTGGCAGGGGTGTTGACCATCTACCTCAATCCGTGACAGGGGTGTTGACCGTCTACTGCACTCCGTGGCAGGGGTGTTGAACGTCTACCTCAATCCATGACAGGGGTGTTAACCGTCTACTGCGCTCCGTGGCAGGGGTGTTGACCGTCTACCTCAATCCGTGACAGGGGTGTTGACCGTCTACTGCACTCCGTGGCCGGGGTGTTGACCGTCTACCCCACTCCGTGACTGATGTGTTGACCGTCTACTCCGCCCCGTGGCCGGGGTGTTGACCGTCTACCCCACTCCGTGACGGGGGTGTTGACCGTCTACTCCGCTCCGTGGCAGGTTTGTTGACCATCTACACTGCTCCGTGGGAGGGGTGTTGACCGTCTACTCCGCTCCGTGGCAGGGGTGTTGACCGTCTACCCTGCTCCGTGGCAGGGGAGTTGACCGTCTACTCCGCCCTGTGGCAGGGGTGTTGACCGTCTACCCCGCTCCGTGACCGGGGTGTTGACCGTCTACTCCGGTCCGTGGCAAGGGTGTTGACCGTCTACTTCGCTCCGTGGCAGGGGTGTTGACCGTCTACTCCGCTCCGTGGCAGGGATCTTGACCATCTACTCCGCTCTATGGCAGGGGTGTTGACCGTCTACCCCGCTCCGTGGCTGGGGTCTTGACCATCTACCCCGCTCTATGGCAGGGGTGTTGACCGTCTACCCCGCGAAGTGAAAGGGTGTTGACCGTCTACCCCGCTCTGTGGCAGGGGTGTTGACCATCTACCTCAATCCGTGACAGGGGTGTTGACCGTCTACTGCACTCCGTGGCAGGGGTGTTGAACGTCTACCTCAATCCATGACAGGGGTGTTGACCGTCTACTGAGCTCCGTGGCAGTGGTGTTGACCGTCTACCTCAATCCGTGACAGGGGTGTTGACCGTCCACTCCACTCCGTGGCAGGGGTGTTGACCGTCTACCCCGCTCCGTGGCCGGGGTGTTGACCGTCTACTCCACTCCGTGTTTGAGGTGTTGACCGTCTACTCCGCTCCTTGGCAGGGGTGTTGACCGTCTACTCCACTCCGTGGCAGCGGTGTTGATCGTCTACTCTGCTCCATCGCAGGGATGTTGACCGTCTACCTCAATCCGTGACAGAGGTGTTGACCGTCTACTCCGCTCCGTGGCAGGGGTGTTGACCGTCTACTCCACTCAGTGACAGGGGTGTTGACCGTCTACCCCGCTCCCTGGCAGGGGTGATGACTGTCTACTCCGTTCCGTTGCAGGGGTGTTAACCGTCTACTCCACTCTGTGGCAGGGGTGTTGACCGTCTACCCCGCAAAGGGGCAGTGGTGTTGACCGTCTTTCCTGCTCCGTGGCCGGGGTGTTGACCGTCTACTTCGGTCCGTGGCCGGGGTGTTGACCGTCTACCCCTCTCCATGGCAGGGGTGTTGACCGTCTACTCCGCTCCGTGGTAGGGGTGTTGACCGACTACCCTGCTCCGTGGCAGGGGTGTTGAGCGTCTACTCCGCTCCGTGGCATGGGTGTTAACCGTCTACTCCACTCCGTGGCAGAGGTGTTGACCGTCTAATCCGCTCCGTGGTAGGGGTGTTGACCGTCTACTCTACTCCGTGGCAGGGGTGTTGACCGTCTACTCCACTCCGTGGCCGGGGTTGTTGACCGTCTACTCCGCTCCGTGGCTGGGGTGTTGATCGTCTACCCCGCTCCGTGGCAGGGGTGTTGACCGTCTACTCCGCCCCGTTGCCGGGGTGTTGACCGTCTACCCCGCTCCGTGGCAGGGGTGTTGACCGTCTACTCCGCTCCGTGGCAGGGATGTTGACCGTCTACCTCAATCCCTGGCAGGGGTGTTGACCGTGTACCTCAATCCGTAGCAGGGGTGTTGACCATCTACTCCGCTCTCTAGCAGGGGTGTTGTCCGACTACCCTGCTCTGTGACCGGGGTGTTGACCGTCTACTCTGCTCTGTGGCAGGGGTGTTGACCGTCTACCCCCGTTCCGTGGCAGTGGTGTTGACCGTCTACTCCGCTCCGTGGTAGGGGTGTTGACCGTCTACTCCACTCTGTGGCATGGGTGTTGACCGTCTACTCCGCTCCGTGGCAGGGGTGTTGACCGTCTACCCCGCAAAGGGGCAGTGGTGTTGACCGTCTTTCCTGCTCCGTGGCCGGGGTGTTGACCGTCTACTTCGGTCCGTGGCCGGGGTGTTGACCGTCTACCCCGCTCCGTGGCAGGGGTGTTGACCGTCTATTCTGCTCCGTGGCATTGGTGTTGACCGTCTACTCCTCTCCTTGGCAGGGGTGTTGACTGTCTACTCCACTACGTGGCAGGGGTGTTGACCGTCTATTCCGCTCCGTGGCCGGGGTGTTAACCGTCTACCCCGCTCCGTGGCAGAGTGTTGACCGTCTACTCAGCTCCGTGACAGGGGTGTTGACCGTCTACTCCGCTCCGCGGCAGGGGGTGTTGACCGTCTGCTCCGCTCCGTGGCAGGGGTGTTGACCGTCTACTCCGCTACGTGGCAGGGGTGTTGACCGTCTACTCCGCTCCTTGGTCGGGGCGTTGACCGTCTACTCTGCTCCGTGGCAAGGGTGTTGACCGTCTACTCCGCTCCGTGGACGGGGTGTTGATCATCTACTCCGCTCTCTGGCAGGGGTGTTGACCGTCTACTCCGCTTCGTGACCAGGGTGTTGACCGTCTACCCCGCTCTGTGGCAGGGTGTTGACCGTCTACTCCGCTCCGGGGCAGTGGTGTTGGCCGTCTAACTTAATCCGTGGCAGGGGTGTTGACCGTCCATTCTGCTCCGTTGCAGGGGTGTTGACCGTCTACTCCACTCCGTGGTAGAGGTGTTGACCGTCTACTCCGATCCGTGGCAGGGGTGTTGACCGTCAACTCCATTCCGTGGCAGGGCTGTTGACCATCTACTCCGCCCCGTGGCCGGGGTATTGACCATCTACAACGCTCCGTGGCAGGGGTGTTGACCGTCTACCTCAATCCGTGGCAGGGGTGTTGACCGTCTACCTCAATCCGTGGCAGGGGTGTTGACCGTCAACCTCAATCCGTAGCAGGGGTGTTGACCATCTACTCCGCTCTCTAGCAGGGGTGTTGATCGTCTACCCCGCTCCGTGACCGGGGTGTTGACCGTCTACTCCACTCCGTGCCCGGGGTGTTGACCATCGACCCCGCTCCGTGGCAGGGGTGTTGGCTGTCTACTCCGCCCCATGGCAGGGGTGTTGTCCGACTACCCTGCTCCGTGACCGGGGTGTTGACCGTCTACTCCACTCCGTGGCAGGGGTGTTGACCGTCTACTCCCGCTCCGTGGCAGGGATGTTGACCGTCTACCCCGCTCCGTGGCAGGGGTGTTGACCGTCTACTCCGCTCCGTGGCAGGGGTGTTGACCGACTACCCTGCTCCGTGGCAGGGGTGTTGACCGTCTACCCCGCTCCGTGGCAGGGGTGTTGACCGTCTACTCCGCTCCGTGGCCGGGGTGTTGACCGTCTACCCCTCTCCATGGCAGGGGTGTTGACCGTCTACTCCGCTCCGTGGTAGGGGTGTTGACCGACTACCCTGCTCCGTGGCAGGGGTGTTGAGCGTCTACCGCGCTCCGTGGCAGGGGTGTTGACCGTCTACTCTGCTCAGTGGCAGGGGTGTTGACAGTCTGCCCCGCGCCGTGGCAGGGGGGTTGACCGTCTACTCCGCTCCGTGGCAGGGGTGTTGACCGTCTACTCCTCTCCGTGGCAGGGGTGTTGACCGTCTACTCCACGACGCGGCAGGTGTGTTGACCGTCTCTTCCGCTCCGTGGCCGGGGTGTTGATCGTCTACCCCGCTCCGTGGTAGGGTGTTGACCGTCTACTCCGCTCCTGGGCAGGGGTGTTGGCCGTGTGCTCCGCTCCGTGGCAGGGGTGTTGACCTTCTACCCCGCTCCGTGGCAGGGGTGTTGACCGTCTACTCCGCTCCGTGGCAGGTGTCTTGACCATCTACTCCGCTCCGTGGTAGGGGTGTTGACCGTCTACTCCGCTCCGTGGCAGGGTGTTGACCGTCTACCCCGCTCCGTGGCGATGGTGTTGACCATCCACTCCACTCAGTGGTAGGGGTGTTGACCGTTTACTCCGCTCCATGGCAGAGGTGTTGACCCTCTACCCTGCAAAAGGGCAGTGGTGTTGACCGTCTACCCTGCTCCGTGGCAGGGGTGTTGACCGTCTACCTCGCTCCGTGGCAGGGGTGTTGGCCGTCTACTCCGCCCCGTGGCAGGGGTGTTGACCGGCTACCCCGCTCCTTGGGAGGGGTGTTGACCGTCTACTCCGCTCCGTGGCAGGGGTGTTGACCGTCTACCCCGCTCCGTGGCAGGGGTGTTGACCGTCTACTCCGCTCCGTGGCAGGGGTGTTGACCGTCTACTCTACTCATTGGTAGGGGTGTTGACCGTCTACTCTGCCTGTGGCAGGGGTGTTGACCGTCTACCCCGCTCCGTGGCAGGGATGTTCACCGTCTACCTCAATCCGTGGCAGGGGTGTTGACCGTCTACCTCAATCCGTGACAGGGGTGTTGACCGTCTACCTCAATCCGTGACAGGAATGTTGACTGTCTACCCCGCTCCGTGTCAGTGGTGTTGACCGTCTACTCCGCTCCGTGGCAGAGGTGTTGACCGTCTACCCCGCAAAGGGGCAGTGGTGTTGACCGTCTACCCTGCTCCGTGGCAGGGGTGTTGACCGTCTACCCTGCTCCGTGGCAGGGGTGTTGACCGTTTACTCCGCTCCACGACAGGGGTGTTGACCATGGGTGGAGTTTCCTATTCAAATGGTGGGACCACTGTCCCACCAACTTTGTGTTTTACCCCACCAACTTTTGTCAGATTTGAAGGTTTCCTGACGTTAAATGGTAATTTTCACCTTAGCCATGCAAAACAACCACTCAATATGACATTTCGCCCTACCAACTTTTTCTGTAAAGCTCCACCCAAGGTGTTCACCGTCTGCTCCGATCCGTGGCAGGGGTGTTGACCGTCAACTCCATTCCGTGGCAGGGGTGTTGACCGTCTACTCCGCCCCGTGGCCGGGTTGTTGACCATCTACCACGCTCCGTGGCAGGAGTGTTGACCATCTACTCCGCTCCGTGACAGGGGTGCTGACCGTCTACCCCGCTTCGTAACAGGGGTGTTGACCGACTACTCCGCTCTGTGACAGGGGTGTTGTTCGTCTACTCCGCTCCGTGACAGGGATGTTGACCGTCTACTCCGCTCCGTGGCAGGGGTGTTGACCATCTACCCCGCTCCGTGGACGGGGTGTTGACCGTCTACTCCACTCCATGGCAGGGGTGTTGACCGTCTACCCCGCTCCGTGGTGGGGTGTTGACCGTCTACTCCACTCCGTGATGGGGGTGTTGACCATTTACCACGCTCCGTGGCAGGGGTGTTGACCATCTACTCCGCTTCGTGACAGGGGTGTTGACCGTCTACCCCTCTATGTAACAGGGGTGTTGACCGACTACTCTGCTCTGTGACAGGGGTGTTGTTCGTCTACTCCGCTCCGTGACAGGGATGTGGACCGTCTACTCCGCTCCGTGGCAGGGGTGTTGACCATCGACCCCGCTCCGTGGCCGGTGTGTTGACCGTCTACTCCACTCCGTGGCAGGGGTGTTGACCGTCTACCCCGCTCCGTGGTGGGGTGTTGACCGTCTACTCCACTCCGTGACAGGGGTGTTGACCGTCTACTCCGCTCGGTGGCCGGGGTGTTGACCGTCTACTGCGCTCCGTGGCAGGGGTGTTGACCATCTACCCCGCTCCGTGGGAGGGGTGTTGACCGTCTACTCCGCTTCGTAACAGGGGTGTTGACCGTCTACTCCGCTCCGTCGCAAGGGTGTTGACCGTCTACCACGCTCCGTGGCAGGGGTGTTGACCGTCTATTCCGCTCCGTGGCAGGGGTGTTGACCGTCAACTCCGCTCCATGGCAGGAGTGTTGATCGTCTACCCCGCTCTCTGGCAGTGGTTTTAACCGTCTACCCCGCTCCGTGGGAGGGGTATTGACCATCTACTCCACTCCGTGGCAGGGGTGTTGACCGTCTACTCCACTCCTTGGCAGGGGTGTTGACCGTCTACCCCGCGCCGTGGGAGGGGTGTTGACCATCTACTCCACTCCGTGGTAGGGGTGTTGACCGTCTACCCTGCTCCGTGCCAGGGGTGTTGACCGTCTATTCCGCTCCGTAGCCGGGATGTTAACCGTCTACTCCGCTCCGTGACAGGGGTATTGACCGTCTACTCCGCTCCGTGACAGGGGTGTTGACCGTCTACCTCAATCCGTGGCAGGGGTGTTGACCGGCTACTCCGCTCCGCGGCAGGGGTGTTGACCGTCTACTTCAATCCGTGGCAGGGGTGTTGACCGTCTACTCCACTCCGTGGCAAGGGTGTTGACCGTCTACTCTACTCCGTGGCATGGTTGTTGACCGTCTACTACGCTCTGTGACAGGGGTGTTGTTCGTCTACTCCGCTTCGTGACAGGGATGTTGACCGTGTACTCCGCTCTGTGGCAGGGGTGTTGACCATCTACCCCGCTCCGTGGCCGGGGTGTTGACCGTCTACTCCACTCCGTGGCAGGCGTGTTGACCGTCTACCCCACTCTGTGGTGGGGTGTTGACCATCTACTCCACTCCGTGGCAGGGGTGTTGACCGTCTACTCCGCTCGGTGGCCGGGGTGTTGACCGTCTACTCCGCTCCGTGGCAGGGGTGTTAACCGTCTACTCCGCTCCGTGGCAGGGATGTTGACCGTCTACTGTGCTCCGTGGCAGGGGTGTTGACCATCTATCCCGATCCGTGGCAGAGGTGTTTACCATCTACCCCGCTCCGTGAAAGTGGTGTTGATCGTCTACTCCGCTCCGTGGCAGGGGTGTTGATCGTCTACCCCGCTCCGTGGCAGGGGTGTTGACCGTCTACTCCGCCCCGTGGCAGGGGTGTTGACCGGCTACCCCGCTCCTTGGGAGGGGTGTTGACCGTCTACTCCGCTCCGTGGCAGGGGTGTTGACCGTCTACCCCGCTCCGTGGCAGGGGTGTTGACCGTCTACTCCGCTCCGTGGCAGGGGTGTTGACCGTCTACTCTACTCATTGGTAGGGGTGTTGACCGTCTACTCTGCCTGTGGCAGGGGTGTTGACCGTCTACCCCGCTCCGTGGCAGGGATGTTCACCGTCTACCTCAATCCGTGGCAGGGGTGTTGACCGTCTACCTCAATCCGTGACAGGGGTGTTGACCGTCTACCTCAATCCGTGACAGGAATGTTGACTGTCTACCCCGCTCCGTGTCAGTGGTGTTGACCGTCTACTCCGCTCCGTGGCAGAGGTGTTGACCGTCTACCCCGCAAAGGGGCAGTGGTGTTGACCGTCTACCCTGCTCCGTGGCAGGGGTGTTGACCGTCTACCCTGCTCCGTGGCAGGGGTGTTGACCGTTTACTCCGCTCCACGACAGGGGTGTTGACCATGGGTGGAGTTTCCTATTCAAATGGTGGGACCACTGTCCCACCAACTTTGTGTTTTACCCCACCAACTTTTGTCAGATTTGAAGGTTTCCTGACGTTAAATGGTAATTTTCACCTTAGCCATGCAAAACAACCACTCAATATGACATTTCGCCCTACCAACTTTTTCTGTAAAGCTCCACCCAAGGTGTTCACCGTCTGCTCCGATCCGTGGCAGGGGTGTTGACCGTCAACTCCATTCCGTGGCAGGGGTGTTGACCGTCTACTCCGCCCCGTGGCCGGGTTGTTGACCATCTACCACGCTCCGTGGCAGGAGTGTTGACCATCTACTCCGCTCCGTGACAGGGGTGCTGACCGTCTACCCCGCTTCGTAACAGGGGTGTTGACCGACTACTCCGCTCTGTGACAGGGGTGTTGTTCGTCTACTCCGCTCCGTGACAGGGATGTTGACCGTCTACTCCGCTCCGTGGCAGGGGTGTTGACCATCTACCCCGCTCCGTGGACGGGGTGTTGACCGTCTACTCCACTCCATGGCAGGGGTGTTGACCGTCTACCCCGCTCCGTGGTGGGGTGTTGACCGTCTACTCCACTCCGTGATGGGGGTGTTGACCATTTACCACGCTCCGTGGCAGGGGTGTTGACCATCTACTCCGCTTCGTGACAGGGGTGTTGACCGTCTACCCCTCTATGTAACAGGGGTGTTGACCGACTACTCTGCTCTGTGACAGGGGTGTTGTTCGTCTACTCCGCTCCGTGACAGGGATGTGGACCGTCTACTCCGCTCCGTGGCAGGGGTGTTGACCATCGACCCCGCTCCGTGGCCGGTGTGTTGACCGTCTACTCCACTCCGTGGCAGGGGTGTTGACCGTCTACCCCGCTCCGTGGTGGGGTGTTGACCGTCTACTCCACTCCGTGACAGGGGTGTTGACCGTCTACTCCGCTCGGTGGCCGGGGTGTTGACCGTCTACTGCGCTCCGTGGCAGGGGTGTTGACCATCTACCCCGCTCCGTGGGAGGGGTGTTGACCGTCTACTCCGCTTCGTAACAGGGGTGTTGACCGTCTACTCCGCTCCGTCGCAAGGGTGTTGACCGTCTACCACGCTCCGTGGCAGGGGTGTTGACCGTCTATTCCGCTCGGTGGCAGGGGTGTTGACCGTCAACTCCGCTCCATGGCAGGAGTGTTGATCGTCTACCCCGCTCTCTGGCAGTGGTTTTAACCGTCTACCCCGCTCCGTGGGAGGGGTATTGACCATCTACTCCACTCCGTGGCAGGGGTGTTGACCGTCTACTCCACTCCTTGGCAGGGGTGTTGACCGTCTACCCCGCGCCGTGGGAGGGGTGTTGACCATCTACTCCACTCCGTGGTAGGGGTGTTGACCGTCTACCCTGCTCCGTGCCAGGGGTGTTGACCGTCTATTCCGCTCCGTAGCCGGGATGTTAACCGTCTACTCCGCTCCGTGACAGGGGTATTGACCGTCTACTCCGCTCCGTGACAGGGGTGTTGACCGTCTACCTCAATCCGTGGCAGGGGTGTTGACCGGCTACTCCGCTCCGCGGCAGGGGTGTTGACCGTCTACTTCAATCCGTGGCAGGGGTGTTGACCGTCTACTCCACTCCGTGGCAAGGGTGTTGACCGTCTACTCTACTCCGTGGCATGGTTGTTGACCGTCTACTACGCTCTGTGACAGGGGTGTTGTTCGTCTACTCCGCTTCGTGACAGGGATGTTGACCGTGTACTCCGCTCTGTGGCAGGGGTGTTGACCATCTACCCCGCTCCGTGGCCGGGGTGTTGACCGTCTACTCCACTCCGTGGCAGGCGTGTTGACCGTCTACCCCACTCTGTGGTGGGGTGTTGACCATCTACTCCACTCCGTGGCAGGGGTGTTGACCGTCTACTCCGCTCGGTGGCCGGGGTGTTGACCGTCTACTCCGCTCCGTGGCAGGGGTGTTAACCGTCTACTCCGCTCCGTGGCAGGGATGTTGACCGTCTACTGTGCTCCGTGGCAGGGGTGTTGACCATCTATCCCGATCCGTGGCAGAGGTGTTTACCATCTACCCCGCTCCGTGAAAGTGGTGTTGATCGTCTACTCCGCTCCGTGGCAGGGGTGTTGATCGTCTACCCCGCTCCGTGGCAGGGGTGTTGACCGTCTACTCCGCCCCGTGGCCGGGATGTTGACCGTCTACCCCGCTCCGTGGCAGGGGTGTTGACCGTCTACTCCCGCTCCGTGGCAGGGGTTTTGACCGTCTACCCCGCTCCGTGGGAGGGGTGTTGACCATCTATTCCACTCCGTGTCAGGGGTGTTGACAGTCTACTCCACTCCGTGGCAGGGGTGTTGACCGTCTACCCCGCTCCGTAGGAGGGGTGTTGACCATCTACTCCACTCCGTGGTAGGGGTGTTGACCGTTTACCCTGCTCCGTGCCAGGGGTGTTGACCGTCTACCCCGCTCCGTGGGAGGGGTGTTGACCATCTACTCCACTCCGTGGCAGGGGTGTTGACCATCTACTCCGCTCCGTGACAGGGGTATTGACCGTCTACTCCGCTCCGTGACAGGGGTGTTGACCGTCTTCCTCAATCCGTGGCAGGGGTGTTGTTCGTCTACTCCGCTCCGTGACAGGGATGTTGACCGTCTACTCCGCTCCGTGGCAGGGGTGTTGACCGTCTACCTCAATCCGTGGCAGGGGTGTTGACCGTGTACCTCAATCCGTAGCAGGGGTGTTGACCATCTACTCCGCTCTCTAGCAGGGGTGTTGTCCGACTACCCTGCTCCGTGACAGGGGTGTTGACCGTCTACTCCGCTCTGTGGCAGGGGTGTTGACCGTCTACCCCCGTTCTGTGGCAGGGGTGTTGACCGTCTACCCCGCTCCGTGGCAGGGGTGTTGACCGTCTACCTCAATCCGTGGCAGGGGTGTTGACCGTGTACCTCAATCCGTAGCAGGGGTGTTGACCATCTACTCCGCTCTCTAGCAGGGGTGTTGTCCGACTACCCTGCTCCGTGACCGGGGTGTTGACCGTCTACTCCACTCCGTGGCAGGGCTGTTGACCGACTACCCTGCTCCCTGGCAGGGGTGTTGACCGTCTACCCCGCTCCGTGGCAGTGGTGTTGACCGTCTACTCCGCTCCGTGGGATGGGTGTTGACCGTCTACTTCACTCTGTGGCAGGGGTGTTGACCGTCTACTCCGCTCCGTGGCAGGGGTGTTGCCCGTTTACTCCGCTCCACGACAGGGGTGTTGACAATGGGTGGATTTTCCTATTCAAATGGTGGGTCCACTGCCCCACCAACTTTGTGTTTTACCCCACCAACTTTTGTCAGATTTGAAGGTTTTCTGACGTTAAATGGTCATTTTCACCTTAGCCATGCAAAACAACCACCCAATATGACATTTCGCCCTACCAACTTTTTCTGAAAAGCTCCACCCAAGGTGTTGACCGTCTATTCCGATCCGTGGCAGGGGTGTTGACCGTCAACTCCACTCCGTGGCAGGGGTGTTCACCGTCTACTCCACCCCGTGGCCGGGGTGTTGACCATCTACCACGCTCTGTGGCAGGAGTGTTGACCGTCTACCTCATTCCGTGGCAAGGTTGTTGACCGTCTACCTCAATCCGTGTCAGGGGTGTTGACCGTCTACTCCACTCCGTGGTAGGGGTGTTGACCGTCTACTCCGATCCGTGGCAGGGGTGTTGACCATCTACCACGCTCCGTGGCAGGGGTGTTGACCGTCTACCTCAATCCGTGGCAGGGGTGTTGACCGTCTACCTCAATCCGTGGCAGGGGTGTTGACCGTCTACCTCAATCCGTAGCAGGGGTGTTGACCATCTACTCCGCTCTCTAGCAGGGGTGTTGATCTTCTACCCCGCTCCGTGACCGGGGTGATGACCGTCTACTCTGCTCCGTGGCAGGGCTGTTGACCGTCTACTCCGCTCCGTGGTAGGGGTGTTGACCGACTGCCCTGCTCCGTGGCAGGGGTGTTGACCGTCTACTCCGCTTCGTGACAGGGGTGTTGACCGTTTACTCCGCTCAGTGACAAGGGTGTTGACCGTCTACCCCGCTCCGTAGCAGGGGTGATGACCGTCTACTCCGCTCCGTGGCAGGGGTGTTGACTGTCAACTCCGCTCCATGGCCGGGGTGTTGACCGTATACCCCGCTCCGTGGCAGGGGTGTTGACCGTCTACTCCGCTCCGTGGTAGGGGTGTTGACCGACTGCCCTGCTCCGTGGCAGGGGTGTTGACCGTCTACCGCGCTCCGTGGCCGGGGTGTTGACCGACTACCCTGCTCCGTGGCAGGGGTGTTGACCGTCTACCCCGCTCCGTGGCAGGGGTGTTGACCGTCTACTCCGCTCCTTGGCCGGGGTGTTGACCGTCTACCCCGCTCCATGGCAGGGGTGTTGACCGTCTACTCCGCTCCGTGGTAGGGGTGTTGACCGACTACCCTGCTCCGTGGCAGGGGTGTTGAGCGTCTTCCGCGCTCCGTGGCAGGGGTGTTGACCGTCTACTCGGCTTCGTGGCAGGGGTGTTGACCGTCTACCCCGCCCCGTGACAGGGGGTTGACCGTTTACTCCGCTCCGTGGCAGGGGTGTTGACCGTCTACTCCTCTCCGTGGCAGGGGTGTTGACGTCTACTCCACGACGTGGCAGGTGTGTTGACCGTCTCTTCCGCTCCGTGGCCGGGGTGTTGATCGTCTACCCCGATCCGTGGTAGGGTGTTGACCGTCTACTCCGCTCGGTGAAAAGGGTGTTGACCGTCTACTCCGCTTTGTGGCAGGGGTGTTGACCGTCTGCTCCGCTCCGTGGCAGGGGTGTTGACCGTCTACCCCGCTCCGTGGCAGGGGTGTTGACCGTCTGCTCCGCTCCGTGGCAGGTGTCTTGACCATCTACTCCGCTCCGTGGTAGGGGTGTTGACCGTCTACTTCGCTCCGTGGCAGGGGTGTTGACCGTCTGCTCCGCTCCGTGGCAGGGGTGTTGACCGTCTACCCCGCTCCGTGGCAGGGGTGTTGACCGTCTGCTCCGCTCCGTGGCAGGTGTCTTGACCATCTACTCCGCTCCGTGGTAGGGGTGTTGACCGTCTACTCCGCTCCGTGGCAGGGGTGTTGACCGTTTACTCCGCTCAGTGACAAGGGTGTTGACCGTCTACCCCGCTCCGTAGCAGGGGTGTTGACCGTCTACTCCGCTCCGTGGCGGGGTGTTGACCGTCTACCCCGTTCCGTGGCAGGGGTGTTGACCATCTACTCCGCTCCGTGGCAGGGGTGTTGACCGTCTACTCCGCTCCGTGGCAGAGGTGTTGTTCGTCTACCCCGCAAAGGGGCAGTGGTGTTGACCATCTACCCTGCTCCGTGGCAGGGGTGTTGATCGTCTACCCTGCTCCGTGGCAGGGGTGTTGACCGTCTACTCCGCTCCGTGGCAGGGGTGTTGACCGTCCATTTTGCTTCGTGGCAGGGGTGCTGACCATCTACTCCACTTCGTGGCATAGGTGTTGACCGTCTACTCCGCTCCGTGGCAGAGGTGTTGACCGTCTAATCCGCTCCGTGGAAGGGGTGTTGACCATCTACTCCGCTCCGTGACAGGGGTCTTGACCATCTACTCCGCTCCGTGGCAGGAGTGTTGACCGTCTACTCCGCTGCGTGGCAGGGTGTTGACTGTCTACCCCGCTCCGTGGCAGGGGTGTTGACCGTCTACTCCGCTCCGTGGCAGGGGTGTTGACCGTCTACTCTACTCATTGGCAGGGGTGTTGACCGTCTACTCTGCCTCGTGGCAGGGGTGTTGACTGTCTACCCCGCTCCGTGGCAGGGGTGTTCACCGTCTACCTCAATCCGTGGCAGGGGTGTTGACCGTCTACCTCAATCCGTGACAGGGGTGTTGACCGTCTACCTCAATCCGTGACAGGAATGTTGACTGTCTACCCCGCTCCGTGGCAGTGGTGTTGACCGTCTACTCCGCTCCGTGGCAGAGGTGTTGACCGTCTACCCCGCAAAGGGGCAGTGGTGTTGACCGTCTACCCTGCTCCGTGGCAGGGGTGTTGACCGTCTACCCTGCTCCGTGGCAGGGGTGTTGACCGTTTACTCCGCTCCACGACAGGGTGTTGACCATGGGTGGAGTTTCCTATTCAAATGGTGGGACCACTGTCCCACCAACTTTGTGTTTTACCCCACCAACTTTTGTCAGATTTGAAGGTTTTCTGACGTTAAATGGTCATTTTCACCATAGACATGCAAAACAGCCACCCAATATGACATTTCGCCCTTCCAACTTTTTCTGAAAAGCTCCACCCAAGGTGTTGACCGTCTACTCCGATCCGTGGCAGGGGTGCTGACCGTCAATTCCACCCCGTGGCAGGGGTGTTGACCGTCTACTCCGCCCCGTGGCCGGGGTGTTGACCATCTACCACGCTCTTTGGCAGGGGTGTTGACCGTCTACCTCAATCCGTGGTAAGGGTGTTATCCGTCTACCTCAATCCGTGACAGGGGTGTTGACCGTCTACTCCACTCCGTGGGAGGGGTGTTGACCGTCTACTCCGATCCGTGGCAGGGGTGTTGACCGTCAACTCCATTCCGTGGCAGGGGTGTTGACCCTCTACTCCGCCCCGTGGCCGGGGTGTTGACCATCTACAACGCTCCGTTTCAGGGGTGTTGACCGTCTACCTCAATCCGTGGCAGGGGTGTTGACCGTCTACCTCAATCCGTGGCAGGGGTGTTGACCGTCTACCTCAATCCGTACCAGGGGTGTTGACCATCTACGCCGCTCTCTAGCAGGGGTGTTGATCGTCTACCCCGCTCCGTGACCGGGGTGTTGACCGTCTACTCCACTGCGTGCCCGGGGTGTTGACCGTCGACCCCGCCCCGTGGCAGGGGTGTTGGCCGTCTACTCCGCCCCATGGCAGGAGTGTTGTCCGACTACCCTGCTCCGTGACCGGGGTGTTGACCGTCTACTCCGCTCCGTGGCAGGGGTGTTGACCGTCTACTCCCGCTCCGTGGCAGGGATGTTGACCGTCTACCCCGCTCCGTGGCAGGGGTGTTGACCGTCTACTCCGCTCCGTGGCAGGGGTGTTGACCGACTACCCTGTTCCGTGGCAGGGGTGTTGACCGTCTACCCCGCTCCGTGGCAGGGGTGTTGACCGTCTACTCCGCTCCGTGGCCGGGGTGTTGACCGTCTACCCCGCTCCACGGCAGGGGTGTTGACCGTCTACTTCGCTCCGTGGCAGGGGTATTGAGCGTCTACCGCGCTCCTTGGCAGGGGTGTTGACCGTCTACTCTGCTCCGTGTCCGGGGTGTTGTCCGTCTACCCCGCCCCGTGGCAGGGGGGTTGACCGTCTACTCCGCTCCGTGGCAGGGGTGTTGACTGTCTACTCCTCTCCGTGGCAGGGATGTTGACCGTCTACTCCACGACGTGGCAGGGGTGTTGACCGTCTATTCCGCTCCGTGGCCGGGGTGTTGATCGTCTACCCCGCTCCGTGGTAGGGTGTTGACCGTCTACTCCGCTCCGTGACAGGGGTGTTGACCGTCTATTCCGCTCTGTGGCAGGGGTGTTGACCGTCTGCTCCGCTCCGTGGCAGGGGTGTTGACCATCTACTCCGCTCCGTGGCAGGGGTGTTGACCGTCTACTCATATCCGTGGCCGGGGTGTTGACCGTCTAATCCGCTCCATGGCAGGGGTGTTGACCGTCTATACCGCTCTGTGGCCGGGGTGTTGACCATCTACTCCGCTCTATGGCAGGGGTGTTGACCGTCTACTCCGCTTCGTGGCCGGGGTGTTGACCGTCTACTCCGCTCCGTGACAGGGGTGTTGGCCGTCTAACTCAATCCGTGGCAGGGGTGTTGACCGTCCATTCTGTTCCGTGGCAGGGGTGTTGACCGTCTTCTCCTCTCCGTGGCAGAGGTGTTGATCGTCTACTCTGATCCGACGCAGGGTGTTGACCGTCTACCCTGCTCCGTGGCAGGGGTCTTGACCATCTACCTCAATCCGGGACAGGGGTGTTGCCCATCTACTCCGCTCCGTGGTAGGGGTGTTGACTGTCTACTCCGCTCCGTGGCATGGGTGTTGACCGTCTACTCCACTCCATGGCAGGGGTGTTGACCGTCTACTCTGCTCCGTGGGAAGAGTGTTGACCGTCTACTGCACTCCGTGGGAGAGGTGTTGACCGTCTACTCCGCTCCGTGGCAGGGGTGTTGGCCGTCTACTCCGCTCCGTGGCAGGGGTGTTGATCGTCTACTCCACTCCGTGGCAGGGGTGTTGACCGTCTACCCCGATCCGTGGCAAGGGTGTTGACCGTCTACTCCGCCCCGTGGCAGGGGTGTTGACCGTCTACCCCGCTCCGTGGCAGGGGTGTTGACCATCTACTCCGCTCTCTAGCAGGCGTGTTGATCGTCTACCCCGCTCCGTCACCGGGGTGTTGACCGTCTACCCCGCTCCGTGGCAGGAGTGTTGACCGTCTACCCTTCTCCGTGGGAGGCGTATTGACCGTCTACCCCGCTCCGTGGGAAAAGATGTTGACCGTCAACCCTGCTCCGTGGTAGGGGTGTTGACAGTCTACTCCGGTCCGTGGCATGGGTGTTAACCATCTACCCCACTCCGTGGGAGGGGTGGTGACCGTCTACTCCGCTCCGTGGCAGGGGTGTTGACCGTCTACCCCGCTCCGTGGCAGAGGTGTTGAACGTCTACCTCAATCCGTGACAGGGGTGTTGACCGTCTACCCCGCTCCGTGACAGGGGTTTTGACCGTCTACTCCGCTCCGTGGAAAGGGTGTAGACCGTCTACTCTGCTCCGTGGCAGGGATGTTGACCGTCTACCCGGCTCCGTGACAGGGGTGTTGATCGTCGACCCCACCCCGTGGCAGGGGTGTTGACTGTCTACCTCAATCCGTGAAAGGGGTTTTGACCATCTACCCCGCTCCGTGGGAGGGGTGGTGACCGTCTACCTCAATCCGTGACAGGGGTGTTGGTCGTCTACCCCACTCCGTGGGAGGGGTGTTGACCGTCTTCCCCGCTCCGTGGCAGGGGTGTTGACCGTCTACTCCTCTCCGTGGCAGGGGTGTTAACCGTCTACTCCACTCCGTGGCAGAGGTGTCGACCGTCTACTCCGCTCCGTGGCAGGGGTATTCACCGTCTACCTCAATCCGTGGCAGGGGTGTTGACCGTCTACCTCAATCCGTGGCAGGGGTGTTGACCGTCTACAATGCTCCGTGGCAGGGGTGTTGACCGTCTAACCCGCTCCATGACAGGGGTGTTGACCATCTACTCCGCGCCGTGGCCGGGGTGTTGACCGTCGACTCTGCTCCGTGGCAGGGGTGTTGACTGTCTGCCACGCTCTGTGACAGGGGTGTTGTCTGTTGACCGTCTACTCCGCCCCGTGGCCGGGGTGTTTACCATCTACCACGCTCCGTAGTAGGGGTGTTGACCATCTACTCCGCTCCGTGACAGGGGTGATGACAGTCTACTCCGCTCCGTGATAGGGGTGTTGACCGTCTTCTCCGCTCCGTGACAGGGATGTTGACCGTCTACTCCGCTCCGTGGCAGGGGTGTTGACCATCTACCCCGCTCCGTGTCCGGGGTGTTGACCGTCTTCTCGACTCCGTGGCAGGGGTGTTGACCGTCTACCCCGCTCCGTGGTGGGGTGTTCACCGTCTACTCCACTCCGTGGCAGGGGTGTTTACCGTCTATTCTGCTCGGTGGCTGGGGTGTTGACCGTGTACTCCGCTCCGTGGGAGGGGTGTTGACCGTCTACTCCGCTTCGTGACAGGGGTGTTGACCGTTTACTCCGCTCCGTCGCAAGGGTGTTCACCGTCTACCCCGCTCCGTGGCAGGGGTGTTTACCATCTACTCCGCTCCGTGGCAGGGGTGTTGACCGTCAACTCCGCTCCGTGGCAGGGGTGTTGACCGTCTACTTCCATCCGTAGCAGGGGTGTTGACCGTCTACCTCAATCCGTAGCAGGGGTGATGACCATCTACTCCGCTCTCTATCAAGGGTGTTGATCGTCTACCCCGCTCCGTGTCAGGGGTGTTCACCGTCTACTCCGCCCCGTGGCAGGGGTGTTGACCGTCTACCCCGCTCCGTGGCAGGGGAGTTGACCGTCTACTCCGCCCTATGGCAGGGGTGTTGACCGTCTACCCCGCTCCGTAACCGGGGTGTTGTTCGTCTACTCCGGTCCGTGGCAAGGGTGTTGACCGTCTACTTCGCTCCGTGGCAGGGATGTTGACCGTCTATCCCGCTCCGTGGCAGGGATCTTCACCATCTACTCCGCTCTATGACAGGGGTGTTGACCGTCTACCCCGCTCCGTGGCTGGGGTCTTGACCATCTACTCCGCTCTATGGCAGGGGTGTTGACCGTCTACCCCGCGAAGTGAAAGGGTGTTGACCGTCTACCCCGCTCTGTGGCAGGGGTGTTGACCATCTACCTCAATCCGTGACAGGGGTGTTGACCGTCTACTGCACTCCGTGGCAGGGTTGTTGAACGTCTACCTCAATCCATGACAGGGGTGTTGACCGTCTACTGAGCTCCGTGGCAGTGGTGTTGACCGTCTACCTCAATCCGTGACAGGGGTGTTGACCGTCTACTCCACTCCGGGGCAGGGGTGTTGACCGTCTACCCCGCTCCGTGGCCGGGGTGTTGACCGTCTACTCCACTCCGTGTCCGAGGTGTTGACCGTCTACTCCGCTCCTTGGCAGGGGTGTTGACCGTCTACTCCACTCCGTGGCAGCGGTGTTGATCGTCTACTCTGCTCCATCGCAGGGATGTTGACCGTCTACCTCAATCCGTGACAGGGGTGTTGACCGTCTACTCCGCTCCGGGGCAGGGGTGTTGACCGTCTACTCCACTCATTGACAGGGGTGTTGACCGTCTACCCCGCTCCCTGGCAGGGGTGATGACCGTCTACTCCGCTCCGTTGCAGGGGTGTTAACCGTCTACTCCACTCCGTGGCAGGGGTGTTGACCGTCTACCCCGCTCCGTGGTAGGGGTGTTGACCGTCTACCCCGCTCCGTGGCATGGGTGTTAACCGTCTACTCCACTCCGTGGCAGAGGTGTTGACCGTCTACTCCGCTCCGTGGCAGGGGTGTTCACCGTCTACCTCAATCCGTGGCAGGGGTGTTGACCGTAAACCCCAATCCGTGACAGGGGTGTTGACCGTCTACCCCGCTCTATGGCAGGGGTGTTGACCGTCTACCCCGCGAAGTGAAAGGGTGTTGACCGTCTACCCCGCTCTGTGGCAGGGGTGTTGTCCATCTACCTCAATCCGTGACAGGGGTGTTGACCGTCTACTGCACTCCGTGGCAGGGGTGTTGAACGTATACCTCAATCCATGACAGGGGTGTTGACCGTCTACTGAGCTCCGTGGCAGTTGTGTTGACCATCTACCTCAATCCGTGACAGGGGTGTTGACCGTCTACTCCACTCCGGGGCAGGGGTGTTGACCGTCTACCCCGCTCCGTGGCCGGGGTGTTGACCGTCTACTCCACTCCGTGTCCGAGGTGTTGACCGTCTACTCCGCTCCTTGGCAGGGGTGTTGACCGTCTACTCCACTCCGTGGCAGCGGTGTTGATCGTCTACTCTGCTCCATCGCAGGGATGTTGACCGTCTACCTCAATCCGTGACAGGGGTGTTGACCGTCTACTCCGCTCCGGGGCAGGGGTGTTGACCGTCTACTCCACTCAGTGACAGAGGTGTTGACCGTCTACCCCGCTCCCTGGCAGGGGTGATGACCGTCTACTCCGCTACGTTGCAGGGGTGTTAACCGTCTACTCCACTCCGTGGCAGGGGTGTTGACCGTCTACCCCGCTCCGTGGTAGGGGTGTTGACCGTCTACCCCGCTCCGTGGCATGGGTGTTAACCGTCTACTCCACTCCGTGGCAGAGGTGTTGACCGTCTACTCCGCTCCGTGGCAGGGGTGTTCACCGTCTACCTCAATCCGTGGCAGGGGTGTTGACCGTAAACCCCAATCCGTGACAGGGGTGTTGACCGTCTACCCCGCTCCGTGGCAGGGGTGTTGACCGTCTACCCCGCTCTCTGACAGGGGTGTTGACCATCTACTCCGCTCCGTGGCCGGTGTGTTGACCGCCTACTCTGCTCCGTGGCAGGGGTGTTGACCGTCTGCCACGCTCCGTGGGAGGGGTGTTGTCTGTTGACTGTCTACTCCGCTCCGTGGCAGGGGTGTTGACCGTCTACTCCTCTCCGTGGCCGGGATGTTGATCGTCTACCCCGCTCTGTGGCAGGGGTATTGATCGTCTACCCCACCCCGTGGCAGGGGTGTTAACCGTCTACCTCAATCCGTGGCAGGGGTATTGACCGTCTCCTCCGCTCCGTGCCAGGGGTGTTGACCGTCTACTCCGCCCCGTTGCCGGGGTGTTGGCCGTCTACTGCGCTCTGTGGCAGGGGTGTTGACCGTCTACTCCATTCCGTGGCAGGGGTATTGACCGTCTACTCCACTCCGTGGGAGGGGTGTTGCCCGTCTACTCCGCTCCGTGGCAGGGGTGTTGGCCGTCTACTCCGCTCCGTGACAGGGGTGTTGACCGTCTACTCCACTCCGTGGCAGGGTTGTTGACCGTCTACTCCACTCCGTGGCAGGGGTGTTGACCGTCCACTCCGCTCCGTGGCAGG
Organism: Chirona hameri; assembly: GCA_036785665.1. Lineage (NCBI taxonomy): Eukaryota > Metazoa > Arthropoda > Thecostraca > Balanomorpha > Balanidae > Chirona > Chirona hameri. Next base: position 247,589 of record JAXIVJ010000020.1, on the reverse strand, counting down.
GGTGTTGAACGTCTACTCCGCCCCGTGGCCGAGGTGTTGACCATCTACCACGCTCCGTGGCTGGGGTGTTCCCCGTCTACCTCAATTCGTGGCAGGGGTGTTGACCGTCTACCTCAATCCGTGGCAGGGGTCTTGACTATCTACTCCGCTCTATGCCAGGGGTGTTGACCGTCTACCCCGCGAAGCGAAAGGGTGTTGACCGTCTACCCCGCTCTGTGGCAGGGGTGTTGACCATCTACCTCAATCTGTGACAGGGGTGTTGACCGTCTACTGCACTCCGTGGCAAGGGTGTTGAACGTCTACCTCAATCCATGACAGGGGTGTTGACCGTCTACTGCGCTCCGTGGCAGTGGTGTTGACCCTCTACTCCGCTCCTTGGGATTGTGTTGACCGTCTTTTCTGCTCCGTGGCAGGGATGTTTTGCCGTCTGCCACGCCCCGTGGCAGGGGTGTTGTCTGTTGACTGTCTACTTCGCTCCGTGGCAGGGGTGTTGACCGTCTACTCCTCTCCGTGGCCGGGATGTTGATCGTCTACCCCGCAAAGTGAAAGGGTGTTGACCGTCTACCCCGCTCTGTGGCAGGGGTGTTGACCATCTACCTCAATCCGTGACAGGGGTGTTGACCGTCTACTGCACTCCGTGGCAGGGGTGTTGAACGTCTACCTCAATCCATGACAGGGGTGTTAACCGTCTACTGCGCTCCGTGGCAGGGGTGTTGACCGTCTACCTCAATCCGTGACAGGGGTGTTGACCGTCTACTGCACTCCGTGGCCGGGGTGTTGACCGTCTACCCCACTCCGTGACTGATGTGTTGACCGTCTACTCCGCCCCGTGGCCGGGGTGTTGACCGTCTACCCCACTCCGTGACGGGGGTGTTGACCGTCTACTCCGCTCCGTGGCAGGTTTGTTGACCATCTACACTGCTCCGTGGGAGGGGTGTTGACCGTCTACTCCGCTCCGTGGCAGGGGTGTTGACCGTCTACTCCGCTCCTTGACAGGGGTGTTGACCGTCTACCCTGCTCCGTGGAGGGGTGTTGACCATCTACCCTGCTCCGTGGGAGGGGTGGTGATCGTCTACTCCGCTCCGTGTCAGGGGTGTTGACCGTCAACTCCGCTCCGTGGCAGGGGTGTTGACCGTCTACTTCAATCCGTGGCAGGGGTGTTGACCGTCTACCTCAATCCGTAGCAGGGGTGTTGACCATCTACTCCGCTCTCTATCAAGGGTGTTGATCGTCTACCCTGCTCCGTGTCAGGGGTAATCACCGTCTACCCCGCCCCGTGGCAGGGGTGTTGACCGTCTACTCCGCCCCGTGGCAGGGGTGTTGACCATCTACCCCGTTCCGTGGGAGGGGTGTTGACCGTCTACTCCGCTTCGTGACAGGGGTGTATACCGTCTACTCCGCTCCGTGGCAAGGGTGTTGACCATCTACCCCGCTCCGTGGCAGGGATGTTGACCGTCTACTCCGCTCCGTGGCAGGGGTGTTGACCGTCAACTCCGCTCCATGGCAGGGGTGTTGATCGTCTACCCCGCTCTCTGGCAGTAGTTTTAACCGTCTATCCCGCTCCGTGGCCGGGATGTTGACCGTCTACTCCGCTCCGTGACAGGGGTATTGACCGTCTACTCCGCTCCGTGACAGGGGTGTTGACCGTCTACCTCAATCCGTGACCGGGCTGTTGACCGTCTACTCTGCTCCGTAGCAGGGGTGTTGACCGTCTACCTCAATCCGTGGCAGGGGTGTTGACCGTCTACCTCAATCCGTAACAGGGGTGTTGACCATCTACTCCGCTCTCTAGCAGGGGTGTTGATCGTCTACCCCGCTCCGTGACCGGGGTGTTGACCGTCTACTCCACTCCGTGCCCGGGGTGTTGACCGTCTCTTCCGCTCCGTGGCCGGGGTGTTGATCGTCTACCCCGCTCCGTGGTAGGGTGTTGACCGTCTACTCCGCTCCGTGGCAGGGGTGTTGGCCGTGTGCTCCGCTCCGTGGCAGGGGTGTTGACCTTCTACCCCGCTCCGTGGCAGGGGTGTTGACCGTCTACTCCGCTCCGTGGCAGGTGTCTTGACCATCTACTCCGCTCCGTGGTAGGGGTGTTGACCGTCTACTCCGCTCCGTGGCAGGGTGTTGACCGTCTACCCCGCTCCGTGGCGATGGTGTTGACCATCCACTCCACTCAGTGGTAGGGGTGTTGACCGTTTACTCCGCTCCATGGCAGAGGTGTTGACCGTCTACCCTGCAAAAGGGCAGTGGTGTTGACCGTCTACCCTGCTCCGTGGCAGGGGTGTTGACCGTCTACCTCGCTCCGTGGCAGGGGTGTTGGCCGTCTACTCCGCCCCGTGGCAGGGGTGTTGACCGGCTACCCCGCTCCTTGGGAGGGGTGTTGACCGTCTACTCCGCTCCGTGGCAGGGGTGTTGACCGTCTACCCCGCTCCGTGGCAGGGGTGTTGACCGTCTACTCCGCTCCGTGGCAGGGGTGTTGACCGTCTACTCTACTCATTGGTAGGGGTGTTGACCGTCTACTCTGCCTGTGGCAGGGGTGTTGACCGTCTACCCCGCTCCGTGGCAGGGATGTTCACCGTCTACCTCAATCCGTGGCAGGGGTGTTGACCGTCTACCTCAATCCGTGACAGGGGTGTTGACCGTCTACCTCAATCCGTGACAGGAATGTTGACTGTCTACCCCGCTCCGTGTCAGTGGTGTTGACCGTCTACTCCGCTCCGTGGCAGAGGTGTTGACCGTCTACCCCGCAAAGGGGCAGTGGTGTTGACCGTCTACCCTGCTCCGTGGCAGGGGTGTTGACCGTCTACCCTGCTCCGTGGCAGGGGTGTTGACCGTTTACTCCGCTCCACGACAGGGGTGTTGACCATGGGTGGAGTTTCCTATTCAAATGGTGGGACCACTGTCCCACCAACTTTGTGTTTTACCCCACCAACTTTTGTCAGATTTGAAGGTTTCCTGACGTTAAATGGTAATTTTCACCTTAGCCATGCAAAACAACCACTCAATATGACATTTCGCCCTACCAACTTTTTCTGTAAAGCTCCACCCAAGGTGTTCACCGTCTGCTCCGATCCGTGGCAGGGGTGTTGACCGTCAACTCCATTCCGTGGCAGGGGTGTTGACCGTCTACTCCGCCCCGTGGCCGGGTTGTTGACCATCTACCACGCTCCGTGGCAGGAGTGTTGACCATCTACTCCGCTCCGTGACAGGGGTGCTGACCGTCTACCCCGCTTCGTAACAGGGGTGTTGACCGACTACTCCGCTCTGTGACAGGGGTGTTGTTCGTCTACTCCGCTCCGTGACAGGGATGTTGACCGTCTACTCCGCTCCGTGGCAGGGGTGTTGACCATCTACCCCGCTCCGTGGACGGGGTGTTGACCGTCTACTCCACTCCATGGCAGGGGTGTTGACCGTCTACCCCGCTCCGTGGTGGGGTGTTGACCGTCTACTCCACTCCGTGATGGGGGTGTTGACCATTTACCACGCTCCGTGGCAGGGGTGTTGACCATCTACTCCGCTTCGTGACAGGGGTGTTGACCGTCTACCCCTCTATGTAACAGGGGTGTTGACCGACTACTCTGCTCTGTGACAGGGGTGTTGTTCGTCTACTCCGCTCCGTGACAGGGATGTGGACCGTCTACTCCGCTCCGTGGCAGGGGTGTTGACCATCGACCCCGCTCCGTGGCCGGTGTGTTGACCGTCTACTCCACTCCGTGGCAGGGGTGTTGACCGTCTACCCCGCTCCGTGGTGGGGTGTTGACCGTCTACTCCACTCCGTGACAGGGGTGTTGACCGTCTACTCCGCTCGGTGGCCGGGGTGTTGACCGTCTACTGCGCTCCGTGGCAGGGGTGTTGACCATCTACCCCGCTCCGTGGGAGGGGTGTTGACCGTCTACTCCGCTTCGTAACAGGGGTGTTGACCGTCTACTCCGCTCCGTCGCAAGGGTGTTGACCGTCTACCACGCTCCGTGGCAGGGGTGTTGACCGTCTATTCCGCTCCGTGGCAGGGGTGTTGACCGTCAACTCCGCCCCATGGCAGGAGTGTTGATCGTCTACCCCGCTCTCTGGCAGTGGTTTTAACCGTCTACCCCGCTCCGTGGGAGGGGTATTGACCATCTACTCCACTCCGTGGCAGGGGTGTTGACCGTCTACTCCACTCCTTGGCAGGGGTGTTGACCGTCTACCCCGCGCCGTGGGAGGGGTGTTGACCATCTACTCCACTCCGTGGTAGGGGTGTTGACCGTCTACCCTGCTCCGTGCCAGGGGTGTTGACCGTCTATTCCGCTCCGTAGCCGGGATGTTAACCGTCTACTCCGCTCCGTGACAGGGGTATTGACCGTCTACTCCGCTCCGTGACAGGGGTGTTGACCGTCTACCTCAATCCGTGGCAGGGGTGTTGACCGGCTACTCCGCTCCGCGGCAGGGATGTTGACCGTCTACTTCAATCCGTGGCAGGGGTGTTGACCGTCTACTCCACTCCGTGGCAAGGGTGTTGACCGTCTACTCTACTCCGTGGCATGGTTGTTGACCGTCTACTACGCTCTGTGACAGGGGTGTTGTTCGTCTACTCCGCTTCGTGACAGGGATGTTGACCGTCTACTCCGCTCTGTGGCAGGGGTGTTGACCATCTACCCCGCTCCGTGGCCGGGGTGTTGACCGTCTACTCCACTCCGTGGCAGGCGTGTTGACCGTCTACCCCACTCTGTGGTGGGGTGTTGACCATCTACTCCACTCCGTGGCAGGGGTGTTGACCGTCTACTCCGCTCGGTGGCCGGGGTGTTGACCGTCTACTCCGCTCCGTGGCAGGGGTGTTAACCGTCTACTCCGCTCCGTGGCAGGGATGTTGACCGTCTACTGTGCTCCGTGGCAGGGGTGTTGACCATCTATCCCGATCCGTGGCAGAGGTGTTTACCATCTACCCCGCTCCGTGAAAGTGGTGTTGATCGTCTACTCCGCTCCGTGGCAGGGGTGTTGATCGTCTACCCCGCTCCGTGGCAGGGGTGTTGACCGTCTACTCCGCCCCGTGGCCGGGATGTTGACCGTCTACCCCGCTCCGTGGCAGGGGTGTTGACCGTCTACTCCCGCTCCGTGGCAGGGGTTTTGACCGTCTACCCCGCTCCGTGGGAGGGGTGTTGACCATCTACTCCACTCCGTGGCAGGGGTGTTGACCATCTACTCCGCTCCGTGACACGGGTATTGACCGTCTACTCCGCTCCGTGACAGGGGTGTTGACCGTCTTCCTCAATCCGTGGCAGGGGTGTTGTTCGTCTACTCCGCTCCGTGACAGGGATGTTGACCGTCTACTCCGCTCCGTGGCAGGGGTGTTGACCGTCTACCTCAATCCGTGGCAGGGGTGTTGACCGTGTACCTCAATCCGTAGCAGGGGTGTTGACCATCTACTCCGCTCTCTAGCAGGGGTGTTGTCCGACTACCCTGCTCCGTGACAGGGGTGTTGAACGTCTACTCCGCTCTGTGGCAGGGGTGTTGACCGTCTACCCCCGTTCTGTGGCAGGGGTGTTGACCGTCTACCCCGCTCCGTGGCAGGGGTGTTGACCGTCTACCTCAATCCGTGGCAGGGGTGTTGACCGTGTACCTCAATCCGTAGCAGGGGTGTTGACCATCTACTCCGCTCTCTAGCAGGGGTGTTGTCCGACTACCCTGCTCCGTGACCGGGGTGTTGACCGTCTACTCCACTCCGTGGCAGGGCTGTTGACCGACTACCCTGCTCCCTGGCAGGGGTGTTGACCGTCTACCCCGCTCCGTGGCAGTGGTGTTGACCGTCTACTCCGCTCCGTGGGATGGGTGTTGACCGTCTACTTCACTCTGTGGCAGGGGTGTTGACCGTCTACTCCGCTCCGTGGCAGGGGTGTTGCCCGTTTACTCCGCTCCACGACAGGGGTGTTGACAATGGGTGGATTTTCCTATTCAAATGGTGGGTCCACTGCCCCACCAACTTTGTGTTTTACCCCACCAACTTTTGTCAGATTTGAAGGTTTTCTGACGTTAAATGGTCATTTTCACCTTAGCCATGCAAAACAACCACCCAATATGACATTTCGCCCTACCAACTTTTTCTGAAAAGCTCCACCCAAGGTGTTGACCGTCTATTCCGATCCGTGGCAGGGGTGTTGACCGTCAACTCCACTCCGTGGCAGGGGTGTTCACCGTCTACTCCACCCCGTGGCCGGGGTGTTGACCATCTACCACGCTCTGTGGCAGGAGTGTTGACCGTCTACCTCATTCCGTGGCAAGGTTGTTGACCGTCTACCTCAATCCGTGTCAGGGGTGTTGACCGTCTACTCCACTCCGTGGTAGGGGTGTTGACCGTCTACTCCGATCCGTGGCAGGGGTGTTGACCATCTACCACGCTCCGTGGCAGGGGTGTTGACCGTCTACCTCAATCCGTGGCAGGGGTGTTGACCGTCTACCTCAATCCGTGGCAGGGGTGTTGACCGTCTACCTCAATCCGTAGCAGGGGTGTTGACCATCTACTCCGCTCTCTAGCAGGGGTGTTGATCTTCTACCCCGCTCCGTGACCGGGGTGATGACCGTCTACTCTGCTCCGTGGCAGGGCTGTTGACCGTCTACTCCGCTCCGTGGTAGGGGTGTTGACCGACTGCCCTGCTCCGTGGCAGGGGTGTTGACCGTCTACTCCGCTTCGTGACAGGGGTGTTGACCGTTTACTCCGCTCAGTGACAAGGGTATTGACCGTCTACCCCGCTCCGTAGCAGGGGTGTTGACCGTCTACTCCGCTCCGTGGCAGGGGTGTTGACTGTCAACTCCGCTCCATGGCCGGGGTGTTGACCGTATACCCCGCTCCGTGGCAGGGGTGTTGACCGTCTACTCCGCTCCGTGGTAGGGGTGTTGACCGACTGCCCTACTCCGTGGCAGGGGTGTTGACCGTCTACCGCGCTCCGTGGCCGGGGTGTTGACCGACTACCCTGCTCCGTGGCAGGGGTGTTGACCGTCTACCCCGCTCCGTGGCAGGGGTGTTGACCGTCTACTTCGCTCCTTGGCCGGGGTGTTGACCGTCTACCCCGCTCCATGGCAGGGGTGTTGACCGTCTACTCCGCTCCGTGGTAGGGGTGTTGACCGACTACCCTGCTCCGTGGCAGGGGTGTTGAGCGTCTTCCGCGCTCCGTGGCAGGGGTGTTGACCGTCTACTCGGCTTCGTGGCAGGGGTGTTGACCGTCTACCCCGCCCCGTGACAGGGGGTTGACCGTTTACTCCGCTCCGTGGCAGGGGTGTTGACCGTCTACTCCTCTCCGTGGCAGGGGTGTTGACCGTCTACTCCACGACGTGGCAGGTGTGTTGACCGTCTCTTCCGCTCCGTGGCCGGGGTGTTGATCGTCTACCCCGATCCGTGGTAGGGTGTTGACCGTCTACTCCGCTCGGTGAAAAGGGTGTTGACCGTCTACTCCGCTCCGTGGCAGGGGTGTTGACCGTCTGCTCCGCTCCGTGGCAGGGGTGTTGACCGTCTACCCCGCTCCGTGGCAGGGGTGTTGACCGTCTGCTCCGCTCCGTGGCAGGTGTCTTGACCATCTACTCCGCTCCGTGGTAGGGGTGTTGACCGTCTACTCCGCTCCGTGGCAGGGGTGTTGACCGTCTGCTCCGCTCCGTGGCAGGGGTGTTGACCGTCTACCCCGCTCCGTGGCAGGGGTGTTGACCGTCTGCTCCGCTCCGTGGCAGGTGTCTTGACCATCTACTCCGCTCCGTGGTAGGGGTGTTGACCGTCTACTCCGCTCCGTGGCAGGGGTGTTGACCGTTTACTCCGCTCAGTGACAAGGGTGTTGACCGTCTACCCCGCTCCGTAGCAGGGGTGTTGACCGTCTACTCCGCTCCGTGGCGGGGTGTTGACCGTCTACCCCGTTCCGTGGCAGGGGTGTTGACCATCTACTCCGCTCCGTGGCAGGGGTGTTGACCGTCTACTCCGCTCCGTGGCAGAGGTGTTGTTCGTCTACCCCGCAAAGGGGCAGTGGTGTTGACCATCTACCCTGCTCCGTGGCAGGGGTGTTGATCGTCTACCCTGCTCCGTGGCAGGGGTGTTGACCGTCTACTCCGCTCCGTGGCAGGGGTGTTGACCGTCCATTTTGCTTCGTGGCAGGGGTGCTGACCATCTACTCCACTTCGTGGCATAGGTGTTGACCGTCTACTCCGCTCCGTGGCAGAGGTGTTGACCGTCTAATCCGCTCCGTGGAAGGGGTGTTGACCATCTACTCCGCTCCGTGACAGGGGTCTTGACCATCTACTCCGCTCCGTGGCAGGAGTGTTGACCGTCTACTCCGCTGCGTGGCAGGGTGTTGACTGTCTACCCCGCTCCGTGGCAGGGGTGTTGACCGTCTACTCCGCTCCGTGGCAGGGGTGTTGACCGTCTACTCTACTCATTGGCAGGGGTGTTGACCGTCTACTCTGCCTCGTGGCAGGGGTGTTGACTGTCTACCCCGCTCCGTGGCAGGGGTGTTCACCGTCTACCTCAATCCGTGGCAGGGGTGTTGACCGTCTACCTCAATCCGTGACAGGGGTGTTGACCGTCTACCTCAATCCGTGACAGGAATGTTGACTGTCTACCCCGCTCCGTGGCAGTGGTGTTGACCGTCTACTCCGCTCCGTGGCAGAGGTGTTGACCGTCTACCCCGCAAAGGGGCAGTGGTGTTGACCGTCTACCCTGCTCCGTGGCAGGGGTGTTGACCGTCTACCCTGCTCCGTGGCAGGGGTGTTGACCGTTTACTCCGCTCCACGACAGGGTGTTGACCATGGGTGGAGTTTCCTATTCAAATGGTGGGACCACTGTCCCACCAACTTTGTGTTTTACCCCACCAACTTTTGTCAGATTTGAAGGTTTTCTGACGTTAAATGGTCATTTTCACCATAGACATGCAAAACAGCCACCCAATATGACATTTCGCCCTTCCAACTTTTTCTGAAAAGCTCCACCCAAGGTGTTGACCGTCTACTCCGATCCGTGGCAGGGGTGCTGACCGTCAATTCCACCCCGTGGCAGGGGTGTTGACCGTCTACTCCGCCCCGTGGCCGGGGTGTTGACCATCTACCACGCTCTTTGGCAGGGGTGTTGACCGTCTACCTCAATCCGTGGTAAGGGTGTTATCCGTCTACCTCAATCCGTGACAGGGGTGTTGACCGTCTACTCCACTCCGTGGGAGGGGTGTTGACCGTCTACTCCGATCCGTGGCAGGGGTGTTGACCGTCAACTCCATTCCGTGGCAGGGGTGTTGACCCTCTACTCCGCCCCGTGGCCGGGGTGTTGACCATCTACAACGCTCCGTTTCAGGGGTGTTGACCGTCTACCTCAATCCGTGGCAGGGGTGTTGACCGTCTACCTCAATCCGTGGCAGGGGTGTTGACCGTCTACCTCAATCCGTACCAGGGGTGTTGACCATCTACGCCGCTCTCTAGCAGGGGTGTTGATCGTCTACCCCGCTCCGTGACCGGGGTGTTGACCGTCTACTCCACTGCGTGCCCGGGGTGTTGACCGTCGACCCCGCCCCGTGGCAGGGGTGTTGGCCGTCTACTCCGCCCCATGGCAGGAGTGTTGTCCGACTACCCTGCTCCGTGACCGGGGTGTTGACCGTCTACTCCGCTCCGTGGCAGGGGTGTTGACCGTCTACTCCCGCTCCGTGGCAGGGATGTTGACCGTCTACCCCGCTCCGTGGCAGGGGTGTTGACCGTCTACTCCGCTCCGTGGCAGGGGTGTTGACCGACTACCCTGTTCCGTGGCAGGGGTGTTGACCGTCTACCCCGCTCCGTGGCAGGGGTGTTGACCGTCTACTCCGCTCCGTGGCCGGGGTGTTGACCGTCTACCCCGCTCCACGGCAGGGGTGTTGACCATCTACTTCGCTCCGTGGCAGGGGTATTGAGCGTCTACCGCGCTCCTTGGCAGGGGTGTTGACCGTCTACTCTGCTCCGTGTCCGGGGTGTTGTCCGTCTACCCCGCCCCGTGGCAGGGGGGTTGACCGTCTACTCCGCTCCGTGGCAGGGGTGTTGACTGTCTACTCCTCTCCGTGGCAGGGATGTTGACCGTCTACTCCACGACGTGGCAGGGGTGTTGACCGTCTATTCCGCTCCGTGGCCGGGGTGTTGATCGTCTACCCCGCTCCGTGGTAGGGTGTTGACCGTCTACTCCGCTCCGTGACAGGGGTGTTGACCGTCTATTCCGCTCTGTGGCAGGGGTGTTGACCGTCTGCTCCGCTCCGTGGCAGGGGTGTTGACCATCTACTCCGCTCCGTGGCAGGGGTGTTGACCGTCTACTCATATCCGTGGCCGGGGTGTTGACCGTCTAATCCGCTCCATGGCAGGGGTGTTGACCGTCTATACCGCTCTGTGGCCGGGGTGTTGACCATCTACTCCGCTCTATGGCAGGGGTGTTGACCGTCTACTCCGCTTCGTGGCCGGGGTGTTGACCGTCTACTCCGCTCCGTGACAGGGGTGTTGGCCGTCTAACTCAATCCGTGGCAGGGGTGTTGACCGTCCATTCTGTTCCGTGGCAGGGGTGTTGACCGTCTTCTCCTCTCCGTGGCAGAGGTGTTGATCGTCTACTCCGATCCGACGCAGGGTGTTGACCGTCTACCCTGCTCCGTGGCAGGGGTCTTGACCATCTACCTCAATCCGGGACAGGGGTGTTGCCCATCTACTCCGCTCCGTGGTAGGGGTGTTGACTGTCTACTCCGCTCCGTGGCATGGGTGTTGACCGTCTACTCCACTCCATGGCAGGGGTGTTGACCGTCTACTCTGCTCCGTGGGAAGAGTGTTGACCGTCTACTGCACTCCGTGGGAGAGGTGTTGACCGTCTACTCCGCTCCGTGGCAGGGGTGTTGGCCGTCTACTCCGCTCCGTGGCAGGGGTGTTGATCGTCTACTCCACTCCGTGGCAGGGGTGTTGACCGTCTACCCCGATCCGTGGCAAGGGTGTTGACCGTCTACTCCGCCCCGTGGCAGGGGTGTTGACCGTCTACCCCGCTCCGTGGCAGGGGTGTTGACCATCTACTCCGCTCTCTAGCAGGCGTGTTGATCGTCTACCCCGCTCCGTCACCGGGGTGTTGACCGTCTACCCCGCTCCGTGGCAGGAGTGTTGACCGTCTACCCTTCTCCGTGGGAGGCGTATTGACCGTCTACCCCGCTCCGTGGGAAAAGATGTTGACCGTCAACCCTGCTCCGTGGTAGGGGTGTTGACAGTCTACTCCGGTCCGTGGCATGGGTGTTAACCATCTACCCCACTCCGTGGGAGGGGTGGTGACCGTCTACTCCGCTCCGTGGCAGGGGTGTTGACCGTCTACCCCGCTCCGTGGCAGAGGTGTTGAACGTCTACCTCAATCCGTGACAGGGGTGTTGACCGTCTACCCCGCTCCGTGACAGGGGTTTTGACCGTCTACTCCGCTCCGTGGAAAGGGTGTAGACCGTCTACTCTGCTCCGTGGCAGGGATGTTGACCGTCTACCCGGCTCCGTGACAGGGGTGTTGATCGTCGACCCCACCCCGTGGCAGGGGTGTTGACTGTCTACCTCAATCCGTGAAAGGGGTTTTGACCATCTACGCCGCTCCGTGGGAGGGGTGGTGACCGTCTACCTCAATCCGTGACAGGGGTGTTGGCCGTCTACCCCACTCCGTGGGAGGGGTGTTGACCGTCTTCCCCGCTCCGTGGCAGGGGTGTTGACCGTCTACTCCTCTCCGTGGCAGGGGTGTTAACCGTCTACTCCACTCCGTGGCAGAGGTGTCGACCGTCTACTCCGCTCCGTGGCAGGGGTATTCACCGTCTACCTCAATCCGTGGCAGGGGTGTTGACCGTCTACCTCAATCCGTGGCAGGGGTGTTGACCGTCTACAATGCTCCGTGGCAGGGGTGTTGACCGTCTAACCCGCTCCATGACAGGGGTGTTGACCATCTACTCCGCGCCGTGGCCGGGGTGTTGACCGTCGACTCTGCTCCGTGGCAGGGGTGTTGACTGTCTGCCACGCTCTGTGACAGGGGTGTTGTCTGTTGACCGTCTACTCCGCCCCGGTGGCCGGGGTGTTTACCATCTACCACGCTCCGTAGTAGGGGTGTTGACCATCTACTCCGCTCCGTGACAGGGGTGATGACAGTCTACTCCGCTCCGTGATAGGGGTGTTGACCGTCTTCTCCGCTCCGTGACAGGGATGTTGACCGTCTACTCCGCTCCGTGGCAGGGGTGTTGACCATCTACCCCGCTCCGTGTCCGGGGTGTTGACCGTCTTCTCGACTCCGTGGCAGGGGTGTTGACCGTCTACCCCGCTCCGTGGTGGGGTGTTCACCGTCTACTCCACTCCGTGGCAGGGGTGTTTACCGTCTATTCTGCTCGGTGGCTGGGGTGTTGACCGTGTACTCCGCTCCGTGGGAGGGGTGTTGACCGTCTACTCCGCTTCGTGACAGGGGTGTTGACCGTTTACTCCGCTCCGTCGCAAGGGTGTTCACCGTCTACCCCGCTCCGTGGCAGGGGTGTTGACCATCTACTCCGCTCCGTGGCAGGGGTGTTGACCGTCAACTCCGCTCCGTGGCAGGGGTGTTGACCGTCTACTTCCATCCGTAGCAGGGGTGTTGACCGTCTACCTCAATCCGTAGCAGGGGTGATGACCATCTACTCCGCTCTCTATCAAGGGTGTTGATCGTCTACCCCGCTCCGTGTCAGGGGTGTTCACCGTCTACTCCGCCCCGTGGCAGGGGTGTTGACCGTCTACCCCGCTCCGTGGCAGGGGAGTTGACCGTCTACTCCGCCCTATGGCAGGGGTGTTGACCGTCTACCCCGCTCCGTAACCGGGGTGTTGTTCGTCTACTCCGGTCCGTGGCAAGGGTGTTGACCGTCTACTTCGCTCCGTGGCAGGGATGTTGACCGTCTATCCCGCTCCGTGGCAGGGATCTTCACCATCTACTCCGCTCTATGACAGGGGTGTTGACCGTCTACCCCGCTCCGTGGCTGGGGTCTTGACCATCTACTCCGCTCTATGGCAGGGGTGTTGACCGTCTACCCCGCGAAGTGAAAGGGTGTTGACCGTCTACCCCGCTCTGTGGCAGGGGTGTTGACCATCTACCTCAATCCGTGACAGGGGTGTTGACCGTCTACTGCACTCCGTGGCAGGGTTGTTGAACGTCTACCTCAATCCATGACAGGGGTGTTGACCGTCTACTGAGCTCCGTGGCAGTGGTGTTGACCGTCTACCTCAATCCGTGACAGGGGTGTTGACCGTCTACTCCACTCCGGGGCAGGGGTGTTGACCGTCTACCCCGCTCCGTGGCCGGGGTGTTGACCGTCTACTCCACTCCGTGTCCGAGGTGTTGACCGTCTACTCCGCTCCTTGGCAGGGGTGTTGACCGTCTACTCCACTCCGTGGCAGCGGTGTTGATCGTCTACTCTGCTCCATCGCAGGGATGTTGACCGTCTACCTCAATCCGTGACAGGGGTGTTGACCGTCTACTCCGCTCCGGGGCAGGGGTGTTGACCGTCTACTCCACTCATTGACAGGGGTGTTGACCGTCTACCCCGCTCCCTGGCAGGGGTGATGACCGTCTACTCCGCTCCGTTGCAGGGGTGTTAACCGTCTACTCCACTCCGTGGCAGGGGTGTTGACCGTCTACCCCGCTCCGTGGTAGGGGTGTTGACCGTCTACCCCGCTCCGTGGCATGGGTGTTAACCGTCTACTCCACTCCGTGGCAGAGGTGTTGACCGTCTACTCCGCTCCGTGGCAGGGGTGTTCACCGTCTACCTCAATCCGTGGCAGGGGTGTTGACCGTAAACCCCAATCCGTGACAGGGGTGTTGACCGTCTACCCCGCTCTATGGCAGGGGTGTTGACCGTCTACCCCGCGAAGTGAAAGGGTGTTGACCGTCTACCCCGCTCTGTGGCAGGGGTGTTGTCCATCTACCTCAATCCGTGACAGGGGTGTTGACCGTCTACTGCACTCCGTGGCAGGGGTGTTGAACGTATACCTCAATCCATGACAGGGGTGTTGACCGTCTACTGAGCTCCGTGGCAGTTGTGTTGACCGTCTACCTCAATCCGTGACAGGGGTGTTGACCGTCTACTCCACTCCGGGGCAGGGGTGTTGACCGTCTACCCCGCTCCGTGGCCGGGGTGTTGACCGTCTACTCCACTCCGTGTCCGAGGTGTTGACCGTCTACTCCGCTCCTTGGCAGGGGTGTTGACCGTCTACTCCACTCCGTGGCAGCGGTGTTGATCGTCTACTCTGCTCCATCGCAGGGATGTTGACCGTCTACCTCAATCCGTGACAGGGGTGTTGACCGTCTACTCCGCTCCGGGGCAGGGGTGTTGACCGTCTACTCCACTCAGTGACAGAGGTGTTGACCGTCTACCCCGCTCCCTGGCAGGGGTGTTGACCGTCTACTCCGCTCCGTGGCATGGGTGTTAACCGTCTACTCCACTCCGTGGCAGAGGTGTTGACCGTCTAATCCGCTCCGTGGTAGGGGTGTTGACCGTCTACTCTACTCCGTGGCAGGGGTGTTGACCGTCTACTCCACTCCGTGGCCGGGGTTGTTGACCGTCTACTCCGCTCCGTGGCTGGGGTGTTGATCGTCTACCCCGCTCCGTGGCAGGGGTGTTGACCGTCTACTCCGCCCCGTTGCCGGGGTGTTGACCTTCTACCCCGCTCCGTGGCAGGGGTGTTGACCGTCTACTCCGCTCCGTGGCAGGGATGTTGACCGTCTACCTCAATCCGTGGCAGGGGTGTTGACCGTGTACCTCAATCCGTAGCAGGGGTGTTGACCATCTACTCCGCTCTCTAGCAGGGGTGTTGTCCGACTACCCTGCTCTGTGACCGGGGTGTTGACCGTCTACTCTGCTCTGTGGCAGGGGTGTTGACCGTCTACCCCCGTTCCGTGGCAGTGGTGTTGACCGTCTACTCCGCTCCGTGGGAGGGGTGTTGACCGTCTACTCCACTCTGTGGCATGGGTGTTGACCGTCTACTCCGCTCCTTGGCAGGGGTGTTGACCGTCTACCCCGCAAAGGGGCAGTGGTGTTGACCGTCTATCCTGCTCCGTGGCCGGGGTGTTGACCGTCTACTCCGGTCCGTGGCCGGGGTGTTGACCGTCTACCCCGCTCCGTGGCAGGGGTGTTGACCGTCTATTCTGCTCCGTGGCATTGGTGTTGACCGTCTACTCCTCTCCTTGGCAGGGGTGTTGACTGTCTACTCCACTACGTGGCAGGGGTGTTGACCGTCTATTCCGCTCCGTGGCCGGGGTGTTAACCGTCTACCCCGCTCCGTGGCAGAGTGTTGACCGTCTACTCAGCTCCGTGACAGGGGTGTTGACCGTCTACTCCACTCCGCGGCAGGGGGTGTTGACCGTCTGCTCCGCTCCGTGGCAGGGGTGTTGACCGTCTACTCCGCTACGTGGCAGGGGTGTTGACCGTCTACTCCGCTCCTTGGTCGGGGCGTTGACCGTCTACTCTGCTCCGTGGCAAGGGTGTTGACCGTCTACTCCGCTCCGTGGCCGGGGTGTTGATCATCTACTCCGCTCTCTGGCAGGGGTGTTGACCGTCTACTCCGCTTCGTGACCAGGGTGTTGACCGTCTACCCCGCTCTGTTGCAGGGTGTTGACCGTCTACTCCGCTCCGGGGCAGTGGTGTTGGCCGTCTAACTTAATCCGTGGCAGGGGTGTTGACCGTCCATTCTGCTCCGTGGCAGGGGTGTTGACCGTCTACTCCACTCCGTGGTAGAGGTGTTGACCGTCTACTCGGATCCGTGGCAGGGGTGTTGACCGTCAACTCCATTCCGTGGCAGGGCTGTTGACCATCTACTCCGCCCCGTGGCCGGGGTATTGACCATCTACAACGCTCCGTGGCAGGGGTGTTGACCGTCTACCTCAATCCGTGACAGGGGTGTTGACCGTCTACCTCAATCCGTGGCAGGGGTGTTGACCGTCTACCTCAATCCGTAGCAGGGGTGTTGACCATCTTCTCCGCTCTCTAGCAGGGGTGTTGATCGTCTACCCCGCTCCGTGACCGGGGTGTTGACCGTCTACTCCACTCCGTGCCCGGGGTGTTGACCATCGACCCCGCTCCGTGGCAGGGGTGTTGGCTGTCTACTCCGCCCCATGGCAGGGGTGTTGTCCGACTACCCTGCTCCGTGACCGGGGTGTTGACCGTCTACTCCACTCCGTGGCAGGGGTGTTGACCGTCTACTCCAGCTCCGTGGCAGGGATGTTGACCGTCTACCCCGCTCCGTGGCAGGGGTGTTGACCGTCTACTCCGCTCCGTGGCAGGGGTGTTGACCGACTACCCTGCTCCGTGGCAGGGGTGTTGACCGTCTACCCCGCTCCGTGGTAGGGGTGTTGACCGTCTACTCCGCTCCGTGGCCGGGGTGTTGACCGTCTACCCCTCTCCATGGCAGGGGTGTTGACCGTCTACTCCGCTCCGTGGTAGGGGTGTTGACCGACTACCCTGCTCCGTGGCAGGGGTGTTGAGCGTCTACCGCGCTCCGTGGCAGGGGTGTTGACCGTCTACTCTGCTCAGTGGCAGGGGTGTTGACAGTCTGCCCCGCGCCGTGGCAGGGGGGTTGACCGTCTACTCCGCTCCGTGGCAGGGGTGTTGACCGTATACTACTCTCCGTGGCAGGGGTGTTGACCGTCTACTCCACGACGCGGCAGGTGTGTTGACCGTCTCTTCCGCTCCGTGGCCGGGGTGTTGATCGTCTACCCCGCTCCGTGGTAGGGTGTTGACCGTCTACTCCGCTCCGTGGCAGGGGTGTTGGCCGTGTGCTCCGCTCCGTGGCAGGGGTGTTGACCTTCTACCCCGCTCCGTGGCAGGGGTGTTGACCGTCTACTCCGCTCCGTGGCAGGTGTCTTGACCATCTACTCCGCTCCGTGGTAGGGGTGTTGACCGTCTACTCCGCTCCGTGGCAGGGTGTTGACCGTCTATCCTGCTCCGTGGCAGGGGTGTTGACCATCTACTCCGCTCTGTGGCATGGGTGGTGACCGTCTACTCCGCTCCGTGGCAGGGTGTTGACCGTCTACCCCGTTCTGTGGCAGGGGTGTTGACCATCTACTCCGCTCCGTGGCAGGGGTGTTGACCGTCTACTCCGCTCCGTGGCAGGGTGTTGACCGTCTACCCCGCTCCGTGGCGATGGTGTTGACCATCCACTCCACTCAGTGGTAGGGGTGTTGACCGTTTACTCCGCTCCATGGCAGAGGTGTTGACCGTCTACCACGCTCCGTGGCTGGGGTGTTCCCCGTCTACCTCAATTCGTGGCAGGGGTGTTGACCGTCTACCTCAATCCGTGGCAGGGGTCTTGACTATCTACTCCGCTCTATGCCAGGGGTGTTGACCGTCTACCCCGCGAAGCGAAAGGGTGTTGACCGTCTACCCCGCTCTGTGGCAGGGGTGTTGACCATCTACCTCAATCTGTGACAGGGGTGTTGACCGTCTACTGCACTCCGTGGCAAGGGTGTTGAACGTCTACCTCAATCCATGACAGGGGTGTTGACCGTCTACCCCGCTCCGTGACCGGGGTGTTGACCGTCTACTCCGGTCCGTGGCAAGGGTGTTGACCGTCTACTTCGCTCCGTGGCAGGGGTGTTGACCGTCTATCCCGCTCCGTGGCAGGGATCTTCACCATCTACTCCGCTCTAAGACAGGGGTGTTGACCGTCTACCCCGCTCCGTGGCTGGGGTCTTGACCATCTACTCCGCTCTATGGCAGGGGTGTTGACCGTCTACCCCGCGAAGTGAAAGGGTGTTGACCGTCTACCCCGCTCTGTGGCAGGGGTGTTGTCCATCTACCTCAATCCGTGACAGGGGTGTTGACCGTCTACTGCACTCCGTGGCAGGGGTGTTGAAAGTCTACCTCAATCCATGACAGGGGTGTTGACCGTCTACTGAGCTCCGTGGCAGTGGTGTTGACCGTCTACCTCAATCCGTGACAGGGGTGTTGACCGTCTACTCCACTCCGGAGCAGGGGTGATGACCGTCTACCCCGCTCCGTGGCCGGGGTGTTGACCGTCTACTCCACTCCGTGTCCGAGGTGTTGACCGTCTACTCCGCTCCTTGGCAGGGGTGTTGACCGTCTACTCCACTCCGTGGCAGCGGTGTTGATCGTCTACTCTGCTCCATCGCAGGGATGTTGACCGTCTACCTCAATCCGTGACAGGGGTGTTGACCGTCTACTCCGCTCCGGGGCAGGGGTGTTGACCGTCTACTCCACTCAGTCACAGGGGTGTTGACCGTCTACCCCGCTCCCTGGCAGGGGTGATGACCGTCTACTCCGCTCCGTTGCAGGGGTGTTAACCGTCTACTCCACTCCGTGACAGGGGTGTTGACCGTCTACCCCGCTCCGTGGTAGGGGTGTTGACCGTCTACCCCGCTCCGTGGCATGGGTGTTAACCGTCTACTCCACTCCGTGGCAGAGGTGTTGACCGTCTACTCCGCTCCGTGGCAGGGGTGTTCACCGTCTACCTCAATCCGTGGCAGGGGTGTTGACCGTAAACCCCAATCCGTGACAGGGGTGTAGACCGTCTACCGCTCCGTGGCAGGGGTGTTGACCGTCTACCCCGCTCTGTGACAGGGGTGTTGACCATCTACTCCGCTCCGTGGCCGGTGTGTTGACCGCCTACTCTGCTCCGTGGCAGGGGTGTTGACCGTCTGCCACGCTCCGTGGGAGGGGTGTTGTCTGTTGACTGTCTACTCCGCTCCGTGGCAGGGGTGTTGACCGTCTACTCCTCTCCGTGGCCGGGATGTTGATCGTCTACCCCGCTCTGTGGCAGGGGTATTGATCGTCTACCCCACCCCGTGGCAGGGGTGTTAACCGTCTACCTCAATCCGTGGCAGGGGTATTGACCCTCTCCTCCGCTCCGTGCCAGGGGTGTTGACCGTCTACTCCGCCCCGTTGCCGGGGTGTTGGCCGTCTACTGCGCTCTGTGGCAGGGGTGTTGACCGTCTACTCCATTCCGTGGCAGGGGTATTGACCGTCTACTCCACTCCGTGGGAGGGGTGTTGCCCGTCTACTCCGCTCCGTGGCAGGGGTGTTGGCCGTCTACTCCGCTCCGTGACAGGGGTGTTGACCGTCTACTCCACTCCGTGGCAGGGTTGTTGACCGTCTACTCCACTCCGTGGTAGGGGTGTTGACCGTCCACTCCGCTCCGTGGCAGGGGTGTTGAACGTCTACTCCGCCCCGTGGCCGAGGTGTTGACCATCTACCACGCTCCGTGGCTGGGGTGTTCCCCGTCTACCTCAATTCGTGGCAGGGGTGTTGACCGTCTACCTCAATCCGTGGCAGGGGTCTTGACTATCTACTTCGCTCTATGCCAGGGGTGTTGACCGTCTACCCCGCGAAGCGAAAGGGTGTTGACCGTCTACCCCGCTCTGTGGCAGGGGTGTTGACCATCTACCTCAATCTGTGACAGGGGTGTTGACCGTCTACTGCACTCCGTGGCAAGGGTGTTGAACGTCTACCTCAATCCATGACAGGGGTGTTGACCGTCTACTGCGCTCCGTGGCAGTGGTGTTGACCCTCTACTCCGCTCCTTGGGATTGTGTTGACCGTCTTTTCTGCTCCGTGGCAGGGATGTTTTGCCGTCTGCCACGCCCCGTGGCAGGGGTGTTGTCTGTTGACTGTCTACTTCGCTCCGTGGCAGGGGTGTTGACCGTCTACTCCTCTCCGTGGCCGGGATGTTGATCGTCTACCCCGCAAAGTGAAAGGGTGTTGACCGTCTACCCCGCTCTGTGGCAGGGGTGTTGACCATCTACCTCAATCCGTGACAGGGGTGTTGACCGTCTACTGCACTCCGTGGCAGGGGTGTTGAACGTCTACCTCAATCCATGACAGGGGTGTTAACCGTCTACTGCGCTCCGTGGCAGGGGTGTTGACCGTCTACCTCAATCCGTGACAGGGGTGTTGACCGTCTACTGCACTCCGTGGCCGGGGTGTTGACCGTCTACCCCACTCCGTGACTGATGTGTTGACCGTCTACTCCGCCCCGTGGCCGGGGTGTTGACCGTCTACCCCACTCCGTGACGGGGGTGTTGACCGTCTACTCCGCTCCGTGGCAGGTTTGTTGACCATCTACACTGCTCCGTGGGAGGGGTGTTGACCGTCTACTCCGCTCCGTGGCAGGGGTGTTGACCGTCTACCCTGCTCCGTGGCAGGGGAGTTGACCGTCTACTCCGCCCTGTGGCAGGGGTGTTGACCGTCTACCCCGCTCCGTGACCGGGGTGTTGACCGTCTACTCCGGTCCGTGGCAAGGGTGTTGACCGTCTACTTCGCTCCGTGGCAGGGGTGTTGACCGTCTACTCCGCTCCGTGGCAGGGATCTTGACCATCTACTCCGCTCTATGGCAGGGGTGTTGACCGTCTACCCCGCTCCGTGGCTGGGGTCTTGACCATCTACCCCGCTCTATGGCAGGGGTGTTGACCGTCTACCCCGCGAAGTGAAAGGGTGTTGACCGTCTACCCCGCTCTGTGGCAGGGGTGTTGACCATCTACCTCAATCCGTGACAGGGGTGTTGACCGTCTACTGCACTCCGTGGCAGGGGTGTTGAACGTCTACCTCAATCCATGACAGGGGTGTTGACCGTCTACTGAGCTCCGTGGCAGTGGTGTTGACCGTCTACCTCAATCCGTGACAGGGGTGTTGACCGTCCACTCCACTCCGTGGCAGGGGTGTTGACCGTCTACCCCGCTCCGTGGCCGGGGTGTTGACCGTCTACTCCACTCCGTGTTTGAGGTGTTGACCGTCTACTCCGCTCCTTGGCAGGGGTGTTGACCGTCTACTCCACTCCGTGGCAGCGGTGTTGATCGTCTACTCTGCTCCATCGCAGGGATGTTGACCGTCTACCTCAATCCGTGACAGAGGTGTTGACCGTCTACTCCGCTCCGTGGCAGGGGTGTTGACCGTCTACTCCACTCAGTGACAGGGGTGTTGACCGTCTACCCCGCTCCCTGGCAGGGGTGATGACTGTCTACTCCGTTCCGTTGCAGGGGTGTTAACCGTCTACTCCACTCTGTGGCAGGGGTGTTGACCGTCTACCCCGCTCCGTGGTAGGGGTGTTGACCGTCTACTCCGCTCCGTGGCATGGGTGTTAACCGTCTACTCCACTCCGTGGCAGAGGTGTTGACCGTCTAATCCGCTCCGTGGTAGGGGTGTTGACCGTCTACTCTACTCCGTGGCAGGGGTGTTGACCGTCTACTCCACTCCGTGGCCGGGGTTGTTGACCGTCTACTCCGCTCCGTGGCTGGGGTGTTGATCGTCTACCCCGCTCCGTGGCAGGGGTGTTGACCGTCTACTCCGCCCCGTTGCCGGGGTGTTGACCGTCTACCCCGCTCCGTGGCAGGGGTGTTGACCGTCTACTCCGCTCCGTGGCAGGGATGTTGACCGTCTACCTCAATCCCTGGCAGGGGTGTTGACCGTGTACCTCAATCCGTAGCAGGGGTGTTGACCATCTACTCCGCTCTCTAGCAGGGGTGTTGTCCGACTACCCTGCTCTGTGACCGGGGTGTTGACCGTCTACTCTGCTCTGTGGCAGGGGTGTTGACCGTCTACCCCCGTTCCGTGGCAGTGGTGTTGACCGTCTACTCCGCTCCGTGGTAGGGGTGTTGACCGTCTACTCCACTCTGTGGCATGGGTGTTGACCGTCTACTCCGCTCCGTGGCAGGGGTGTTGACCGTCTACCCCGCAAAGGGGCAGTGGTGTTGACCGTCTTTCCTGCTCCGTGGCCGGGGTGTTGACCGTCTACTTCGGTCCGTGGCCGGGGTGTTGACCGTCTACCCCGCTCCGTGGCAGGGGTGTTGACCGTCTATTCTGCTCCGTGGCATTGGTGTTGACCGTCTACTCCTCTCCTTGGCAGGGGTGTTGACTGTCTACTCCACTACGTGGCAGGGGTGTTGACCGTCTATTCCGCTCCGTGGCCGGGGTGTTAACCGTCTACCCCGCTCCGTGGCAGAGTGTTGACCGTCTACTCAGCTCCGTGACAGGGGTGTTGACCGTCTACTCCGCTCCGCGGCAGGGGGTGTTGACCGTCTGCTCCGCTCCGTGGCAGGGGTGTTGACCGTCTACTCCGCTACGTGGCAGGGGTGTTGACCGTCTACTCCGCTCCTTGGTCGGGGCGTTGACCGTCTACTCTGCTCCGTGGCAAGGGTGTTGACCGTCTACTCCGCTCCGTGGACGGGGTGTTGATCATCTACTCCGCTCTCTGGCAGGGGTGTTGACCGTCTACTCCGCTTCGTGACCAGGGTGTTGACCGTCTACCCCGCTCTGTGGCAGGGTGTTGACCGTCTACTCCGCTCCGGGGCAGTGGTGTTGGCCGTCTAACTTAATCCGTGGCAGGGGTGTTGACCGTCCATTCTGCTCCGTTGCAGGGGTGTTGACCGTCTACTCCACTCCGTGGTAGAGGTGTTGACCGTCTACTCCGATCCGTGGCAGGGGTGTTGACCGTCAACTCCATTCCGTGGCAGGGCTGTTGACCATCTACTCCGCCCCGTGGCCGGGGTATTGACCATCTACAACGCTCCGTGGCAGGGGTGTTGACCGTCTACCTCAATCCGTGGCAGGGGTGTTGACCGTCTACCTCAATCCGTGGCAGGGGTGTTGACCGTCAACCTCAATCCGTAGCAGGGGTGTTGACCATCTACTCCGCTCTCTAGCAGGGGTGTTGATCGTCTACCCCGCTCCGTGACCGGGGTGTTGACCGTCTACTCCACTCCGTGCCCGGGGTGTTGACCATCGACCCCGCTCCGTGGCAGGGGTGTTGGCTGTCTACTCCGCCCCATGGCAGGGGTGTTGTCCGACTACCCTGCTCCGTGACCGGGGTGTTGACCGTCTACTCCACTCCGTGGCAGGGGTGTTGACCGTCTACTCCCGCTCCGTGGCAGGGATGTTGACCGTCTACCCCGCTCCGTGGCAGGGGTGTTGACCGTCTACTCCGCTCCGTGGCAGGGGTGTTGACCGACTACCCTGCTCCGTGGCAGGGGTGTTGACCGTCTACCCCGCTCCGTGGCAGGGGTGTTGACCGTCTACTCCGCTCCGTGGCCGGGGTGTTGACCGTCTACCCCTCTCCATGGCAGGGGTGTTGACCGTCTACTCCGCTCCGTGGTAGGGGTGTTGACCGACTACCCTGCTCCGTGGCAGGGGTGTTGAGCGTCTACCGCGCTCCGTGGCAGGGGTGTTGACCGTCTACTCTGCTCAGTGGCAGGGGTGTTGACAGTCTGCCCCGCGCCGTGGCAGGGGGGTTGACCGTCTACTCCGCTCCGTGGCAGGGGTGTTGACCGTCTACTCCTCTCCGTGGCAGGGGTGTTGGCCGTCTACTCCACGACGCGGCAGGTGTGTTGACCGTCTCTTCCGCTCCGTGGCCGGGGTGTTGATCGTCTACCCCGCTCCGTGGTAGGGTGTTGACCGTCTACTCCGCTCCGTGGCAGGGGTGTTGGCCGTGTGCTCCGCTCCGTGGCAGGGGTGTTGACCTTCTACCCCGCTCCGTGGCAGGGGTGTTGACCGTCTACTCCGCTCCGTGGCAGGTGTCTTGACCATCTACTCCGCTCCGTGGTAGGGGTGTTGACCGTCTACTCCGCTCCGTGGCAGGGTGTTGACCGTCTACCCCGCTCCGTGGCGATGGTGTTGACCATCCACTCCACTCAGTGGTAGGGGTGTTGACCGTTTACTCCGCTCCATGGCAGAGGTGTTGACCCTCTACCCTGCAAAAGGGCAGTGGTGTTGACCGTCTACCCTGCTCCGTGGCAGGGGTGTTGACCGTCTACCTCGCTCCGTGGCAGGGGTGTTGGCCGTCTACTCCGCCCCGTGGCAGGGGTGTTGACCGGCTACCCCGCTCCTTGGGAGGGGTGTTGACCGTCTACTCCGCTCCGTGGCAGGGGTGTTGACCGTCTACCCCGCTCCGTGGCAGGGGTGTTGACCGTCTACTCCGCTCCGTGGCAGGGGTGTTGACCGTCTACTCTACTCATTGGTAGGGGTGTTGACCGTCTACTCTGCCTGTGGCAGGGGTGTTGACCGTCTACCCCGCTCCGTGGCAGGGATGTTCACCGTCTACCTCAATCCGTGGCAGGGGTGTTGACCGTCTACCTCAATCCGTGAC
This sequence comes from Chirona hameri, assembly GCA_036785665.1. NCBI lineage: Eukaryota > Metazoa > Arthropoda > Thecostraca > Balanomorpha > Balanidae > Chirona > Chirona hameri. Next base: position 223,547 of record JAXIVJ010000020.1, on the reverse strand, counting down.
AGGGGTGTTGACCGTCTACCTCAATCCGTGACAGGAATGTTGACTGTCTACCCCGCTCCGTGTCAGTGGTGTTGACCGTCTACTCCGCTCCGTGGCAGAGGTGTTGACCGTCTACCCCGCAAAGGGGCAGTGGTGTTGACCGTCTACCCTGCTCCGTGGCAGGGGTGTTGACCGTCTACCCTGCTCCGTGGCAGGGGTGTTGACCGTTTACTCCGCTCCACGACAGGGGTGTTGACCATGGGTGGAGTTTCCTATTCAAATGGTGGGACCACTGTCCCACCAACTTTGTGTTTTACCCCACCAACTTTTGTCAGATTTGAAGGTTTCCTGACGTTAAATGGTAATTTTCACCTTAGCCATGCAAAACAACCACTCAATATGACATTTCGCCCTACCAACTTTTTCTGTAAAGCTCCACCCAAGGTGTTCACCGTCTGCTCCGATCCGTGGCAGGGGTGTTGACCGTCAACTCCATTCCGTGGCAGGGGTGTTGACCGTCTACTCCGCCCCGTGGCCGGGTTGTTGACCATCTACCACGCTCCGTGGCAGGAGTGTTGACCATCTACTCCGCTCCGTGACAGGGGTGCTGACCGTCTACCCCGCTTCGTAACAGGGGTGTTGACCGACTACTCCGCTCTGTGACAGGGGTGTTGTTCGTCTACTCCGCTCCGTGACAGGGATGTTGACCGTCTACTCCGCTCCGTGGCAGGGGTGTTGACCATCTACCCCGCTCCGTGGACGGGGTGTTGACCGTCTACTCCACTCCATGGCAGGGGTGTTGACCGTCTACCCCGCTCCGTGGTGGGGTGTTGACCGTCTACTACACTCCGTGATGGGGGTGTTGACCATTTACCACGCTCCGTGGCAGGGGTGTTGACCATCTACTCCGCTTCGTGACAGGGGTGTTGACCGTCTACCCCTCTATGTAACAGGGGTGTTGACCGACTACTCTGCTCTGTGACAGGGGTGTTGTTCGTCTACTCCGCTCCGTGACAGGGATGTGGACCGTCTACTCCGCTCCGTGGCAGGGGTGTTGACCATCGACCCCGCTCCGTGGCCGGTGTGTTGACCGTCTACTCCACTCCGTGGCAGGGGTGTTGACCGTCTACCCCGCTCCGTGGTGGGGTGTTGACCGTCTACTCCACTCCGTGACAGGGGTGTTGACCGTCTACTCCGCTCGGTGGCCGGGGTGTTGACCGTCTACTGCGCTCCGTGGCAGGGGTGTTGACCATCTACCCCGCTCCGTGGGAGGGGTGTTGACCGTCTACTCCGCTTCGTAACAGGGGTGTTGACCGTCTACTCCGCTCCGTCGCAAGGGTGTTGACCGTCTACCACGCTCCGTGGCAGGGGTGTTGACCGTCTATTCCGCTCCGTGGCAGGGGTGTTGACCGTCAACTCCGCTCCATGGCAGGAGTGTTGATCGTCTACCCCGCTCTCTGGCAGTGGTTTTAACCGTCTACCCCGCTCCGTGGGAGGGGTATTGACCATCTACTCCACTCCGTGGCAGGGGTGTTGACCGTCTACTCCACTCCTTGGCAGGGGTGTTGACCGTCTACCCCGCGCCGTGGGAGGGGTGTTGACCATCTACTCCACTCCGTGGTAGGGGTGTTGACCGTCTACCCTGCTCCGTGCCAGGGGTGTTGACCGTCTATTCCGCTCCGTAGCCGGGATGTTAACCGTCTACTCCGCTCCGTGACAGGGGTATTGACCGTCTACTCCGCTCCGTGACAGGGGTGTTGACCGTCTACCTCAATCCGTGGCAGGGGTGTTGACCGGCTACTCCGCTCCGCGGCAGGGGTGTTGACCGTCTACTTCAATCCGTGGCAGGGGTGTTGACCGTCTACTCCACTCCGTGGCAAGGGTGTTGACCGTCTACTCTACTCCGTGGCATGGTTGTTGACCGTCTACTACGCTCTGTGACAGGGGTGTTGTTCGTCTACTCCGCTTCGTGACAGGGATGTTGACCGTGTACTCCGCTCTGTGGCAGGGGTGTTGACCATCTACCCCGCTCCGTGGCCGGGGTGTTGACCGTCTACTCCACTCCGTGGCAGGCGTGTTGACCGTCTACCCCACTCTGTGGTGGGGTGTTGACCATCTACTCCACTCCGTGGCAGGGGTGTTGACCGTCTACTCCGCTCGGTGGCCGGGGTGTTGACCGTCTACTCCGCTCCGTGGCAGGGGTGTTAACCGTCTACTCCGCTCCGTGGCAGGGATGTTGACCGTCTACTGTGCTCCGTGGCAGGGGTGTTGACCATCTATCCCGATCCGTGGCAGAGGTGTTTACCATCTACCCCGCTCCGTGAAAGTGGTGTTGATCGTCTACTCCGCTCCGTGGCAGGGGTGTTGATCGTCTACCCCGCTCCGTGGCAGGGGTGTTGACCGTCTACTCCGCCCCGTGGCCGGGATGTTGACCGTCTACCCCGCTCCGTGGCAGGGGTGTTGACCGTCTACTCCCGCTCCGTGGCAGGGGTTTTGACCGTCTACCCCGCTCCGTGGGAGGGGTGTTGACCATCTATTCCACTCCGTGTCAGGGGTGTTGACAGTCTACTCCACTCCGTGGCAGGGGTGTTGACCGTCTACCCCGCTCCGTAGGAGGGGTGTTGACCATCTACTCCACTCCGTGGTAGGGGTGTTGACCGTTTACCCTGCTCCGTGCCAGGGGTGTTGACCGTCTACCCCGCTCCGTGGGAGGGGTGTTGACCATCTACTCCACTCCGTGGCAGGGGTGTTGACCATCTACTCCGCTCCGTGACAGGGGTATTGACCGTCTACTCCGCTCCGTGACAGGGGTGTTGACCGTCTTCCTCAATCCGTGGCAGGGGTGTTGTTCGTCTACTCCGCTCCGTGACAGGGATGTTGACCGTCTACTCCGCTCCGTGGCAGGGGTGTTGACCGTCTACCTCAATCCGTGGCAGGGGTGTTGACCGTGTACCTCAATCCGTAGCAGGGGTGTTGACCATCTACTCCGCTCTCTAGCAGGGGTGTTGTCCGACTACCCTGCTCCGTGACAGGGGTGTTGACCGTCTACTCCGCTCTGTGGCAGGGGTGTTGACCGTCTACCCCCGTTCTGTGGCAGGGGTGTTGACCGTCTACCCCGCTCCGTGGCAGGGGTGTTGACCGTCTACCTCAATCCGTGGCAGGGGTGTTGACCGTGTACCTCAATCCGTAGCAGGGGTGTTGACCATCTACTCCGCTCTCTAGCAGGGGTGTTGTCCGACTACCCTGCTCCGTGACCGGGGTGTTGACCGTCTACTCCACTCCGTGGCAGGGCTGTTGACCGACTACCCTGCTCCCTGGCAGGGGTGTTGACCGTCTACCCCGCTCCGTGGCAGTGGTGTTGACCGTCTACTCCGCTCCGTGGGATGGGTGTTGACCGTCTACTTCACTCTGTGGCAGGGGTGTTGACCGTCTACTCCGCTCCGTGGCAGGGGTGTTGCCCGTTTACTCCGCTCCACGACAGGGGTGTTGACAATGGGTGGATTTTCCTATTCAAATGGTGGGTCCACTGCCCCACCAACTTTGTGTTTTACCCCACCAACTTTTGTCAGATTTGAAGGTTTTCTGACGTTAAATGGTCATTTTCACCTTAGCCATGCAAAACAACCACCCAATATGACATTTCGCCCTACCAACTTTTTCTGAAAAGCTCCACCCAAGGTGTTGACCGTCTATTCCGATCCGTGGCAGGGGTGTTGACCGTCAACTCCACTCCGTGGCAGGGGTGTTCACCGTCTACTCCACCCCGTGGCCGGGGTGTTGACCATCTACCACGCTCTGTGGCAGGAGTGTTGACCGTCTACCTCATTCCGTGGCAAGGTTGTTGACCGTCTACCTCAATCCGTGTCAGGGGTGTTGACCGTCTACTCCACTCCGTGGTAGGGGTGTTGACCGTCTACTCCGATCCGTGGCAGGGGTGTTGACCATCTACCACGCTCCGTGGCAGGGGTGTTGACCGTCTACCTCAATCCGTGGCAGGGGTGTTGACCGTCTACCTCAATCCGTGGCAGGGGTGTTGACCGTCTACCTCAATCCGTAGCAGGGGTGTTGACCATCTACTCCGCTCTCTAGCAGGGGTGTTGATCTTCTACCCCGCTCCGTGACCGGGGTGATGACCGTCTACTCTGCTCCGTGGCAGGGCTGTTGACCGTCTACTCCGCTCCGTGGTAGGGGTGTTGACCGACTGCCCTGCTCCGTGGCAGGGGTGTTGACCGTCTACTCCGCTTCGTGACAGGGGTGTTGACCGTTTACTCCGCTCAGTGACAAGGGTGTTGACCGTCTACCCCGCTCCGTAGCAGGGGTGATGACCGTCTACTCCGCTCCGTGGCAGGGGTGTTGACTGTCAACTCCGCTCCATGGCCGGGGTGTTGACCGTATACCCCGCTCCGTGGCAGGGGTGTTGACCGTCTACTCCGCTCCGTGGTAGGGGTGTTGACCGACTGCCCTGCTCCGTGGCAGGGGTGTTGACCGTCTACCGCGCTCCGTGGCCGGGGTGTTGACCGACTACCCTGCTCCGTGGCAGGGGTGTTGACCGTCTACCCCGCTCCGTGGCAGGGGTGTTGACCGTCTACTCCGCTCCTTGGCCGGGGTGTTGACCGTCTACCCCGCTCCATGGCAGGGGTGTTGACCGTCTACTCCGCTCCGTGGTAGGGGTGTTGACCGACTACCCTGCTCCGTGGCAGGGGTGTTGAGCGTCTTCCGCGCTCCGTGGCAGGGGTGTTGACCGTCTACTCGGCTTCGTGGCAGGGGTGTTGACCGTCTACCCCGCCCCGTGACAGGGGGTTGACCGTTTACTCCGCTCCGTGGCAGGGGTGTTGACCGTCTACTCCTCTCCGTGGCAGGGGTGTTGACGTCTACTCCACGACGTGGCAGGTGTGTTGACCGTCTCTTCCGCTCCGTGGCCGGGGTGTTGATCGTCTACCCCGATCCGTGGTAGGGTGTTGACCGTCTACTCCGCTCGGTGAAAAGGGTGTTGACCGTCTACTCCGCTCCGTGGCAGGGGTGTTGACCGTCTGCTCCGCTCCGTGGCAGGGGTGTTGACCGTCTACCCCGCTCCGTGGCAGGGGTGTTGACCGTCTGCTCCGCTCCGTGGCAGGTGTCTTGACCATCTACTCCGCTCCGTGGTAGGGGTGTTGACCGTCTACTTCGCTCCGTGGCAGGGGTGTTGACCGTCTGCTCCGCTCCGTGGCAGGGGTGTTGACCGTCTACCCCGCTCCGTGGCAGGGGTGTTGACCGTCTGCTCCGCTCCGTGGCAGGTGTCTTGACCATCTACTCCGCTCCGTGGTAGGGGTGTTGACCGTCTACTCCGCTCCGTGGCAGGGGTGTTGACCGTTTACTCCGCTCAGTGACAAGGGTGTTGACCGTCTACCCCGCTCCGTAGCAGGGGTGTTGACCGTCTACTCCGCTCCGTGGCGGGGTGTTGACCGTCTACCCCGTTCCGTGGCAGGGGTGTTGACCATCTACTCCGCTCCGTGGCAGGGGTGTTGACCGTCTACTCCGCTCCGTGGCAGAGGTGTTGTTCGTCTACCCCGCAAAGGGGCAGTGGTGTTGACCATCTACCCTGCTCCGTGGCAGGGGTGTTGATCGTCTACCCTGCTCCGTGGCAGGGGTGTTGACCGTCTACTCCGCTCCGTGGCAGGGGTGTTGACCGTCCATTTTGCTTCGTGGCAGGGGTGCTGACCATCTACTCCACTTCGTGGCATAGGTGTTGACCGTCTACTCCGCTCCGTGGCAGAGGTGTTGACCGTCTAATCCGCTCCGTGGAAGGGGTGTTGACCATCTACTCCGCTCCGTGACAGGGGTCTTGACCATCTACTCCGCTCCGTGGCAGGAGTGTTGACCGTCTACTCCGCTGCGTGGCAGGGTGTTGACTGTCTACCCCGCTCCGTGGCAGGGGTGTTGACCGTCTACTCCGCTCCGTGGCAGGGGTGTTGACCGTCTACTCTACTCATTGGCAGGGGTGTTGACCGTCTACTCTGCCTCGTGGCAGGGGTGTTGACTGTCTACCCCGCTCCGTGGCAGGGGTGTTCACCGTCTACCTCAATCCGTGGCAGGGGTGTTGACCGTCTACCTCAATCCGTGACAGGGGTGTTGACCGTCTACCTCAATCCGTGACAGGAATGTTGACTGTCTACCCCGCTCCGTGGCAGTGGTGTTGACCGTCTACTCCGCTCCGTGGCAGAGGTGTTGACCGTCTACCCCGCAAAGGGGCAGTGGTGTTGACCGTCTACCCTGCTCCGTGGCAGGGGTGTTGACCGTCTACCCTGCTCCGTGGCAGGGGTGTTGACCGTTTACTCCGCTCCACGACAGGGTGTTGACCATGGGTGGAGTTTCCTATTCAAATGGTGGGACCACTGTCCCACCAACTTTGTGTTTTACCCCACCAACTTTTGTCAGATTTGAAGGTTTTCTGACGTTAAATGGTCATTTTCACCATAGACATGCAAAACAGCCACCCAATATGACATTTCGCCCTTCCAACTTTTTCTGAAAAGCTCCACCCAAGGTGTTGACCGTCTACTCCGATCCGTGGCAGGGGTGCTGACCGTCAATTCCACCCCGTGGCAGGGGTGTTGACCGTCTACTCCGCCCCGTGGCCGGGGTGTTGACCATCTACCACGCTCTTTGGCAGGGGTGTTGACCGTCTACCTCAATCCGTGGTAAGGGTGTTATCCGTCTACCTCAATCCGTGACAGGGGTGTTGACCGTCTACTCCACTCCGTGGGAGGGGTGTTGACCGTCTACTCCGATCCGTGGCAGGGGTGTTGACCGTCAACTCCATTCCGTGGCAGGGGTGTTGACCCTCTACTCCGCCCCGTGGCCGGGGTGTTGACCATCTACAACGCTCCGTTTCAGGGGTGTTGACCGTCTACCTCAATCCGTGGCAGGGGTGTTGACCGTCTACCTCAATCCGTGGCAGGGGTGTTGACCGTCTACCTCAATCCGTACCAGGGGTGTTGACCATCTACGCCGCTCTCTAGCAGGGGTGTTGATCGTCTACCCCGCTCCGTGACCGGGGTGTTGACCGTCTACTCCACTGCGTGCCCGGGGTGTTGACCGTCGACCCCGCCCCGTGGCAGGGGTGTTGGCCGTCTACTCCGCCCCATGGCAGGAGTGTTGTCCGACTACCCTGCTCCGTGACCGGGGTGTTGACCGTCTACTCCGCTCCGTGGCAGGGGTGTTGACCGTCTACTCCCGCTCCGTGGCCGGGATGTTGATCGTCTACCCCGCTCTGTGGCAGGGGTATTGATCGTCTACCCCACCCCGTGGCAGGGGTGTTAACCGTCTACCTCAATCCGTGGCAGGGGTATTGACCGTCTCCTCCGCTCCGTGCCAGGGGTGTTGACCGTCTACTCCGCCCCGTTGCCGGGGTGTTGGCCGTCTACTGCGCTCTGTGGCAGGGGTGTTGACCGTCTACTCCATTCCGTGGCAGGGGTATTGACCGTCTACTCCACTCCGTGGGAGGGGTGTTGCCCGTCTACTCCGCTCCGTGGCAGGGGTGTTGGCCGTCTACTCCGCTCCGTGACAGGGGTGTTGACCGTCTACTCCACTCCGTGGCAGGGTTGTTGACCGTCTACTCCACTCCGTGGCAGGGGTGTTGACCGTCCACTCCGCTCCGTGGCAGGGGTGTTGAACGTCTACTCCGCCCCGTGGCCGAGGTGTTGACCATCTACCACGCTCCGTGGCTGGGGTGTTCCCCGTCTACCTCAATTCGTGGCAGGGGTGTTGACCGTCTACCTCAATCCGTGGCAGGGGTCTTGACTATCTACTCCGCTCTATGCCAGGGGTGTTGACCGTCTACCCCGCGAAGCGAAAGGGTGTTGACCGTCTACCCCGCTCTGTGGCAGGGGTGTTGACCATCTACCTCAATCTGTGACAGGGGTGTTGACCGTCTACTGCACTCCGTGGCAAGGGTGTTGAACGTCTACCTCAATCCATGACAGGGGTGTTGACCGTCTACTGCGCTCCGTGGCAGTGGTGTTGACCCTCTACTCCGCTCCTTGGGATTGTGTTGACCGTCTTTTCTGCTCCGTGGCAGGGATGTTTTGCCGTCTGCCACGCCCCGTGGCAGGGGTGTTGTCTGTTGACTGTCTACTTCGCTCCGTGGCAGGGGTGTTGACCGTCTACTCCTCTCCGTGGCCGGGATGTTGATCGTCTACCCCGCAAAGTGAAAGGGTGTTGACCGTCTACCCCGCTCTGTGGCAGGGGTGTTGACCATCTACCTCAATCCGTGACAGGGGTGTTGACCGTCTACTGCACTCCGTGGCAGGGGTGTTGAACGTCTACCTCAATCCATGACAGGGGTGTTAACCGTCTACTGCGCTCCGTGGCAGGGGTGTTGACCGTCTACCTCAATCCGTGACAGGGGTGTTGACCGTCTACTGCACTCCGTGGCCGGGGTGTTGACCGTCTACCCCACTCCGTGACTGATGTGTTGACCGTCTACTCCGCCCCGTGGCCGGGGTGTTGACCGTCTACCCCACTCCGTGACGGGGGTGTTGACCGTCTACTCCGCTCCGTGGCAGGTTTGTTGACCATCTACACTGCTCCGTGGGAGGGGTGTTGACCGTCTACTCCGCTCCGTGGCAGGGGTGTTGACCGTCTACTCCGCTCCTTGACAGGGGTGTTGACCGTCTACCCTGCTCCGTGGAGGGGTGTTGACCATCTACCCTGCTCCGTGGGAGGGGTGGTGATCGTCTACTCCGCTCCGTGTCAGGGGTGTTGACCGTCAACTCCGCTCCGTGGCAGGGGTGTTGACCGTCTACTTCAATCCGTGGCAGGGGTGTTGACCGTCTACCTCAATCCGTAGCAGGGGTGTTGACCATCTACTCCGCTCTCTATCAAGGGTGTTGATCGTCTACCCTGCTCCGTGTCAGGGGTAATCACCGTCTACCCCGCCCCGTGGCAGGGGTGTTGACCGTCTACTCCGCCCCGTGGCAGGGGTGTTGACCATCTACCCCGTTCCGTGGGAGGGGTGTTGACCGTCTACTCCGCTTCGTGACAGGGGTGTATACCGTCTACTCCGCTCCGTGGCAAGGGTGTTGACCATCTACCCCGCTCCGTGGCAGGGATGTTGACCGTCTACTCCGCTCCGTGGCAGGGGTGTTGACCGTCAACTCCGCTCCATGGCAGGGGTGTTGATCGTCTACCCCGCTCTCTGGCAGTAGTTTTAACCGTCTATCCCGCTCCGTGGCCGGGATGTTGACCGTCTACTCCGCTCCGTGACAGGGGTATTGACCGTCTACTCCGCTCCGTGACAGGGGTGTTGACCGTCTACCTCAATCCGTGACCGGGCTGTTGACCGTCTACTCTGCTCCGTAGCAGGGGTGTTGACCGTCTACCTCAATCCGTGGCAGGGGTGTTGACCGTCTACCTCAATCCGTAACAGGGGTGTTGACCATCTACTCCGCTCTCTAGCAGGGGTGTTGATCGTCTACCCCGCTCCGTGACCGGGGTGTTGACCGTCTACTCCACTCCGTGCCCGGGGTGTTGACCGTCTCTTCCGCTCCGTGGCCGGGGTGTTGATCGTCTACCCCGCTCCGTGGTAGGGTGTTGACCGTCTACTCCGCTCCGTGGCAGGGGTGTTGGCCGTGTGCTCCGCTCCGTGGCAGGGGTGTTGACCTTCTACCCCGCTCCGTGGCAGGGGTGTTGACCGTCTACTCCGCTCCGTGGCAGGTGTCTTGACCATCTACTCCGCTCCGTGGTAGGGGTGTTGACCGTCTACTCCGCTCCGTGGCAGGGTGTTGACCGTCTACCCCGCTCCGTGGCGATGGTGTTGACCATCCACTCCACTCAGTGGTAGGGGTGTTGACCGTTTACTCCGCTCCATGGCAGAGGTGTTGACCGTCTACCCTGCAAAAGGGCAGTGGTGTTGACCGTCTACCCTGCTCCGTGGCAGGGGTGTTGACCGTCTACCTCGCTCCGTGGCAGGGGTGTTGGCCGTCTACTCCGCCCCGTGGCAGGGGTGTTGACCGGCTACCCCGCTCCTTGGGAGGGGTGTTGACCGTCTACTCCGCTCCGTGGCAGGGGTGTTGACCGTCTACCCCGCTCCGTGGCAGGGGTGTTGACCGTCTACTCCGCTCCGTGGCAGGGGTGTTGACCGTCTACTCTACTCATTGGTAGGGGTGTTGACCGTCTACTCTGCCTGTGGCAGGGGTGTTGACCGTCTACCCCGCTCCGTGGCAGGGATGTTCACCGTCTACCTCAATCCGTGGCAGGGGTGTTGACCGTCTACCTCAATCCGTGACAGGGGTGTTGACCGTCTACCTCAATCCGTGACAGGAATGTTGACTGTCTACCCCGCTCCGTGTCAGTGGTGTTGACCGTCTACTCCGCTCCGTGGCAGAGGTGTTGACCGTCTACCCCGCAAAGGGGCAGTGGTGTTGACCGTCTACCCTGCTCCGTGGCAGGGGTGTTGACCGTCTACCCTGCTCCGTGGCAGGGGTGTTGACCGTTTACTCCGCTCCACGACAGGGGTGTTGACCATGGGTGGAGTTTCCTATTCAAATGGTGGGACCACTGTCCCACCAACTTTGTGTTTTACCCCACCAACTTTTGTCAGATTTGAAGGTTTCCTGACGTTAAATGGTAATTTTCACCTTAGCCATGCAAAACAACCACTCAATATGACATTTCGCCCTACCAACTTTTTCTGTAAAGCTCCACCCAAGGTGTTCACCGTCTGCTCCGATCCGTGGCAGGGGTGTTGACCGTCAACTCCATTCCGTGGCAGGGGTGTTGACCGTCTACTCCGCCCCGTGGCCGGGTTGTTGACCATCTACCACGCTCCGTGGCAGGAGTGTTGACCATCTACTCCGCTCCGTGACAGGGGTGCTGACCGTCTACCCCGCTTCGTAACAGGGGTGTTGACCGACTACTCCGCTCTGTGACAGGGGTGTTGTTCGTCTACTCCGCTCCGTGACAGGGATGTTGACCGTCTACTCCGCTCCGTGGCAGGGGTGTTGACCATCTACCCCGCTCCGTGGACGGGGTGTTGACCGTCTACTCCACTCCATGGCAGGGGTGTTGACCGTCTACCCCGCTCCGTGGTGGGGTGTTGACCGTCTACTCCACTCCGTGATGGGGGTGTTGACCATTTACCACGCTCCGTGGCAGGGGTGTTGACCATCTACTCCGCTTCGTGACAGGGGTGTTGACCGTCTACCCCTCTATGTAACAGGGGTGTTGACCGACTACTCTGCTCTGTGACAGGGGTGTTGTTCGTCTACTCCGCTCCGTGACAGGGATGTGGACCGTCTACTCCGCTCCGTGGCAGGGGTGTTGACCATCGACCCCGCTCCGTGGCCGGTGTGTTGACCGTCTACTCCACTCCGTGGCAGGGGTGTTGACCGTCTACCCCGCTCCGTGGTGGGGTGTTGACCGTCTACTCCACTCCGTGACAGGGGTGTTGACCGTCTACTCCGCTCGGTGGCCGGGGTGTTGACCGTCTACTGCGCTCCGTGGCAGGGGTGTTGACCATCTACCCCGCTCCGTGGGAGGGGTGTTGACCGTCTACTCCGCTTCGTAACAGGGGTGTTGACCGTCTACTCCGCTCCGTCGCAAGGGTGTTGACCGTCTACCACGCTCCGTGGCAGGGGTGTTGACCGTCTATTCCGCTCCGTGGCAGGGGTGTTGACCGTCAACTCCGCCCCATGGCAGGAGTGTTGATCGTCTACCCCGCTCTCTGGCAGTGGTTTTAACCGTCTACCCCGCTCCGTGGGAGGGGTATTGACCATCTACTCCACTCCGTGGCAGGGGTGTTGACCGTCTACTCCACTCCTTGGCAGGGGTGTTGACCGTCTACCCCGCGCCGTGGGAGGGGTGTTGACCATCTACTCCACTCCGTGGTAGGGGTGTTGACCGTCTACCCTGCTCCGTGCCAGGGGTGTTGACCGTCTATTCCGCTCCGTAGCCGGGATGTTAACCGTCTACTCCGCTCCGTGACAGGGGTATTGACCGTCTACTCCGCTCCGTGACAGGGGTGTTGACCGTCTACCTCAATCCGTGGCAGGGGTGTTGACCGGCTACTCCGCTCCGCGGCAGGGATGTTGACCGTCTACTTCAATCCGTGGCAGGGGTGTTGACCGTCTACTCCACTCCGTGGCAAGGGTGTTGACCGTCTACTCTACTCCGTGGCATGGTTGTTGACCGTCTACTACGCTCTGTGACAGGGGTGTTGTTCGTCTACTCCGCTTCGTGACAGGGATGTTGACCGTCTACTCCGCTCTGTGGCAGGGGTGTTGACCATCTACCCCGCTCCGTGGCCGGGGTGTTGACCGTCTACTCCACTCCGTGGCAGGCGTGTTGACCGTCTACCCCACTCTGTGGTGGGGTGTTGACCATCTACTCCACTCCGTGGCAGGGGTGTTGACCGTCTACTCCGCTCGGTGGCCGGGGTGTTGACCGTCTACTCCGCTCCGTGGCAGGGGTGTTAACCGTCTACTCCGCTCCGTGGCAGGGATGTTGACCGTCTACTGTGCTCCGTGGCAGGGGTGTTGACCATCTATCCCGATCCGTGGCAGAGGTGTTTACCATCTACCCCGCTCCGTGAAAGTGGTGTTGATCGTCTACTCCGCTCCGTGGCAGGGGTGTTGATCGTCTACCCCGCTCCGTGGCAGGGGTGTTGACCGTCTACTCCGCCCCGTGGCCGGGATGTTGACCGTCTACCCCGCTCCGTGGCAGGGGTGTTGACCGTCTACTCCCGCTCCGTGGCAGGGGTTTTGACCGTCTACCCCGCTCCGTGGGAGGGGTGTTGACCATCTACTCCACTCCGTGGCAGGGGTGTTGACCATCTACTCCGCTCCGTGACACGGGTATTGACCGTCTACTCCGCTCCGTGACAGGGGTGTTGACCGTCTTCCTCAATCCGTGGCAGGGGTGTTGTTCGTCTACTCCGCTCCGTGACAGGGATGTTGACCGTCTACTCCGCTCCGTGGCAGGGGTGTTGACCGTCTACCTCAATCCGTGGCAGGGGTGTTGACCGTGTACCTCAATCCGTAGCAGGGGTGTTGACCATCTACTCCGCTCTCTAGCAGGGGTGTTGTCCGACTACCCTGCTCCGTGACAGGGGTGTTGACCGTCTACTCCGCTCTGTGGCAGGGGTGTTGACCGTCTACCCCCGTTCTGTGGCAGGGGTGTTGACCGTCTACCCCGCTCCGTGGCAGGGGTGTTGACCGTCTACCTCAATCCGTGGCAGGGGTGTTGACCGTGTACCTCAATCCGTAGCAGGGGTGTTGACCATCTACTCCGCTCTCTAGCAGGGGTGTTGTCCGACTACCCTGCTCCGTGACCGGGGTGTTGACCGTCTACTCCACTCCGTGGCAGGGCTGTTGACCGACTACCCTGCTCCCTGGCAGGGGTGTTGACCGTCTACCCCGCTCCGTGGCAGTGGTGTTGACCGTCTACTCCGCTCCGTGGGATGGGTGTTGACCGTCTACTTCACTCTGTGGCAGGGGTGTTGACCGTCTACTCCGCTCCGTGGCAGGGGTGTTGCCCGTTTACTCCGCTCCACGACAGGGGTGTTGACAATGGGTGGATTTTCCTATTCAAATGGTGGGTCCACTGCCCCACCAACTTTGTGTTTTACCCCACCAACTTTTGTCAGATTTGAAGGTTTTCTGACGTTAAATGGTCATTTTCACCTTAGCCATGCAAAACAACCACCCAATATGACATTTCGCCCTACCAACTTTTTCTGAAAAGCTCCACCCAAGGTGTTGACCGTCTATTCCGATCCGTGGCAGGGGTGTTGACCGTCAACTCCACTCCGTGGCAGGGGTGTTCACCGTCTACTCCACCCCGTGGCCGGGGTGTTGACCATCTACCACGCTCTGTGGCAGGAGTGTTGACCGTCTACCTCATTCCGTGGCAAGGTTGTTGACCGTCTACCTCAATCCGTGTCAGGGGTGTTGACCGTCTACTCCACTCCGTGGTAGGGGTGTTGACCGTCTACTCCGATCCGTGGCAGGGGTGTTGACCATCTACCACGCTCCGTGGCAGGGGTGTTGACCGTCTACCTCAATCCGTGGCAGGGGTGTTGACCGTCTACCTCAATCCGTGGCAGGGGTGTTGACCGTCTACCTCAATCCGTAGCAGGGGTGTTGACCATCTACTCCGCTCTCTAGCAGGGGTGTTGATCTTCTACCCCGCTCCGTGACCGGGGTGATGACCGTCTACTCTGCTCCGTGGCAGGGCTGTTGACCGTCTACTCCGCTCCGTGGTAGGGGTGTTGACCGACTGCCCTGCTCCGTGGCAGGGGTGTTGACCGTCTACTCCGCTTCGTGACAGGGGTGTTGACCGTTTACTCCGCTCAGTGACAAGGGTATTGACCGTCTACCCCGCTCCGTAGCAGGGGTGTTGACCGTCTACTCCGCTCCGTGGCAGGGGTGTTGACTGTCAACTCCGCTCCATGGCCGGGGTGTTGACCGTATACCCCGCTCCGTGGCAGGGGTGTTGACCGTCTACTCCGCTCCGTGGTAGGGGTGTTGACCGACTGCCCTGCTCCGTGGCAGGGGTGTTGACCGTCTACCGCGCTCCGTGGCCGGGGTGTTGACCGACTACCCTGCTCCGTGGCAGGGGTGTTGACCGTCTACCCCGCTCCGTGGCAGGGGTGTTGACCGTCTACTTCGCTCCTTGGCCGGGGTGTTGACCGTCTACCCCGCTCCATGGCAGGGGTGTTGACCGTCTACTCCGCTCCGTGGTAGGGGTGTTGACCGACTACCCTGCTCCGTGGCAGGGGTGTTGAGCGTCTTCCGCGCTCCGTGGCAGGGGTGTTGACCGTCTACTCGGCTTCGTGGCAGGGGTGTTGACCGTCTACCCCGCCCCGTGACAGGGGGTTGACCGTTTACTCCGCTCCGTGGCAGGGGTGTTGACCGTCTACTCCTCTCCGTGGCAGGGGTGTTGACCGTCTACTCCACGACGTGGCAGGTGTGTTGACCGTCTCTTCCGCTCCGTGGCCGGGGTGTTGATCGTCTACCCCGATCCGTGGTAGGGTGTTGACCGTCTACTCCGCTCGGTGAAAAGGGTGTTGACCGTCTACTCCGCTCCGTGGCAGGGGTGTTGACCGTCTGCTCCGCTCCGTGGCAGGGGTGTTGACCGTCTACCCCGCTCCGTGGCAGGGGTGTTGACCGTCTGCTCCGCTCCGTGGCAGGTGTCTTGACCATCTACTCCGCTCCGTGGTAGGGGTGTTGACCGTCTACTCCGCTCCGTGGCAGGGGTGTTGACCGTCTGCTCCGCTCCGTGGCAGGGGTGTTGACCGTCTACCCCGCTCCGTGGCAGGGGTGTTGACCGTCTGCTCCGCTCCGTGGCAGGTGTCTTGACCATCTACTCCGCTCCGTGGTAGGGGTGTTGACCGTCTACTCCGCTCCGTGGCAGGGGTGTTGACCGTTTACTCCGCTCAGTGACAAGGGTGTTGACCGTCTACCCCGCTCCGTAGCAGGGGTGTTGACCGTCTACTCCGCTCCGTGGCGGGGTGTTGACCGTCTACCCCGTTCCGTGGCAGGGGTGTTGACCATCTACTCCGCTCCGTGGCAGGGGTGTTGACCGTCTACTCCGCTCCGTGGCAGAGGTGTTGTTCGTCTACCCCGCAAAGGGGCAGTGGTGTTGACCATCTACCCTGCTCCGTGGCAGGGGTGTTGATCGTCTACCCTGCTCCGTGGCAGGGGTGTTGACCGTCTACTCCGCTCCGTGGCAGGGGTGTTGACCGTCCATTTTGCTTCGTGGCAGGGGTGCTGACCATCTACTCCACTTCGTGGCATAGGTGTTGACCGTCTACTCCGCTCCGTGGCAGAGGTGTTGACCGTCTAATCCGCTCCGTGGAAAGGGTGTTGACCATCTACTCCGCTCCGTGACAGGGGTCTTGACCATCTACTCCGCTCCGTGGCAGGAGTGTTGACCGTCTACTCCGCTGCGTGGCAGGGTGTTGACTGTCTACCCCGCTCCGTGGCAGGGGTGTTGACCGTCTACTCCGCTCCGTGGCAGGGGTGTTGACCGTCTACTCTACTCATTGGCAGGGGTGTTGACCGTCTACTCTGCCTCGTGGCAGGGGTGTTGACTGTCTACCCCGCTCCGTGGCAGGGGTGTTCACCGTCTACCTCAATCCGTGGCAGGGGTGTTGACCGTCTACCTCAATCCGTGACAGGGGTGTTGACCGTCTACCTCAATCCGTGACAGGAATGTTGACTGTCTACCCCGCTCCGTGGCAGTGGTGTTGACCGTCTACTCCGCTCCGTGGCAGAGGTGTTGACCGTCTACCCCGCAAAGGGGCAGTGGTGTTGACCGTCTACCCTGCTCCGTGGCAGGGGTGTTGACCGTCTACCCTGCTCCGTGGCAGGGGTGTTGACCGTTTACTCCGCTCCACGACAGGGTGTTGACCATGGGTGGAGTTTCCTATTCAAATGGTGGGACCACTGTCCCACCAACTTTGTGTTTTACCCCACCAACTTTTGTCAGATTTGAAGGTTTTCTGACGTTAAATGGTCATTTTCACCATAGACATGCAAAACAGCCACCCAATATGACATTTCGCCCTTCCAACTTTTTCTGAAAAGCTCCACCCAAGGTGTTGACCGTCTACTCCGATCCGTGGCAGGGGTGCTGACCGTCAATTCCACCCCGTGGCAGGGGTGTTGACCGTCTACTCCGCCCCGTGGCCGGGGTGTTGACCATCTACCACGCTCTTTGGCAGGGGTGTTGACCGTCTACCTCAATCCGTGGTAAGGGTGTTATCCGTCTACCTCAATCCGTGACAGGGGTGTTGACCGTCTACTCCACTCCGTGGGAGGGGTGTTGACCGTCTACTCCGATCCGTGGCAGGGGTGTTGACCGTCAACTCCATTCCGTGGCAGGGGTGTTGACCCTCTACTCCGCCCCGTGGCCGGGGTGTTGACCATCTACAACGCTCCGTTTCAGGGGTGTTGACCGTCTACCTCAATCCGTGGCAGGGGTGTTGACCGTCTACCTCAATCCGTGGCAGGGGTGTTGACCGTCTACCTCAATCCGTACCAGGGGTGTTGACCATCTACGCCGCTCTCTAGCAGGGGTGTTGATCGTCTACCCCGCTCCGTGACCGGGGTGTTGACCGTCTACTCCACTGCGTGCCCGGGGTGTTGACCGTCGACCCCGCCCCGTGGCAGGGGTGTTGGCCGTCTACTCCGCCCCATGGCAGGAGTGTTGTCCGACTACCCTGCTCCGTGACCGGGGTGTTGACCGTCTACTCCGCTCCGTGGCAGGGGTGTTGACCGTCTACTCCCGCTCCGTGGCAGGGATGTTGACCGTCTACCCCGCTCCGTGGCAGGGGTGTTGACCGTCTACTCCGCTCCGTGGCAGGGGTGTTGACCGACTACCCTGTTCCGTGGCAGGGGTGTTGACCGTCTACCCCGCTCCGTGGCAGGGGTGTTGACCGTCTACTCCGCTCCGTGGCCGGGGTGTTGACCGTCTACCCCGCTCCACGGCAGGGGTGTTGACCATCTACTTCGCTCCGTGGCAGGGGTATTGAGCGTCTACCGCGCTCCTTGGCAGGGGTGTTGACCGTCTACTCTGCTCCGTGTCCGGGGTGTTGTCCGTCTACCCCGCCCCGTGGCAGGGGGGTTGACCGTCTACTCCGCTCCGTGGCAGGGGTGTTGACTGTCTACTCCTCTCCGTGGCAGGGATGTTGACCGTCTACTCCACGACGTGGCAGGGGTGTTGACCGTCTATTCCGCTCCGTGGCCGGGGTGTTGATCGTCTACCCCGCTCCGTGGTAGGGTGTTGACCGTCTACTCCGCTCCGTGACAGGGGTGTTGACCGTCTATTCCGCTCTGTGGCAGGGGTGTTGACCGTCTGCTCCGCTCCGTGGCAGGGGTGTTGACCATCTACTCCGCTCCGTGGCAGGGGTGTTGACCGTCTACTCATATCCGTGGCCGGGGTGTTGACCGTCTAATCCGCTCCATGGCAGGGGTGTTGACCGTCTATACCGCTCTGTGGCCGGGGTGTTGACCATCTACTCCGCTCTATGGCAGGGGTGTTGACCGTCTACTCCGCTTCGTGGCCGGGGTGTTGACCGTCTACTCCGCTCCGTGACAGGGGTGTTGGCCGTCTAACTCAATCCGTGGCAGGGGTGTTGACCGTCCATTCTGTTCCGTGGCAGGGGTGTTGACCGTCTTCTCCTCTCCGTGGCAGAGGTGTTGATCGTCTACTCCGATCCGACGCAGGGTGTTGACCGTCTACCCTGCTCCGTGGCAGGGGTCTTGACCATCTACCTCAATCCGGGACAGGGGTGTTGCCCATCTACTCCGCTCCGTGGTAGGGGTGTTGACTGTCTACTCCGCTCCGTGGCATGGGTGTTGACCGTCTACTCCACTCCATGGCAGGGGTGTTGACCGTCTACTCTGCTCCGTGGGAAGAGTGTTGACCGTCTACTGCACTCCGTGGGAGAGGTGTTGACCGTCTACTCCGCTCCGTGGCAGGGGTGTTGGCCGTCTACTCCGCTCCGTGGCAGGGGTGTTGATCGTCTACTCCACTCCGTGGCAGGGGTGTTGACCGTCTACCCCGATCCGTGGCAAGGGTGTTGACCGTCTACTCCGCCCCGTGGCAGGGGTGTTGACCGTCTACCCCGCTCCGTGGCAGGGGTGTTGACCATCTACTCCGCTCTCTAGCAGGCGTGTTGATCGTCTACCCCGCTCCGTCACCGGGGTGTTGACCGTCTACCCCGCTCCGTGGCAGGAGTGTTGACCGTCTACCCTTCTCCGTGGGAGGCGTATTGACCGTCTACCCCGCTCCGTGGGAAAAGATGTTGACCGTCAACCCTGCTCCGTGGTAGGGGTGTTGACAGTCTACTCCGGTCCGTGGCATGGGTGTTAACCATCTACCCCACTCCGTGGGAGGGGTGGTGACCGTCTACTCCGCTCCGTGGCAGGGGTGTTGACCGTCTACCCCGCTCCGTGGCAGAGGTGTTGAACGTCTACCTCAATCCGTGACAGGGGTGTTGACCGTCTACCCCGCTCCGTGACAGGGGTTTTGACCGTCTACTCCGCTCCGTGGAAAGGGTGTAGACCGTCTACTCTGCTCCGTGGCAGGGATGTTGACCGTCTACCCGGCTCCGTGACAGGGGTGTTGATCGTCGACCCCACCCCGTGGCAGGGGTGTTGACTGTCTACCTCAATCCGTGAAAGGGGTTTTGACCATCTACGCCGCTCCGTGGGAGGGGTGGTGACCGTCTACCTCAATCCGTGACAGGGGTGTTGGCCGTCTACCCCACTCCGTGGGAGGGGTGTTGACCGTCTTCCCCGCTCCGTGGCAGGGGTGTTGACCGTCTACTCCTCTCCGTGGCAGGGGTGTTAACCGTCTACTCCACTCCGTGGCAGAGGTGTCGACCGTCTACTCCGCTCCGTGGCAGGGGTATTCACCGTCTACCTCAATCCGTGGCAGGGGTGTTGACCGTCTACCTCAATCCGTGGCAGGGGTGTTGACCGTCTACAATGCTCCGTGGCAGGGGTGTTGACCGTCTAACCCGCTCCATGACAGGGGTGTTGACCATCTACTCCGCGCCGTGGCCGGGGTGTTGACCGTCGACTCTGCTCCGTGGCAGGGGTGTTGACTGTCTGCCACGCTCTGTGACAGGGGTGTTGTCTGTTGACCGTCTACTCCGCCCCGGTGGCCGGGGTGTTTACCATCTACCACGCTCCGTAGTAGGGGTGTTGACCATCTACTCCGCTCCGTGACAGGGGTGATGACAGTCTACTCCGCTCCGTGATAGGGGTGTTGACCGTCTTCTCCGCTCCGTGACAGGGATGTTGACCGTCTACTCCGCTCCGTGGCAGGGGTGTTGACCATCTACCCCGCTCCGTGTCCGGGGTGTTGACCGTCTTCTCGACTCCGTGGCAGGGGTGTTGACCGTCTACCCCGCTCCGTGGTGGGGTGTTCACCGTCTACTCCACTCCGTGGCAGGGGTGTTTACCGTCTATTCTGCTCGGTGGCTGGGGTGTTGACCGTGTACTCCGCTCCGTGGGAGGGGTGTTGACCGTCTACTCCGCTTCGTGACAGGGGTGTTGACCGTTTACTCCGCTCCGTCGCAAGGGTGTTCACCGTCTACCCCGCTCCGTGGCAGGGGTGTTGACCATCTACTCCGCTCCGTGGCAGGGGTGTTGACCGTCAACTCCGCTCCGTGGCAGGGGTGTTGACCGTCTACTTCCATCCGTAGCAGGGGTGTTGACCGTCTACCTCAATCCGTAGCAGGGGTGATGACCATCTACTCCGCTCTCTATCAAGGGTGTTGATCGTCTACCCCGCTCCGTGTCAGGGGTGTTCACCGTCTACTCCGCCCCGTGGCAGGGGTGTTGACCGTCTACCCCGCTCCGTGGCAGGGGAGTTGACCGTCTACTCCGCCCTATGGCAGGGGTGTTGACCGTCTACCCCGCTCCGTAACCGGGGTGTTGTTCGTCTACTCCGGTCCGTGGCAAGGGTGTTGACCGTCTACTTCGCTCCGTGGCAGGGATGTTGACCGTCTATCCCGCTCCGTGGCAGGGATCTTCACCATCTACTCCGCTCTATGACAGGGGTGTTGACCGTCTACCCCGCTCCGTGGCTGGGGTCTTGACCATCTACTCCGCTCTATGGCAGGGGTGTTGACCGTCTACCCCGCGAAGTGAAAGGGTGTTGACCGTCTACCCCGCTCTGTGGCAGGGGTGTTGACCATCTACCTCAATCCGTGACAGGGGTGTTGACCGTCTACTGCACTCCGTGGCAGGGTTGTTGAACGTCTACCTCAATCCATGACAGGGGTGTTGACCGTCTACTGAGCTCCGTGGCAGTGGTGTTGACCGTCTACCTCAATCCGTGACAGGGGTGTTGACCGTCTACTCCACTCCGGGGCAGGGGTGTTGACCGTCTACCCCGCTCCGTGGCCGGGGTGTTGACCGTCTACTCCACTCCGTGTCCGAGGTGTTGACCGTCTACTCCGCTCCTTGGCAGGGGTGTTGACCGTCTACTCCACTCCGTGGCAGCGGTGTTGATCGTCTACTCTGCTCCATCGCAGGGATGTTGACCGTCTACCTCAATCCGTGACAGGGGTGTTGACCGTCTACTCCGCTCCGGGGCAGGGGTGTTGACCGTCTACTCCACTCATTGACAGGGGTGTTGACCGTCTACCCCGCTCCCTGGCAGGGGTGATGACCGTCTACTCCGCTCCGTTGCAGGGGTGTTAACCGTCTACTCCACTCCGTGGCAGGGGTGTTGACCGTCTACCCCGCTCCGTGGTAGGGGTGTTGACCGTCTACCCCGCTCCGTGGCATGGGTGTTAACCGTCTACTCCACTCCGTGGCAGAGGTGTTGACCGTCTACTCCGCTCCGTGGCAGGGGTGTTCACCGTCTACCTCAATCCGTGGCAGGGGTGTTGACCGTAAACCCCAATCCGTGACAGGGGTGTTGACCGTCTACCCCGCTCTATGGCAGGGGTGTTGACCGTCTACCCCGCGAAGTGAAAGGGTGTTGACCGTCTACCCCGCTCTGTGGCAGGGGTGTTGTCCATCTACCTCAATCCGTGACAGGGGTGTTGACCGTCTACTGCACTCCGTGGCAGGGGTGTTGAACGTATACCTCAATCCATGACAGGGGTGTTGACCGTCTACTGAGCTCCGTGGCAGTTGTGTTGACCGTCTACCTCAATCCGTGACAGGGGTGTTGACCGTCTACTCCACTCCGGGGCAGGGGTGTTGACCGTCTACCCCGCTCCGTGGCCGGGGTGTTGACCGTCTACTCCACTCCGTGTCCGAGGTGTTGACCGTCTACTCCGCTCCTTGGCAGGGGTGTTGACCGTCTACTCCACTCCGTGGCAGCGGTGTTGATCGTCTACTCTGCTCCATCGCAGGGATGTTGACCGTCTACCTCAATCCGTGACAGGGGTGTTGACCGTCTACTCCGCTCCGGGGCAGGGGTGTTGACCGTCTACTCCACTCAGTGACAGAGGTGTTGACCGTCTACCCCGCTCCCTGGCAGGGGTGATGACCGTCTACTCCGCTACGTTGCAGGGGTGTTAACCGTCTACTCCACTCCGTGGCAGGGGTGTTGACCGTCTACCCCGCTCCGTGGTAGGGGTGTTGACCGTCTACCCCGCTCCGTGGCATGGGTGTTAACCGTCTACTCCACTCCGTGGCAGAGGTGTTGACCGTCTACTCCGCTCCGTGGCAGGGGTGTTCACCGTCTACCTCAATCCGTGGCAGGGGTGTTGACCGTAAACCCCAATCCGTGACAGGGGTGTTGACCGTCTACCCCGCTCCGTGGCAGGGGTGTTGACCGTCTACCCCGCTCTGTGACAGGGGTGTTGACCATCTACTCCGCTCCGTGGCCGGTGTGTTGACCGCCTACTCTGCTCCGTGGCAGGGGTGTTGACCGTCTGCCACGCTCCGTGGGAGGGGTGTTGTCTGTTGACTGTCTACTCCGCTCCGTGGCAGGGGTGTTGACCGTCTACTCCTCTCCGTGGCCGGGATGTTGATCGTCTACCCCGCTCTGTGGCAGGGGTATTGATCGTCTACCCCACCCCGTGGCAGGGGTGTTAACCGTCTACCTCAATCCGTGGCAGGGGTATTGACCGTCTCCTCCGCTCCGTGCCAGGGGTGTTGACCGTCTACTCCGCCCCGTTGCCGGGGTGTTGGCCGTCTACTGCGCTCTGTGGCAGGGGTGTTGACCGTCTACTCCATTCCGTGGCAGGGGTATTGACCGTCTACTCCACTCCGTGGGAGGGGTGTTGCCCGTCTACTCCGCTCCGTGGCAGGGGTGTTGGCCGTCTACTCCGCTCCGTGACAGGGGTGTTGACCGTCTACTCCACTCCGTGGCAGGGTTGTTGACCGTCTACTCCACTCCGTGGCAGGGGTGTTGACCGTCCACTCCGCTCCGTGGCAGGGGTGTTGAACGTCTACTCCGCCCCGTGGCCGAGGTGTTGACCATCTACCACGCTCCGTGGCTGGGGTGTTCCCCGTCTACCTCAATTCGTGGCAGGGGTGTTGACCGTCTACCTCAATCCGTGGCAGGGGTCTTGACTATCTACTCCGCTCTATGCCAGGGGTGTTGACCGTCTACCCCGCGAAGCGAAAGGGTGTTGACCGTCTACCCCGCTCTGTGGCAGGGGTGTTGACCATCTACCTCAATCTGTGACAGGGGTGTTGACCGTCTACTGCACTCCGTGGCAAGGGTGTTGAACGTCTACCTCAATCCATGACAGGGGTGTTGACCGTCTACTGCGCTCCGTGGCAGTGGTGTTGACCCTCTACTCCGCTCCTTGGGATTGTGTTGACCGTCTTTTCTGCTCCGTGGCAGGGATGTTTTGCCGTCTGCCACGCCCCGTGGCAGGGGTGTTGTCTGTTGACTGTCTACTTCGCTCCGTGGCAGGGGTGTTGACCGTCTACTCCTCTCCGTGGCCGGGATGTTGATCGTCTACCCCGCAAAGTGAAAGGGTGTTGACCGTCTACCCCGCTCTGTGGCAGGGGTGTTGACCATCTACCTCAATCCGTGACAGGGGTGTTGACCGTCTACTGCACTCCGTGGCAGGGGTGTTGAACGTCTACCTCAATCCATGACAGGGGTGTTAACCGTCTACTGCGCTCCGTGGCAGGGGTGTTGACCGTCTACCTCAATCCGTGACAGGGGTGTTGACCGTCTACTGCACTCCGTGGCCGGGGTGTTGACCGTCTACCCCACTCCGTGACTGATGTGTTGACCGTCTACTCCGCCCCGTGGCCGGGGTGTTGACCGTCTACCCCACTCCGTGACGGGGGTGTTGACCGTCTACTCCGCTCCGTGGCAGGTTTGTTGACCATCTACACTGCTCCGTGGGAGGGGTGTTGACCGTCTACTCCGCTCCGTGGCAGGGGTGTTGACCGTCTACTCCGCTCCTTGACAGGGGTGTTGACCGTCTACCCTGCTCCGTGGAGGGGTGTTGACCATCTACCCTGCTCCGTGGGAGGGGTGGTGATCGTCTACTCCGCTCCGTGTCAGGGGTGTTGACCGTCAACTCCGCTCCGTGGCAGGGGTGTTGACCGTCTACTTCAATCCGTGGCAGGGGTGTTGACCGTCTACCTCAATCCGTAGCAGGGGTGTTGACCATCTACTCCGCTCTCTATCAAGGGTGTTGATCGTCTACCCTGCTCCGTGTCAGGGGTGTTCACCGTCTACCCCGCCCCGTGGCAGGGGTGTTGACCGTCTACTCCGCCCCGTGGCAGGGGTGTTGACCATCTACCCCGTTCCGTGGGAGGGGTGTTGACCGTCTACTCCGCTTCGTGACAGGGGTGTATACCGTCTACTCCGCTCCGTGGCAAGGGTGTTGACCATCTACCCCGCTCCGTGGCAGGGATGTTGACCGTCTACTCCGCTCCGTGGCAGGGGTGTTGACCGTCAACTCCGCTCCATGGCAGGGGTGTTGATCGTCTACCCCGCTCTCTGGCAGTAGTTTTAACCGTCTATCCCGCTCCGTGGCCGGGATGTTGACCGTCTACTCCGCTCCGTGACAGGGGTATTGACCGTCTACTCCGCTCCGTGACAGGGGTGTTGACCGTCTACCTCAATCCGTGACCGGGCTGTTGACCGTCTACTCTGCTCCGTAGCAGGGGTGTTGACCGTCTACCTCAATCCGTGGCAGGGGTGTTGACCGTCTACCTCAATCCGTAACAGGGGTGTTGACCATCTACTCCGCTCTCTAGCAGGGGTGTTGATCGTCTACCCCGCTCCGTGACCGGGGTGTTGACCGTCTACTCCACTCCGTGCCCGGGGTGTTGACCGTCTACCCCGCTCCGTGGCAGGGGTGTTGGCCGTCTACTCTGCACCATGGCAGGGGTGTTTTCCGACTACCCTGCTCCGTGACCGGGGTGTGGACCGTCTACCCCGCTCCGTGTCAGGGTGTTGACCGTCTACCCCGCTTCGGGGCAGAGGTGTTGACCGTCTATTCCGCTCCGTAGCCGGGATGTTGACCATCTACTCCACTCCGTGGTAGGGGTGTTGACCGTCTACCCTGCTCCGTGCCAGGGGTGTTGACCGTCTATTCCGCTCCGTAGCCTGGATGTTGACCGTCTACTCCGCTCCGTGACAGGGGTATTGATCGTCTACTCCGCTCCGTGACAGGGGTGTTGACCGTATACCTCAATCCGTGGCAGGGGTGTTCACCGGCTACTCCGCTCCGTGGCAGGGGTGTTGACCGTCTACTTCAATCCGTGGCAAGGGTGTTGATCGTCTACCCCGCTCTCTGGCAGGGGTTTTGGCCTTCTATCCCGCTCCGTGGCCGGGATGTTGACCGTCTACTCCGCTCCGTGACAGAGGTATTGGCCGTCTACTCCGCTCCGTGACAGGGGTTTTGACCGTCTACCTCAATCTGTGACAGGGCTATTGACCGTCTACTCCGCTCCGTTTAAGGGGTGTTGACCGTCTACCTCAATCCGTGGCAGGGGTGTTGACCGTCTACCTCAATCCGTAGCAGGGGTGTTGACCATCTACTCCGCTCTCTAGCAGGGGTGTTGATCGTCTACCCCGCTCCGTGACCGGGGTGTTGACCGTCTACTTCAATCCGTGACAGGGGTGTTGACCGTCTACTCCGCCCCGTGGCCGGGGTGTTTACCATCTACCACGCTCCGTGGTAGGGGTGTTGACCATCTACTCCGCTCCGTGACAGGGGTGTTGACAGTCTACTCCGCTCCGTGACAGGGGTGTTGACCGTCTTCTCCGCTCCGTGACAGGGATGTTGACCGTCTACTCCGCTCCGTGGCAGGGGTGTTGACCATCTACCCCGCTCCGTGTCCGGGGTGTTGACCGTCTTCTCGACTCCGTGGCAGGGGTGTTGACCGTCTACCCCGCTCCGTGGTGGGGTGTTCACCGTCTACCCCACTCCGTGGCAGGGGTGTTGACCGTATATTCCGCTCGGTGGCCGGGGTGTTGACCGTCTACTCCGCTCCGTGGGAGGGGTGTTGACCGTCTACTCCGCTTCGTGACAGGGGTGTTGACCGTTTACTCCGCTCCGTCGCAAGGGTGTTGACCGTCTACCCCGCTCCGTGGCAGGGGTGTTGACCGTCTACTCCGCTCCGTGGCAGGGGTGTTGACCGTCAACTCAGCTCCGTGGCAGGGGTGTTGACCGTCTACTTCAATCCGTAGCAGGGGTGTTGACCGTCTACCTCAATCCGTAGCAGGGGTGTTGACCATCTACTCCGCTCTCTATCAAGGGTGTTGATCGTCTACCCCGCTCCGTGTCAGGGGTGTTCACCGTCTACCCCGCCCAGTGGCAGGGGTGTTGGCCGTCTACTCCTCCCCGTGGCAGGGGTGTTGACCGTCTACCCTGCTCCGTGGCAGGGGAGTTGACCGTCTACTCCGCCCTGTGGCAGGGGTGTTGACCGTCTACCCCGCTCCGTGACCGGGGTGTTGACCGTCTACTCCGTTCCGTGGCAAGGGTGTTGACCGTCTACTTCGCTCCGTGGCAGGGGTGTTGACCGTCTACTCCGCTCCGTGGCAGGGATCTTGACCATCTACTCCGCTCTATGGCAGGGGTGTTGACCGTCTACCCCGCTCCGTGGCTGGGGTCTTGACCATCTACCCCGCTCTATGGCAGGGGTGTTGACCGTCTACCCCGCGAAGTGAAAGGGTGTTGACCGTCTACCCCGCTCTGTGGCAGGGGTGTTGACCATCTACCTCAATCCGTGACAGGGGTGTTGACCGTCTACTGCACTCCGTGGCAGGGGTGTTGAACGTCTACCTCTATCCATGACAGGGGTGTTGACCGTCTACTGAGCTCCGTGGCAGTGGTGTTGACCGTCTACCTCAATCCGTGACAGGGGTGTTGACCGTCCACTCCACTCCGTGGCAGGGGTGTTGACCGTCTACCCCGCTCCGTGGCCGGGGTGTTGACCGTCTACTCCACTCCGTGTCCGAGGTGTTGACCGTCTACTCCGCTCCTTGGCAGGGGTGTTGACCGTCTACTCCACTCCGTAGCAGCGGTGTTGATCGTCTACTCTGCTCCATCGCAGGGATGTTGACCGTCTACCTCAATCCGTGACAGAGGTGTTGACCGTCTACTCCGCTCCGTGGCAGGGGTGTTGACCGTCTACTCCACTCAGTGACAGGGGTGTTGACCGTCTACCCCGCTCCCTGGCAGGGGTGATGACTGTCTACTCCGTTCCGTTGCAGGGGTGTTAACCGTCTACTCCACTCTGTGGCAGGGGTGTTGACCGTCTACCCCGCTCCGTGGTAGGGGTGTTGACCGTCTACTCCGCTCCGTGGCATGGGTGTTAACCGTCTACTCCACTCCGTGTCCGAGGTGTTGACCGTCTACTCCGCTCCTTGGCAGGGGTGTTGGCCGTCTACTCCTCCCCGTGGCAGGGGTGTTGACCGTCTACCCCGCTCCGTGACCGGGGTGTTGACCGTCTACTCCGGTCCGTGGCAAGGGTGTTGACCGTCTACTTCGCTCCGTGGCAGGGGTGTTGACCGTCTACTCCGCTCCGTGGCAGGGATCTTGACCATCTACTCCGCTCTATGGCAGGGGTGTTGACCGTCTACCCCGCTCCGTGGCTGGGGTCTTGACCATCTACCCCGCTCTATGGCAGGGGTGTTGACCGTCTACCCCGCGAAGTGAAAGGGTGTTGACCGTCTACCCCGCTCTGTGGCAGGGGTGTTGACCATCTACCTCAATCCGTGACAGGGGTGTTGACCGTCTACTGCACTCCGTGGCAGGGGTGTTGAACGTCTACCTCAATCCATGACAGGGGTGTTGACCGTCTACTGAGCTCCGTGGCAGTGGTGTTGACCGTCTACCTCAATCCGTGACAGGGGTGTTGACCGTCCACTCCACTCCGTGGCAGGGGTGTTGACCGTCTACCCCGCTCCGTGGCCGGGGTGTTGACCGTCTACTCCACTCCGTGTCCGAGGTGTTGACCGTCTACTCCGCTCCTTGGCAGGGGTGTTGACCGTCTACTCCACTCCGTGGCAGCGGTGTTGATCGTCTACTCTGCTCCATCGCAGGGATGTTGACCGTCTACCTCAATCCGTGACAGAGGTGTTGACCGTCTACTCCGCTCCGTGGCAGGGGTGTTGACCGTCTACTCCACTCAGTGACAGGGGTGTTGACCGTCTACCCCGCTCCCTGGCAGGGGTGATGACTGTCTACTCCGTTCCGTTGCAGGGGTGTTAACCGTCTACTCCACTCTGTGGCAGGGGTGTTGACCGTCTACCCCGCTCCGTGGTAGGGGTGTTGACCGTCTACTCCGCTCCGTGGCATGGGTGTTAACCTTCTACTCCACTCCGTGGCAGAGGTGTTGACCGTCTAATCCGCTCCGTGGTAGGGGTGTTGACCGTCTACTCTACTCCGTGGCAGGGGTGTTGACCGTCTACTCCACTCCGTGGCCGGGGTTGTTGACCGTCTACTCCGCTCCGTGGCTGGGGTGTTGATCGTCTACCCCGCTCCGTGGCAGGGGTGTTGACCGTCTACTCCGCCCCGTTGCCGGGGTGTTGACCGTCTACCCCGCTCCGTGGCAGGGGTGTTGACCGTCTACTCCGCTCCGTGGCAGGGATGTTGACCGTCTACCTCAATCCGTGGCAGGGGTGTTGACCGTGTACCTCAATCCGTAGCAGGGGTGTTGACCATCTACTCCGCTCTCTAGCAGGGGTGTTGTCCGACTACCCTGCTCTGTGACCGGGGTGTTGACCGTCTACTCTGCTCTGTGGCAGGGGTGTTGACCGTCTACCCCCTTTCCGTGGCAGTGGTGTTGACCGTCTACTCCGCTCCGTGGGAGGGGTGTTGACCGTCTACTCCACTCTGTGGCATGGGTGTTGACCGTCTACTCCGCTCCGTGGCAGGGGTGTTGACCGTCTACCCCGCAAAGGGGCAGTGGTGTTGACCGTCTATCATGCTCCGTGGCCGGGGTGTTGACCGTCTACTCCGGTCCGTGGCCGGGGTGTTGACCGTCTACCCCGCTCCGTGGCAGGGGTGTTGACCGTCTATTCTGCTCCGTGGCATTGGTGTTGACCGTCTACTCCTCTCCTTGGCAGGGGTGTTGACTGTCTACTCCACTACGTGGCAGGGGTGTTGACCGTCTATTCCGCTCCGTGGCCGGGGTGTTAACCGTCTACCCCGCTCCGTGGCAGAGTGTTGACCGTCTACTCAGCTCCGTGACAGGGGTGTTGACCGTCTACTCCGCTCCGCGGCAGGGGGTGTTGACCGTCTGCTCCGCTCCGTGGCAGGGGTGTTGACCGTCTACTCCGCTACGTGGCAGGGGTGTTGACCGTCTACTCCGCTCCTTGGTCGGGGCGTTGACCGTCTACTCTGCTCCGTGGCAAGGGTGTTGACCGTCTACTCCGCTCCGTGGCTGGGGTGTTGATCATCTACTCCGCTCTCTGGCAGGGCTGTTGACCGTCTACTCCGCTTCGTGACCAGGGTGTTGACCGTTTACCGCGCTCTGTGGCAGGGTGTTGACCGTCTACTCCGCTCCGGGGCAGATGTGTTGGCCGTCTAACTTAATCCGTGGCAGGGGTGTTGACCGTCCATTCTGCTCCGTGGCAGGGGTGTTGACCGTCTACTCCACTCCGTGGTAGAGGTGTTGACCGTCTACTCCGATCCGTGGCAGGGGTTTTGACCGTCAACTCCATTCCGTGGCAGGGCTGTTGACCATCTACTCCGCCCCGTGGCCGGGGTATTGACCATCTACAACGCTCCGTGGCAGGGGTGTTGACCGTCTACCTCAATCCGTGGCAGGGGTGTTGACCGTCTACCTCAATCCGTGGCAGGGGTGTTGACCGTCTACCTCAATCCGTAGCAGGGGTGTTGACCATCTACTCCGCTCTCTAGCAGGGGTGTTGATCTCTACCCCGCTCCGTGACCGGGGTGTTGACCGTCTACTCCACTCCCTGCCCGGGGTGTTGACCATCGACCCCGCTCCGTGTCAGGGGTGTTGGCTGTCTACTCCGCCCCATGGCAGGGGTGTTGTCCGACTACCCTGCTCCGTGACCGGGGTGTTGACCGTCTACTCCACTCCGTGGCAGGGGTGTTGACCGTCTACTCCAGCTCCGTGGCAGGGATGTTGACCGTCTACCCCGCTCCGTGGCAGGGGTGTTGACCGTCTACTCCGCTCCGTGGCAGGGGTGTTGACCGACTACCGTGCTCCGTGGCAGGGGTGTTGACCGTCTACCCCGCTCCGTGGCAGGGGTGTTGACCGTCTACTCCTCTCCGTGGCCGGGGTGTTGACCGTCTACCCCTCTCCATGGCAGGGGTGTTGACCGTCTACTCCGCTCCGTGGTAGGGGTGTTGACCGACTACCCTGCTCCGTGGCAGGGGTGTTGAGCGTCTACCGCACTCCGTGGCAGGGGTGTTGACCGTCTACTCTGCTCAGTGGCAGGGGTGTTGACAGTCTGCCCCGCGCCGTGGCAGGGGGGTTGACCGTCTACTCCGCTCCGTGGCAGGGGTGTTGACCGTCTACTCCTCTCCGTGGCAGGGGTGTTGACCGTCTACTCCACGACGCGGCAGGTGTGTTGACCGTCTCTTCCGCTCCGTGGCCGGGGTATTGATCGTCTACCCCGCTCCGTGGTAGGGTGTTGACCGTCTACTCCGCTCCGTGGCAGGGGTGTTGGCCGTGTGCTCCGCTCCGTGGCAGGGGTGTTGACCTTCTACCCCGCTCCGTGGCAGGGGTGTTGACCGTCTACTCCGCTCCGTGGCAGGTGTCTTGACCATCTACTCCGCTCCGTGGTAGGGGTGTTGACCGTCTACTCCGCTCCGTGGCAGGGTGTTGACCGTCTATCCTGCTCCGTGGCAGGGGTGTTGACCATCTACTCCGCTCTGTGGCATGGGTGGTGACCGTCTACTCTGCTCCGTGGCAGGGTGTTGACCGTCTACCCCGTTCTGTGGCAGGGGTGTTGACCATCTACTCCGCTCCGTGGCAGGGGTGTTGACCGTCTACTCCGCTCCGTGACAGGGGTGTTGACCGTCTACTCCGCTCCGTGGCAGGGTGTTGACCGTCTACCCCGCTCCGTGGCGATGGTGTTGACCATCCACTCCACTCAGTGGTAGGGGTGTTGACCGTTTACTCCGCTCCATGGCAGAGGTGTTGACCGTCTACCCTGCAAAAGGGCAGTGGTGTTGAACGTCTACCCTGCTCCGTGGCAGGGGTGTTGACCGTCTACCTCGCTCCGTGGCAGGGGTGTTGGCCGTCTACTCCGCCCCGTGGCAGGGGTGTTGACCGGCTACCCCGCTCCTTGGGAGGGGTGTTGACCGTCTACTCCGCTCCGTGGCAGGGGTGTTGACCGTCTACCCCGCTCCGTGGCAGGGGTGTTGACCGTCTACTCCGCTCCGTGGCAGGGGTGTTGACCGTCTACTCTACTCATTGGTAGGGGTGTTGACCGTCTACTCTGCCTGTGGCAGGGGTGTTGACCGTCTACCCCGCTCCGTGGCAGGGATGTTCACCGTCTACCTCAATCCGTGGCAGGGGTGTTGACCGTCTACCTCAATCCGTGACAGGGGTGTTGACCGTCTACCTCAATCCGTGACAGGAATGTTGACTGTCTACCCCGCTCCGTGTCAGTGGTGTTGACCGTCTACTCCGCTCCGTGGCAGAGGTGTTGACCGTCTACCCCGCAAAGGGGCAGTGGTGTTGACCGTCTACCCTGCTCCGTGGCAGGGGTGTTGACCGTCTACCCTGCTCCGTGGCAGGGGTGTTGACCGTTTACTCCGCTCCACGACAGGGGTGTTGACCATGGGTGGAGTTTCCTATTCAAATGGTGGGACCACTGTCCCACCAACTTTGTGTTTTACCCCACTAACTTTTGTCAGATTTGAAGGTTTCCTGACATTAAATGGTAATTTTCACCTTAGCCATGCAAAACAACCACTCAATATGACATTTCGCCCTACCAACTTTTTCTGTAAAGCTCCACCCAAGGTGTTCACCGTCTACTCCGATCCGTGGCAGGGGTGTTGACCGTCAACTCCATTCCGTGGCAGGGGTGTTGACCGTCTACTCCGCCCCGTGGCCGGGGTGTTGACCATCTACCACGCTCCGTGGCAGGAGTGTTGACCATCTACTCCGCTCCGTGACAGGGGTGCTGACCGTCTACCCCGCTTCGTAACAGGGGTGTTGACCGACTACTCCGCTCTGTGACAGGGGTGTTGTTCGTCTACTCCGCTCCGTGACAGGGATGTTGACCGTCTACTCCGCTCCGTGGCAGGGGTGTTGACCATCTACCCCGCTCCGTGGCCGGGGTGTTGACCGTCTACTCCACTCCATGGCAGGGGTGTTGACCGTCTACCCCGCTCCGTGGTGGGGTGTTGACCGTCTACTCCACTCCGTGATGGGGGTGTTGACCATCTACCACGCTCCGTGGCAGGGGTGTTGACTATCTACTCCGCTTCGTGACAGGGGTGTTGACCGTCTACTCCGCCCCGTGGCTGGGGTGTTGACCGTCTACCCCCCTCCGTGACAGGGGTGTTGTCTGTTGACTGTCTACTCCGCTCCGTGGCAGGGGTGTTGATCGTCTACCCGGTTCCATGACAGGGGTGTTGATCGTCTACCCCACCCCGTGGCAGGGGTGTTGACCATCTACCTCAATCCGTGGCAGGGATATTGACCGTCTACTCCGCTCGGTGGCAGGGGTGTTGACCGTCTACTCCGCTCCGTGGCAAGGGTGTTGACCGTCTACCCTGCTCGGTGGCAGGGGTGTTGACCGTCTACCTCAGTCCGTGACAGGGGTGTTGACCGTCTACCCCGGTCCGTGGAAGGGGTGTTGACCGTCTACTCCGCTCCGTGGGAGGGGTGTTGACCGTCTACTCTGCTCTCTGGCCGGGATGTTGACCGTCTACCTCAATCCGTGACAAGGGTGTTGACCGTCTACTCCGCTCCGTGGCAGGGGTGTTGACCATCTACTCCGCTCTCTAGCAGGCGTGTTGATCGTCTACCCCGCTCCGTCACCGGGGTGTTGACCGTCTACCCCGCTCCGTGGCAGGAGTGTTGACCGTCTACCCTTCTCCGTGGGAGGCGTGTTGACCGTCTACCCCGCTCCGTGGGAAAAGATGTTGACCGTCAACCCTGCTCCGTGGCGGGGGTGTTGACCGTCTACTCCGCTCCGTGGCAGGTGTGTTGACCGTCTACTCCACTCCGTGGCAGGGATATTGACCGTCTACTCCGCTCCGTGGGAGGGGTGTTGACCGTCTACCCCTCTCCGTAGCAGGGGTGTAGATCGTCTACCCCTCCCCGTGGCAGGGGTGTTGACCGTCTACCTCAATCCGTGACAGGGGTGTTGCCCATCCAATCCGCTCCGTGGCTGGGGTGTTGACCGTCTACTCCGCTCCGTGGCAGGGGTGTTGACCGTCTACTCCACTCCGTGGCAGGGGTGTTAACCGTCTACTCCACTCTGTGGCAGGGGTGTTGACCGTCTACCCCGCTCCGTGGTTGGGGTGTTGACCGTCTACTCCGCTCCGTGGCATGGGTGTTAACCGTCTACTCCACTCCGTGGCAGCGGTGTTGATCGTCTACTCTGCTCCATCGCAGGGATGTTGACCGTCTACCTCAATCCGTGACAGGGGTGTTGACCGTCTACTCCGCTCCGTGGCAGGGGTGTTGACCGTCTACTCCACTCAGTGACAGGGGTGTTGACCGTCTACCCCGCTCCCTGGCAGGGGTGATGACTGTCTACTCCGTTCCGTTGCAGGGGTGTTAACCGTCTACTCCACTCTGTGGCAGGGGTGTTGACCGTCTACCCCGCTCCGTGGTTGGGGTGTTGACCGTCTACTCCGCTCCGTGGCATGGGTGTTAACCGTCTACTCCACTCCGTGGCAGAGGTGTTGACCGTCTAATCCGCTCCGTGGTAGGGGTGTTGACCGTCTACTCTACTCCGTGGCAGGGGTGTTGACCGTCTACTCCACTCCGTGGCCGGGGTTGTTGACCGTCTACTCCGCTCCGTGGCTGGGGTGTTGATCGTCTACCCCGCTCCGTGGCAGCGGTGTTGACCGTCTACTCCGCCCCGTTGCCGGTGTGTTGACCGTCTACCCCGCTCCGTGGCAGGGGTGTTGACCGTCTACTCCGCTCCGTGGCAGGGGTGTTGACCGTCTACCTCAATCCGTGGCAGGGGTGTTGACCGTGTACCTCAATCCGTAGCAGGGGTGTTGACCATCTACTCCGCTCTCTAGCAGGGGTGTTGTCCGGCTACCCTGCTCTGTGACCGGGGTGTTGACCGTCTACTCCGCTCTGTGGCAAGGGTGTTGACCGTCTACCCCGCAAAGGGGCAGTGGTGTTGACCGTCTACCCTGCTCCGTGGCCGGGGTGTTGACCGTCTACCCCGCTCCGTGGCAGGGGTGTTGACCGTCTATTCTGCTCCGTGGCATTGGTGTTGACCGTCTACTCCTCTCCTTGGCAGGGGTGTTGACTGTCTACTCCACTACGTGGCAGGGGTGTTGACCGTCTATTCCGCTCCGTGGCCGGGGTGTTAACCGTCTACCCCGCTCCGTGGCAGAGTGTTGACCGTCTACTCAGCTCCGTGACAGGGGTGTTGACCGTCTACTCCGCTCCGCGGCAGGGGGTGTTGACCGTCTGCTCCGCTCCGTGGCAGGGGTGTTGACCGTCTACTCCGCTACGTGGCAGGGGTGTTGACCGTCTACTCCGCTCCTTGGTCGGGGCGTTGACCGTCTACTCTGCTCCGTGGCAAGGGTGTTGATCGTCTACTCCGCTCCGTGGCCGGGGTGTTGATCATCTACTCCGCTCTCTGGCAGGGGTGTTGACCGTCTACTCCGCTTCGTGACCAGGGTGTTGACCGTCTACCCCGCTCTGTGGCAGGGTGTTGACCGTCTACTCCGCTCCGGGGCAGTGGTGTTGGCCGTCTAACTTAATCCGTGGCAGGGGTGTTGACCGTCCATTCTGCTCCGTGGCAGGGGTGTTGACCGTCTACTCCACTCCGTGGTAGAGGTGTTGACCGTCTACTCCGATCCGTGGCAGGGGTGTTGACCGTCAACTCCATTCCGTGGCAGGGCTGTTGACCATCTACTTCGCCCCGTGACCGGGGTATTGACCATCTACAACGCTCCGTGGCAGGGGTGTTGACCGTCTACCTCAATCCGTGGCAGGGGTGTTGACCGTCTACCTCAATCCGTGGCAGGGGTGTTGACCGTCTACCTCAATCCGTAGCAGGGGTGTTGACCATCTACTCCGCTCTCTAGCAGGGGTGTTGATCGTCTACCCCGCTCCGTGACCGGGGTGTTGACCGTCTACTCCACTCCGTGCCCGGGGTGTTGACCATCGACCCCGCTCCGTGGCAGGGGTGTTGGCTGTCTACTCCGCCCCATGGCAGGGGTGTTGTCCGACTACCCTGCTCCGTGACCGGGGTGTTGACCGTCTACTCCACTCCGTGGCAGGGGTGTTGACCGTCTACTCCCGCTCCGTGGCAGGGATGTTGACCGTCTACCCCGCTCCGTGGCAGGGGTGTTGACCGTCTACTCCGCTCCGTGGCAGGGGTGTTGACCGACTACCCTGCTCCGTGGCAGGGGTGTTGACCGTCTACCCCGCTCCGTGGCAGGGGTGTTGACCGTCTACTCCGCTCCGTGGCCGGGGTGTTGACCGTCTACCCCTCTCCATGGCAGGGGTGTTGACCGTCTACTCCTCTCTGTGGCAGGGGTGTTGACCGTCTACTCCACGACGCGGCAGGTGTGTTGACCGTCTCTTCCGCTCCGTGGCCGGGGTGTTGATCGTCTACCCCGCTCCGTGGTATGGTGTTGACCGTCTACTCCGCTCTGTGGCAGGGGTGTTGGCCGTGTGCTCCGCTCCGTGGCAGGGGTGTTGACCTTCTACCCCGCTCCGTGGCAGGGGTGTTGACCGTCTACTCCGCTCCGTGGCAGGTGTCTTGACCATCTACTCCGCTCCGTGGTAGGGGTGTTGACCGTCTACTCCGCTCCGTGGCAGGGTGTTGACCGTCTATCCTGCTCCGTGGCAGGGGTGTTGACCATCTACTCCGCTCTGTGGCATGGGTGGTGACCGTCTACTCCGCTCCGTGGCAGGGTGTTGACCGTCTACCCCGTTCTGTGGCAGGGGTGTTGACCATCTACTCCGCTCCGTGGCAGGGGTGTTGACCGTCTACTCCGCTCCGTGACAGGGGTGTTGACCGTCTACTCCGCTCCGTGGCAGGGTGTTGACCGTCTACCCCGCTCCGTGGCGATGGTGTTGACCATCCACTCTACTCAGTGGTAGGGGTGTTGACCGTTTACTCCGCTCCATGGCAGAGGTGTTGACCGTCTACCCTGCAAAAGGGCAGTGGTGTTGACCG
Source organism: Chirona hameri (assembly GCA_036785665.1). Classification (NCBI taxonomy): domain Eukaryota; kingdom Metazoa; phylum Arthropoda; class Thecostraca; order Balanomorpha; family Balanidae; genus Chirona; species Chirona hameri. The sequence continues at coordinate 187,319 of JAXIVJ010000020.1, read as the reverse complement.
TCTACCCTGCTCCGTGGCAGGGGTGTTGACCGTCTACCTCGCTCCGTGGCAGGGGTGTTGGCCGTCTACTCCGCCCCGTGGCAGGGGTGTTGACCGGCTACCCCGCTCCTTGGGAGGGGTGTTGACCGTCTACTCCGCTCCGTGGCAGGGGTGTTGACCGTCTACCCCGCTCCGTGGCAGGGGTGTTGACCGTCTACTCCGCTCCGTGGCAGGGGTGTTGACCGTCTACTCTACTCATTGGTAGGGGTGTTGACCGTCTACTCTGCCTGTGGCAGGGGTGTTGACCGTCTACCCCGCTCCGTGGCAGGGATGTTCACCGTCTACCTTAAGCCGTGGCAGGGGTGTTGACCGTCTACCTCAATCCGTGACAGGGGTGTTGACCGTCTACCTCAATCCGTGACAGGAATGTTGACTGTCTACCCCGCTCCGTGTCAGTGGTGTTGACCGTCTACTCCGCTCCGTGGCATAGGTGTTGACCGTCTACCCCGCAAAGGGGCAGTGGTGTTGACCGTCTACCCTGCTCCGTGGCAGGGGTGTTGACCGTCTACCCTGCTCCGTGGCAGGGGTGTTGACCGTTTACTCCGCTCCACGACAGGGGTGTTGACCATGGGTGGAGTTTCCTATTCAAATGGTGGGACCACTGTCCCACCAACTTTGTGTTTTACCCCACCAACTTTTGTCAGATTTGAAGGTTTCCTGACGTTAAATGGTAATTTTCACCTTAGCCATGCAAAACAACCACTCAATATGACATTTCGCCCTACCAACTTTTTCTGTAAAGCTCCACCCAAGGTGTTCACCGTCTACTCCGATCCGTGGCAGGGGTGTTGACCGTCAACTCCATTCCGTGGCAGGGGTGTTGACCGTCTACTCCGCCCCGTGGCCGGGGTGTTGACCATCTACCACGCTCCGTGGCAGGAGTGTTGACCATCTACTCCGCTCCGTGACAGGGGTGCTGACGGGCGGGCCGCCGTCTGCAGGAGCGCCGCGCCGGGCCGCAGTTCGGGAGCCGTATCTGTCGCCGGCGGCCTAACTATGACCGCGCTCTTATCCACCTGCGGTGCGACTCTGTGTCAGAGCCTGCCACTGACGTCAGCGGCAGCTCTCCGGCCCGTCCCTGCCACCGCCTATGCGACCTGGGCCCCAGCTGCGGGTCGGCGCCAGCCGCCCGCTCTCCCCGCTCTCCCAGCCTCTACCCACTGCTGCCGGAGCTAAGGCGCCGGGCCGCTCGCCGGGCCGCCAGCTGTCCGGCCGGCCGCGGCGCCGCGGCTACATCGGCCGGTCGGCCGCGCGGCGTAGCGCAGCCAGATCGGAGACCAATCACGGTCCATGTCACCTCGGACCGACCACCGAGAGGGTCTGGAGGTGAAGCTCCCCGTCCTCCATCGACGCTGGTGACACCTCCCAGACTGACGACACATGACACCAAGCGGCTCCAGCAGAAGGCACCAGGTGCTGCCGGCTCCGGCGGCTCCGGTGCTGTGAGCGGACAGCCACGAATAGTCCTGGAGCTCCTGAATGTACAGTCTCTCCTCCCGAAGCTCCCCGACATCAGAGCTGAGTTATCCCAGCGTGATGCAGACATCCACTGTTTCACTGAGACTAATCTGAAGGCCGGCACACCTGACCGACTGATTAGTCTCCCTGGGTACCGATTATTCCGGAGTGACAGAAAAATCGGCCGTAAGAAGTCTGGTGGAGGTGTTGCGATCTACATTCGGGAAAATCTACAAGTCGACAAACTGACTGTCGCCCCGCAGTCGCGCTCTTCCTCACATGTTGAGTCGCTGTGGCTGAAAGTCAAAGTCGACAAGAAGAGAGCAGCCATCATCGGATGCATCTATCGGCCCCCATCAACAACTGCGTCACAGGTCAACAGTGACTATGATGACATAGAAGCGCAGCTGCAGACTGTCATTGCAGCCCACTCATCGCAGAAACTCGTTCTGGCCGGTGACCTGAACTCGGATCCTCAAACAAACCCCTCTGCACACAGACGACTTCTAGAGCTCGAGAACTACGGACTGCATAACCAAGTTCATGACCCCACGTTCTACCGCGGCGATATCCGCTCTGTGCTGGATGTTGTGCTCATGTCGGGTGAATTATGCGGGGGTAATGTGAAGCCTCAGTGCAGTGTTCAGTTGTGTGACTACACCTCACACCACCGGCGTGTTGTTATCACCACTGTCATTTCACGCACAAGAGTCAAGCCCATGTACCGCACCGGTCGTAATTGGCGTGCGTTAAACCCAGTGGACTTTATCGCTGACGTACGCGCCACCGACTGGACCACAGTGGTCAGGCAGGACGATTCGTGCGAACGGCAGTGGGAACGTTTTTCATCTGAGATGAACCGCATTCTGGACCTTCATGTACCCCTCCGCAGGTACCGTGTGTATAATCCATCGCCACCACCTGTCAGTGACGACACACTGGACCTGATGCAGCAACGCAGGGAAGCCAAAAACAGCGGCGACACCGATCTGTACAATCAGCTTAACGCTGTAGTGAAACGGGCCATTAGAGACGACTGCCGTGACACAATCTCGCAGCGCATTATTAACTCACATCCTTCAACGCTGTACCGCCAACTTCAGCCCATCATATCGCCGAAAAGAGGCTCGCCCACACAGCCTGTTGATCTTACACCTGACGACTTGAACACATATTTTACCTCCATCGGCACAGAAACACGTGACAAAGTCATGACACAGTTTACTCAGTCGGGCCGCGAGCCGCTCAGTGTACGATTACCGCGTGTGAATGCTGGCGCCCTGAATATCGTGCCCGTCACCCTGGACCACCTCCAGCGCATCCTATCCTCACTGCCCAACAAATCCTCCAGTGTGGAAGGAGACATTCCTTTAAAAGTATTCAAACTCACCTTTGAAGTCACCGGCCGCTCATTACTTCGTATAATCAACAAAAGCATCGCAACCGAAACTGTTCCTTCTGCTTGGAAAAGTGCTATAGTCATACCTGTGTATAAAAGGAACGATCCGTCATCAGCATCTAACTTCAGACCTATTACTCTCGTCCCTACCATTTGTAAAATAATGGAGAAAATCGTGCATCAGCAGCTTGAGCATTATTTGCGGGAGCAATGCCTTTTTAGTAACGATCAGCATGGTTTTATGTGCAATCACTCAACTAGTACCGCTTTATTAACTGTCACTGACGAAATTCTGCATGGTATGGACCGATCTGAAGTAACTCTTTTAACACTTATAGATTTAAGTCGCTGTTTTGATGTTGTCGACCATTCCACTCTTCTCACTAAGCTTCAATTGCTTCAAATCTCGCCTGGATGGTTCAGAAGCTATTTAGAGGGCCACACACAGCGTGTAAGATCTGGAGAAGCATTATCTGGACCCCAAAATATTACGATTGGCACTTTCCAGGGTTCGTGCCTTGGCCCTTTACTTTTCAACATTGCCAGCAACGACCTAACCTGTCATATCCCATCCAACATCAACGGTTTTCGGGTGACAGTGGCGCGATACGCGGATGACACCCAGATCGCCATCACTGGACCGCGCAGCAGGCTGACAGAAATGCAAGCTTCACTTGAGTCTGTCCTCGACACTATGTGTACATGGTTTCTCCAGCATGGCATGATGGTCAATGCAGGAAAGACCGAGCTCATGCTTTGCGGGGACAGACGCCAGCTAACTCAGATCTCAGAGCCGCCCACTGTGAAATTTATGGATGATTCGCTGCATTGTTCTAATAGTGTTAAAAATCTCGGTGTCATCATGGATCCAGTGTTATCTTGGGACCTACATATCAAACATGTAATTGATCGTTGTACTGGTATCCTAGTTGCTCTACTAAACGCTAAACATTTGTTACCCGTCGACGTGCTGCCGCTCATTATTGATGCCTTAGTTTTCTCTCATGTCCGCTATTGCGCGCAAGTGTATGCTAGTGCCAACCGTACAACAATCTTAAGGTTGCAGAAAGTGTTAAATTTTGCTGCTAGAGTGATATCAGGTAGGAAAAAATTTGATCATATCTCTGACGTTTTGTTGCAGCTCGATTGGTTCAATGCGGAACAACTCTTAAACTTCAATGACATATGTCTTCTGCATAAGATTTTAGTGACAGGAGAACCTAAAGTTCTGCGTACCTCACTGTCATATAATCATGAGCATACTAGTCGCCGGTCCAGACAATCGCATCATCTATACCTACATCGCGTCACTAATAACCACGGAAAGCGTTCCTTTAAGTACCGAGCCGTCCAGCTGTATAACAATCATGTCGTGGGCAATGAACTGGCCGGTCTGTCCCTGCGTGCCCTCAAAACCAGCATTCGTGACATTTCAAAGAGTGCTTGATATCTTTTAACCAGCATCATTGTGTCCATGTCCATTGTTTACATTTCAGTCGCTGTTTATTTTTAGATTACCAATTGCATGTGATACTAATGTACTGACGATGGTCTGAGAATAGCCCTTTTATTGTGGATTGACCTGATCTTGTGCAATACAATACAATACTGACCGTCTACCCCGCTTCGTAACAGGGGTGTTGACCGACTACTCCGCTCTGTGACAGGGGTGTTGTTCGTCTACTCCGCTCCGTGACAGGGATGTTGACCGTCTACTCCGCTCCGTGGCAGGGGTGTTGACCATCTACCCCGCTCCGTGGCCGGGGTGTTGACCGTCTACTCCACTCCATGGCAGGGGTGTTGACCGTCTACCCCGCTCCGTGGTGGGGTGTTGACCGTCTACTCCACTCCGTGATGGGGGTGTTGACCATCTACCACGCTCCGTGGCAGGGGTGTTGACCATCTACTCCGCTTCGTGACAGGGGTGTTGACCGTCTACTCCGCCCCGTGGCTGGGGTGTTGACCGTCTACCCCCCTCCGTGACAGGGGTGTTGTCTGTTGACTGTCTACTCCGCTCCGTGGCAGGGGTGTTGATCGTCTACCCGGTTCCATGACAGGGGTGTTGATCGTCTACCCCACCCCGTGGCAGGGGTGTTGACCGTCTACCTCAATCCGTGGCAGGGATATTGACCGTCTACTCCGCTCGGTGGCAGGGGTGTTGACCGTCTACTCCGCTCCGTGGCAAGGGTGTTGACCGTCTACCCTGCTCCGTGGCAGGGGTGTTGACCGTCTACCTCAGTCCGTGACAGGGGTGTTGACCGTCTACCCCGGTCCGTGGCAGGGGTGTTGACCGTCTACTCCGCTCCGTGGGAGGGGTGTTGACCGTCTACTCTGCTCTCTGGCCGGGATGTTGACCGTCTACCTCAATCCGTGACAAGGGTGTTGACCGTCTACTCCGCTCCGTGGCAGGGGTGTTGACCGTCTACTCCACTCCCTGACTGGGGTGTTGACCGTCTACCCCGCTCAGCGGCAGGGGTGTTGACCGTCTACTCCGCTCCGTGGCAGGGGTGTTAACCGTCTACTCTACTCCGTGGCAGAGGTGTTGACCGTCTACTCCGTTCCGTGGCAGGGGTGTTGACCGTCTACATCAATCCGTAGCAGGGATGTTGACCGTCTACCTCAATCCGTGGCAGGGGTGTTGACCGTCTACCTCGCTCCGTGGTAGGGGTGTTGACTGTCTACCACGCTCCGTGACAGAGTTGTTGACCATCTACTCTGCTCCGTGGCCGGGGTGTTGACCGCCTACTCTGGTCCGTGGCAGGGGTGTTGACCGTCTGCCACGCTCCGTGACAGGGAGGTTGTCTTTTGACTGTCTACTCCGCACCGTGGCAGGGGTGTTGACCGTCTACTTCTCTCCGTGGCCGGGGTGTTGACCGTCTACTCCGCTCCGTGGGAGGGGTGTTGACCGTCTACTCTGCTCCGTGGCAGTGATGTTGACCGTCTACCTCAATCCGTGGCAGGGGTGTTGACCGTCTACTCCGCTCTGTGGCAGGGGTGTTGACCGTCTACTCCGCTCCGTGGGAGGGGTGTTGACCGTCTATTCTGCTCCGTGGCAGTGATGTTGACCGTCTACCTCAATTCGTGACAGTGGTGTTGACCGTCTACCCCGCTCCGTGACAGGGGTGTTGATCGTCTACCCCACCCCGTGGCAGGAGTGTTGACCGTCTACCCCGCTCCGTGGCAGGGGTGTTGACCGTCTACTCCGCTCCGTGGCAGGTGTGTTGACCGTCTACTCTATTCCGTGGCAGGGATATTGACCGTCTACTCCGCTCCGTGGGAGGGGTGTTGACCGTCTACCCCTCTCCGTAGCAGGGGTGTAGATCGTCTACCCCGCCCCGTGGCAGGGGTGTTGACCGTCTACCTCAATCCGGGACAGGGGTGTTGCCCATCTACTCCGCTCCGTGGTAGGGGTGTTGACCGTCTACTCCGCTCCGTGGCATGGGTGTTGACCGTCTACTCCACTCCATGGCAGGGGTGTTGACCGTCTACTCTGCTCCGTGGGAAGGGTGTTGACCGTCTACTGCACTCCGTGGGAGAGGTGTTGACCGTCTACTCCGCTCCGTGGCAGGGGTGTTGGCCGTCTACTCCGCTCCGTGGCAGGGGTGTTGATCGTCTACTCCACTCCGTGGCAGGGGTGTTGACCGTCTACCCCGATCCGTGGCAAGGGTGTTGACCGTCTACTCCGCCCCGTGGCAGGGGTGTTGACCGTCTACCCCGCTCCGTGGCAGGGGTGTTGACCATCTACTCCGCTCTCTAGCAGGCGTGTTGATCGTCTACCCCGCTCCGTCACCGGGGTGTTGACCGTCTACCCCGCTCCGTGGCAGGAGTGTTGACCGTCTACCCTTCTCCGTGGGAGGCGTGTTGACCGTCTACCCCGCTCCGTGGGAAAAGATGTTGACCGTCAACCCTGCTCCGTGGTAGGGGTGTTGACAGTCTACTCCGCTCCGTGGCATGGGTGTTGACCATCTACCCCGCTCCGTGGGAGGGGTGGTGACCGTCTACTCCGCTCCGTGGCAGGGGTGTTGACCGTCTACCCCGCTCCGTGGCAGAGGTGTTGAACGTCTACCTCAATCCGTGACAGGGGTGTTGACCGTCTACCCCGCTCCGTGACAGGGGTTTTGACCGTCTACTCCGCTCCGTGGAAAGGGTGTTGACCGTCTACTCTGCTCCGTGGCAGGGATGTTGACCGTCTACCCGGCTCCGTGACAGGGGTGTTGATCGTCGACCCCACCCCGTGGCAGGGGTGTTGACTGTCTACCTCAATCCGTGAAAGGGGTTTTGACCATCTACCCCGCTCCGTGGGAGGGGTGGTGACCGTCTACCTCAATCCGTGACAGGGGTGTTGGCCGTCTACCCCACTCCGTGGGAGGGGTGTTGACCGTCTACCCCGCTCCGTGGGAGGGGTGTTGACCGTCTACCCCGCTCCGTGACAGGGGTGTTGACCATCTACTCCGCTCCGTGGGCGGGGTGTTGACCGTCTGCAACTTTCCGTGACAAGGGTGTTGTCTGTTGACTGTCTACTTCTCTCCGTGGCCGGGGTGTTGATCGTCTACCCCGCTCCGTGACAGAGGTGTTGATCGTCTACCCCACCTCGTGGCAGGAGTGTTGACCGTCTACCTCAATCCGTGGCAGGGATATTGACCGTCTACTCCGCTCCGTGGCAGGGGTGTTGACCGTCTACCCCGCTCCGTGGCGGAGGTGTTGACCGTCTACTCCGCTCCGTGGCAGGTGTGTTGACCGTCTACTCCACTCCGTGGCAGGGATATTGACCGTCTACTCCGCTCCGTGGGAGGGGTGTTGACCGTCTACCCCTCTCCGTAGCAGGGGTGTAGATCGTCTACCCCGCCCCGTGGCAGGGGTGTTGACCGTCTACCTCAATCCGTGACAGGGGTGTTGCCCATCCACTCCGCTCCGTGGCAGGGGTGTTGACCGTCTACTCCGCTCCGTGGCAGGGCTGTTGACCGTCTACTCCACTCCGTGGCAGGGGTGTTGACCGTCTACTCTGCTCCGTGGGAAGGGTGTTGACCGTCTACTCCACTCCGTGGGAGAGGTATTTACCGTCTTCTCCGCTCCGTGGCAGGGGTGTTGGCCGTCTACTCCACTCCATGGCAGGGGTGTTGATCGTCTACTCCACTCCGTGTCAGGGGTGTTGACCGTCTACTCCGCCCCGTGGCTGGGGTGTTGACCGTCTACCCCGCTCCGTGACCGAGGTGTTGACCGCCTGCTCTGCTCCGTGGCAGGTGTGTTGACCATCTATCCCGCTCCGTGGGAGGGGTGTTGACCGTCTACTCCGCTCCGTGGCAGGGGTGTTGACCGTCTATTCCGCTCCGTGGCAGGGGTGTTGACCGTCTACCTCAATCCGTGGCAGGGGTGTTGACCGTCTACCCCGCTCCGTGGCAGGGGTGTTGACCGTCTACTCCACTCCGTGACAGGGGTGTTGACCGTCTACCCCGCTCCGTGGCAGGGGTGTTGACCGTCTACTCCGCTCCGTGGCAGGGGTGTTGACCGTCTACTCCACTCCGTGGCAGGGGTGTTGACCGTCTACTCCACTCCGTGGCAGAGGTGTTGACCGTCTACCTCAATCCGTAGCGGGGATGTTGACCGTCTACCTCAATCCGTGGCAGGGGTGTTGACCGTCTACCCCGCTCCGTGGCAGGGGTGTTGAACGTCTACTCCGCTCCGTGGCAAGGGTGTTGACCGTCTACCCTGCTCCGTGGCAGGGGTGTTGACCGTCTACCTCAATCCGTGACAGGGGTGTTGACCGTCTACCCCGCTCCGTGGGAGGGGTGTTAACCGTCTACTCTGCTCTGTGGCAGGGATGTTGACCGTCTACCTCAATCCGTGAGAAGGGTGTTGACCGTCTACTCCGCTCCGTGGCAGGGGTGTTGACCGTCTACTCCACTCCCTGACAGGGATGTTGACCGTCTACCCCGCTCAGCGGTAGGGGTGTTGACCGTCTACTCCGCTCCGTGGCAGTGGTGTTAACCGTCTACTCCACTCCGTGGCAGAGGTGTTGACCGTCTACTCCGTTCCGTCGCAGGGGTGTTCACCGTCTACCTCAATCCGTAGCAGGGATGCTGACCGTCTACCTCAATCCGTGGCAGGGGTGTTGACCGTCTACTCCGCTCCGAGTCAGGGGTGTTGACCGTCTACTCCGCTCCGTGGCAAGGGTGTTGACCGTCTACCATGCTCCGTGTCAGGGGTGTTGACCGTCTACCTCAATCCGTGACAGGGGTGTTGACCGTCTACCCCGCTCCGTGGCAGGGGTGTTGACCGTCTACTCCGCCCCGTGGCTGGGGTGTTGACCGTCTACCCCCCTCCGTGACAGGGGTGTTGTCTGTTAACTGTCTACTCCGCTCCGTGGCAGGGGTGTTGATCGTCTACCCGGCTCCATGACAGGGGTGTTGATCGTCTACCCCACCCCGTGGCAGGGGTGTTGACCGTCTACCTCAATCCGTGGCAGGGATATTGACCGTCTACTCCGCTCGGTGGCAGGGTGTTGACCGTCTACTCCGCTCCGTGGCAAGGGTGTTGACCGTCTACCCTGCTCCGTGGCAGGGGTGTTGACCGTCTACCTCAGTCCGTGACAGGGGTGTTGACCGTCTACCCCGCTCCGTGGCAGGGGTGTTGACCGTCTACTCCGCTCCGTGGGAGGGGTGTTGACCGTCTACTCTGCTCTCTGGCAGGGATGTTGACCGTCTACCTCAATCCGTGACAAGGGTGTTGACTGTCTACTCCGCTCCGTGGCAGGGGTGTTGACCGTCTACTTTACTCCCTGACTGGGGTGTTGACCGTCTACCCCGCTCAGCGGCAGGGGTGTTGACCGTTTACTCCGCTCCGTGGCAGGGGTGTTAACCGTCTACTCTACTCCGTGGCAGAGGTGTTGACCGTCTACTCCGTTCCGTGGCAGGGGTGTTCACCGTCTACATCAATCCGTAGCAGGGATGTTGACCGTCTACCTCAATCCGTGGCAGGGGTGTTGACCGTCTACCCCGCTCCGTGGTAGGGGTGTTGACTGTCTACCACGCTCCGTGACAGAGGTGTTGACCATCTACTCTGCTCCGTGGCCGGGGTGTTGACCGCCTACTCTGGTCCGTGGCAGGGGTGTTGACCGTCTGCCACGCTCCGTGACAGGGAGGTTGTCTGTTGACTGTCTACTCCGCACCGTGGCAGGGGTGTTGACCGCCTACTTCTCTCCGTGGCCGGGGTGTTGACCGTCTACTCCGCTCCGTGGGAGGGGTGTTGACCGTCTACTCTGCTCCGTGGCAGTGATGTTGACCGTCTGCCTCAATCCGTGGCAGGGGTGTTGACCGTCTACTCCGCTCTGTGGCAGGGGTGTTGACCGTCTACTCCGCTCCGTTGGAGGGGTGTTGACCGTCTATTCTGCTCCGTGGCAGTGATTTTGACCGTCTACCTCAATTCGTGACAGTGGTGTTGACCGTCTACCCCGCTCCGTGACAGGGGTGTTGATCGTCTACCCCACCCCGTGGCAGGAGTGTTGACCGTCTACCCCGCTCCGTGGCAGGGGTGTTGACCGTCTACTCCGCTCCGTGACAGGTGTGTTGACCGTCTACTCTATTCCGTGGCAGGGATATTGACCGTCTACTCCGCTCCGTGGGCGGGGTGTTGACCGTCTACCCCTCTCCGTAGCAGGGGTGTAGATCGTCTACCCCGCCCCGTGGCAGGGGTGTTGACCGTCTACCTCAATCCGGGACAGGGGTGTTGCCCATCTACTCCGCTCCGTGGCAGGGGTGTTGACCGTCTACTCCGCTCCGTGGCATGGGTGTTGACCGTCTACTCCACTCCATGGCAGGGGTGTTGACCGTCTACTCTGCTCCGTGGGAAGGGTGTTGACCGTCTACTACACTCCGTGGGAGAGGTGTTGACCGTCTACTCCGCTCCGTGGCAGGGGTGTTGGCCGTCTACTCCGCTCCGTGACAGGGGTGTTGATTGTCTACTCCACTCCGTGGCAGGGGTGTTGACCGTCTACTCCGCCCCGTGGCTGGGGTGTTGACCGTCTACCCCCCTCCGTGACCGGGGTGTTGACCGCCTACTCCGCTCCGTGTCAGGTGTGTTGACCATATATCCCGCACCGTGGGAGGGGTGTTGTCCGTCTACTCCGCTCCGTGGCAGGGGTGTTAACTGTCTACTCCGCTCCGTGGCAGGAGTGTTGACCGTCTACCCTTCTCCGTGGGAGGCGTGTTGACCGTCTACCCCGCTCCGTGGGAAAAGATGTTGACCGTCAACCCTGCTCCGTGGTAGGGTTGTTGACAGTCTACTTCGCTCCGTGGCATGGGTGTTGACCATCTACCCCGCTCCGTGGGAGGGGTGGTGACCGTCTTCCCCGCTCCGTGGCAGAGGTGTTGAACGTCTACCTCAATCCGTGACAGGGGTGTTGACCGTCTAACCCGCTCCGTGACAGGGGTTTTTGACCGTCTACTCCGCTCCGTGGAAAGGGTGTTGACCGTCTACTCTGCTCCGTAGCAGGGATGTTGACCGTCTACCCGGCTCCGTGACAGGGGTGTTGATCGTCGACCCCACCCCGTGGCAGGGGTGTTGACTGTCTACCTCAATCCGTGAAAGGGGTTTTGACCATCTACCCCGCTCCGTGGGAGGGGTGGTGACCGTCTACCTCAATCCGTGACAGGGGTGTTGGCCGTCTACCCCGCTCCGTGGGAGGGGTGTTGACCGTCTACCCCGCTCCGTGAAAGGGGTGTTGACCGTCTACCCCGCTCCGTGACAGGGGTGTTGACCATCTACTCCGCTCCGTGGGCGGGGTGTTGACCGTCTACATCGCTCCGTGACAAGGGTGTTGTCTGTTGACTGTCTACTTCTCTCCGTGGCCGGGGTGTTGATCGTCTACCCCGCTCCGTGACAGGGGTGTTGATCGTCTACCCCACCCCGTGGCAGCAGTGTTGACCGTCTACCTCAATCCGTGGCAGGGATATTGACCGCCTACTCAGCTCCGTGGCAGGGGTGTTGACCGTCTACCCCGCTCCGTGGCGGGGGTGTTGACCGTCTACTCCGCTCCGTGGCAGGTGTGTTGACCGTCTACTCCACTCCGTGGCAGGGATATTGACCGTCTACTCCGCTCCGTGGGAGGGGTGTTGACCGTCTACCCCTCTCCGTAGCAGGGGTGTAGATCGTCTACCCCTCCCCGTGGCAGGGGTGTTGACCGTCTACCTCAATCCGTGACAGGGGTGTTGCCCATCCACTCCGCTCCGTGGCAGGGGTGTTGACCGTCTACTCCGCTCCGTGGCAGGGGTGTTGACCGTCTACTCCACTCCGTGGCAGGGGTGTTGACCGTCTACTCTGCTCCGTATGAAGGGTGTTGACCGTCTTCTCCACTCCGTGGGAGAGGTGTTTACCGTCTTCTCCGCTCCGTGGCAGGGGTGTTGGCCGTCTACTCCGCTCCATGGCAGGGGTGTTGATCGTCTACTCCACTCCGTGTCAGGGGTGTTGACCGTCTACTCCGCCCCGTGGCTGGGGTGTTGACCGTCTACCCCGCTCCGTGACCGAGGTGTTGACCGCATACTCTGCTCCGTGGCAGGTGTGTTGACCATCTATCCCGCTCCGTGGGAGGGGTGTTGACCGTCTACTCCGCTCCGTGGCAGGGGTGTTAACCGTCTACTCCGCTCCGTGGCAGGAGTGTTGACCGTCTACACCGCTCCGTGGGAGGGGTGTTGACCGTCTACCCCGCTTCGTGGGAAAAGGTGTTGACCGTCAACCCTGCTCCGTGGTAGGGGTGTTGACAGTCCACTCCGCTCTGTGGCAGGGGTGTTGACCATCTACCCCGCTCCGTGGGAGGGGTGGTGACCGTCTACTCCGCTCCGTGGCAGGGGTGTTGACCGTCTACCCCGCTCCGTGCCAGGGGTGTTCACCGTCTACCTCAATACGTGACAGGGGTGTTGACCGTCTACCCCGCTCCGTGGCAGTGGTGTTGACCGTCTACTCCGCTCCGTGGAAGGGGTGTTGACCGTCTACTCTGCTCCGTGGCAGGGATGTCGACCGTCTACCTCAATCCGTGACAGAGGTGTTGACCATCTACCCCGCTCCGTGGCAGGGGTGTTGACCGTCTACTCCGCTCCGTGGCAGGGGTGTTGACCGACTACCCTGCTCCGTGGCATGGGTGTTGACCGTCTACCTCAATCCGTGACAGGGGTTGACCGTCTACTCCGCTCCGTGGCAGGGGTGTTGACTGTCTACTCCACTCCGTGACAGGGGTGTTGACCGTCTACCCCGCTCCGTGGCAGGGGTGTTGACCGTTTACTCCGCTCCGTGGCAGGGGTGTTAACCGTCTACTCCACTCCGTGGCAGAGGTGTTGAACGTCTACTCCGTTCCGTGGCAGGGGTGTTCACCGTCTACCTCAATCCGTAGCAGGGATGTTAACCGTCTACCTCAACCCGTGGCAGGGGTGTTGACAGTCTACCCCGCTCCGTGGTGAGGGTGTTGACCGTCTACCCCGCTCCGTGACAGGGGTGTTGACCATCTACTCTGCTCCGTGGCCGGGGTGTTGACCGCCTACTCTGCTCCGTGGCAGGGGTGTTGACCGTCTGCCACGCTCCGTGACAGGGGTGTTGTCTGTTGACTGTCTACTCCGCTCCGTGGCAGGGGTGTTGACCGTCTATTTCTCTCTGTGGCCGGGGTGTTGAACGTCTACTCCGCTCCGTGGGAGGGGTGTTGACCGTCTACTCTGCTCCGTGGCAGTGATGTTGACTGTCTACCTCAATCCGTGACAGGGGTGTTGACCGTCTACTCCGCTCCGTGTCAGGGGTGTTGACCGTCTACTCCGCTCCGTGGGAGGGGTGTTGACCGTCTATTCTGCTCCGTGGCAGTGATGTTGACCATCTACCTCAATTCGTGACAGGGGTGTTGACCGTCTACCCCGCTCCGTGACAGGGGTGTTGATCGTCTACCCCACCCCGTGGCAGGAGTGTTGACCGTCTACCTCAATCCGTGGCAGGGATATTGACCGTCTACTCCGCTCCGTGGCAGGGGTGTTGACCGTCTACCCCGCTCCATGGCAGGGATATTGACCATCTACTCCGCTCCGTGGGAGGGGTGTTGACCGTCTACCCCTCTCCGTAACAGGGGTGTAGATCGTCTACCCCGCCCCGTGGCAGAGGTGTTGACCGTCTACCTCAATCCGTGACAGGGGTGTTGCCCATCTACTCCGCTCCGTGGCAGGGGTGTTGACCGTCTACTCCGCTCCGTGGCATGGGTGTTGACCGTCTACTCTACTCCATGGCAGGGGTGTTGACCGTCTACTCTGCTCCGTGGGAAGGGTTTTGACCGTTTACTACACTCCGTGGGAGAGGTGTTGACCGTCTACTCCGCTCCGTGGCAGGGGTGTTGACCGTCTACTCCGCTCCGTGGCAGGGGTGTTCACCGTCTACCTCAATCCGTGGCAGGGGTGTTGACCGTCTACCTCAATCCGTGACAGGGGTGTTGCCCATCTACTCCGCTCCGTGGCATGGGTGTTGACCATCTACCCCGCTCCGTGGGAGGGGTGGTGACCGTCTACTCCGCTCCGTGGCAGGGGTGTTGACCGTCTACCCCGCTCCGTGGCAGAGGTGTTGAACGTCTACCTCAATCCAAGAACAGGGGTGTTGACCGTCTACCCCGCTCCGTGGCAGGGGTGTTGACCGTCTACTCCGCTCCGTGGAAAGGGTGTTGACCGTCTACTCTGCTCCGTGGCAGGGATGTTGACCGTCTACCTCAATCCGTGACAGGGGTGTTGACCGTCTACTCCGCTCCGTGGCAGGAGTGTTGACCGTCTACTCCGCTCCGTGGTAGGGGTGTTGACCGTCTACTCTGCTCCGTGGCAGGGATGTTGGACGTCTACCTCAATCCGTGACAGGGGTGTTGACCGTCTACTCCACTTCGTGACAGGGGTGTTGACCGTCTTCCCCGCTCCGTGGCAGGGGTGTTGACCGTCTACTCCGCTCCGTGGCAGGGGTGTTAACCGTCTACTCCACTCCGTGGCAGAGGTGTCGACCGTCTACTCCGCTCCGTGGCAGGGGTATTCACCGTCTACCTCAATCCGTGGCAGGGGTGTTGACCGTCTACCTCAATCCGTGGCAGGGGTGTTGACCGTCTACCACGCTCCGTGGCAGGGGTGTTGACCGTCTAACCCGCTCCATGACAGGGGTGTTGACCATCTACTCCGCGCCGTGGCCGGGGTGTTGACCGCCGACTCTGCTCCTTGGCAGGGGTGTTGACTGTCTGCCACGCTCTGTGACAGGGGTGTTGTCTGTTGACCGTCTACTCCGCCCCGTGGCCGGGGTGTTTACCATCTACCATGCTCCGTAGTAGGGGTGTTGACCATCTACTCCGCTCCGTGACAGGGGTGTTGACAGTCTACTCCGCTCCGTGATAGGGGTGTTGACCGTCTTCTCCGCTCCGTGACAGGGATGTTGACCGTCTACTCCGCTCCGTGGCAGGGGTGTTGACCATCTACCCCGCTCCGTGTCCGGGGTGTTGACCGTCTTCTCGACTCCGTGGCAGGGGTGTTGACCGTCTACCCCGCTCCGTGGTGGGGTGTTCACAGTCTACTCCACTCCGTGGCAGGGGTGTTGACCGTCTACACCGCTCCGTGGGAGGGGTGTTGACCGTCTACCCCGCTTCGTGGAAAAAGGTGTTGACCGTCAACCCTGCTCCGTGGTAGGGGTGTTGACAGTCTACTCCGCTCTGTGGCAGGGGTGTTGACCATCTACCCCGCTCCGTGGGAGGGGTGGTGACCGTCTACTCCGCTCCGTGGCAGGGGTGTTGACCGTCTACCCCGCTCCGTGCCAGGGGTATTGACCGTCTACCTCAATACGTGACAGGGGTGTTGACCGTCTACCCCGCTCCGTGGAAGGGGTGTTGACCGTCTACTCTGCTCCGTGGCAGGGATGTCGACCGTCTACCTCAATCCGTGACAGAGGTGTTGACCATCTACCCCGCTCCGTGGCAGGGGTGTTGACCGTCTACTCCGCTCCGTGGCAGGGGTGTTGACCGACTACCCTGCTCCGTGGCATGGGTGTTGACCGTCTACCTCAATCCGTGACAGGGGTTGACCGTCTACTCCGCTCCGTGGCAGGGGTGTTGACTGTCTACTCCACTCCGTGACAGGGGTGTTGACCGTCTACCCCGCTCCGTGGCAGGGGTGTTGACCGTTTACTCCGCTCCGTGGCAGGGGTGTTAACCGTCTACTCCACTCCGTGGCAGAGGTGTTGAACGTCTACTCCGTTCCGTGGCAGGGGTGTTCACCGTCTACCTCAATCCGTAGCAGGGATGTTGACCGTCTACCTCAACCCGTGGCAGGGGTGTTGACAGTCTACCCCGCTCCGTGGTGGGGGTGTTGACCGTCTACCCCGCTCCGTGACAGGGGTGTTGACCATCTACTCTGCTCCGTGGCCGGGGTGTTGACCGCCTACTCTGCTCCGTGGCAGGGGTGTTGACCGTCTGCCACGCTCCGTGACAGGGGTGTTGTCTGTTGACTGTCTACTCCGCTCCGTGGCAGGGGTGTTGACCGTCTATTTCTCTCTGTGGCCGGGGTGTTGACCGTCTACCTCAATCCGTGGCAGGGATATTGACCGTCTACTCCGCTCCGTGGCAGGGGTGTTGACCGTCTACTCCGCTCCGTGGGAGGGGTGTTGACCGTCTATTCTGCTCCGTGGCAGTGATGTTGACCATCTACCTCAATTCGTGACAGGGGTGTTTACCGTCTACCCCGCTCCGTGACAGGGGTGTTGATCGTCTACCCCACCCCGTGGCAGGAGTGTTGACCGTCTACCTCAATCCGTGGCAGGGATATTGACCGTCTACTCCGCTCCGTGGCAGGGGTGTTGACCGTCTACCCCGCTCCGTGGCAGGGATATTGACCATCTACTCCGCTCCGTGGGAGGGGTGTTGACCATCTACCCCTCTCCGTAACAGGGGTGTAGATCGTCTACCCCGCCCCGTGGCAGAGGTGTTGACCGTCTACCTCAATCCGTGACAGGGGTGTTGCCCATCTACTCCGCTCCGTGACAGGGGTGTTGACCGTCTACTCCGCTCCGTGGCATGGGTGTTGACCGTCTACTCCACTCCATGGCAGGGGTGTTGACCGTCTACTCTGCTCCGTGGGAAGGGTTTTGACCGTTTACTACACTCCGTGGGAGAGGTGTTGACCGTCTACTCCGCTCCGTGGCAGGGGTGTTGACCGTCTACTCCGCTCCGTGGCAGGGGTGTTCACCGTCTACCTCAATCCGTGGCAGGGGTGTTGACCGTCTACCTCAATCCGTGACAGGGGTGTTGCCCATCTACTCCGCTCCGTGGCATGGGTGTTGACCATCTACCCCGCTCCGTGGGAGGGGTGGTGACCGTCTACTCCGCTCCGTGGCAGGGGTGTTGACCGTCTACCCCGCTCCGTGGCAGAGGTGTTGAACGTCTACCTCAATCCGTGACAGGGGTGTTGACCGTCTACCCCGCTCCGTGGCAGGGGTGTTGACCGTCTACTCCGCTCCGTGGAAAGGGTGTTGACCGTCTACTCTGCTCCGTGGCAGGGATGTTGACCGTCTACCTCAATCCGTGACAGGGGTGTTGACCGTCTACTCCGCTCCGTGGCAGGAGTGTTGACCGTCTACTCCGCTCCGTGGTAGGGGTGTTGACCGTCTACTCTGCTCCGTGGCAGGGATGTTGGACGTCTACCTCAATCCGTGACAGGGGTGTTGACCGTCTACTCCACTCCGTGACAGGGGTGTTGACCGTCTTCCCCGCTCCGTGGCAGGGGTGTTGACCGTCTACTCCGCTCCGTGGCAGGGGTGTTAACCGTCTACTCCACTCCGTGGCAGAGGTGTCGACCGTCTACTCCGCTCCGTGGCAGGGGTATTCACCGTCTACCTCAATCCGTGGCAGGGGTGTTGACCGTCTACCTCAATCCGTGGCAGGGGTGTTGACCGTCTACCACGCTCCGTGGCAGGGGTGTTGACCGTCTAACCCGCTCCATGACAGGGGTGTTGACCATCTACTCCGCGCCGTGGCCGGGGTGTTGACCGCCGACTCTGCTCCGTGGCAGGGGTGTTGACTGTCTGCCACGCTCTGTGACAGGGGTGTTGTCTGTTGACCGTCTACTCCGCCCCGTGGCCGGGGTGTTTACCATCTACCATGCTCCGTAGTAGGGGTGTTGACCATCTACTCCGCTCCGTGACAGGGGTGTTGACAGTCTACTCCGCTCCGTGATAGGGGTGTTGACCGTCTTCTCCGCTCCGTGACAGGGATGTTGACCGTCTACTCCGCTCCGTGGCAGGGGTGTTGACCATCTACCCCGCTCCGTGTCCGGGGTGTTGACCATCTTCTCGACTCCGTGGCAGGGGTGTTGACCGTCTACCCCGCTCCGTGGTGGGGTGTTCACCGTCTACTCCACTCCGTGGCAGGGGTGTTGACCGTCTATTCTGCTCGGTGGCTGGGGTGTTGACCGTCTACTCCGCTCCGTGGGAGGGGTGTTGACCGTCTACTCCGCTTCGTGACAGGGGTGTTGACCGTTTACTCCGCTCCGTCGCAAGGGTGTTCACCGTCTACCCCGCTCCGTGGCAGGGGTGTTGACCGTCTACTCCGCTCCGTGGCAGGGGTGTTGACCGTCAACTCCGCTCCGTGGCAGGGGTGTTGACCGTCTACTTCCATCCGTAGCAGGGGTGTTGACCGTCTACCTCAATCCGTAGCAGGGGTGATGACCATCTACTCCGCTCTCTATCAAGGGTGTTGATCGTCTACCCCGCTCCGTGTCAGGGGTGTTCACCGTCTACTCCGCCCCGTGGCAGGGGTGTTGACCGTCTACCCCGCTCCGTGGCAGGGGAGTTGACCGTCTACTCCGCCCTATGGCAGGGGTGTTGACCGTCTACCCCGCTCCGTGACCGGGGTGTTGACCGTCTACTCCGGTCCGTGGCAAGGGTGTTGACCGTCTACTTCGCTCCGTGGCAGGGGTGTTGACCGTCTATCCCGCTCCGTGGCAGGGATCTTCACCATCTACTCCGCTCTATGACAGGGGTGTTGACCGTCTACCCCGCTCCGTGGCTGGGGTCTTGACCATCTACTCCGCTCTATGGCAGGGGTGTTGACCGTCTACCCCGCGAAGTGAAAGGGTGTTGACCGTCTACCCCGCTCTGTGGCAGGGGTGTTGACCATCTACCTCAATCCGTGACAGGGGTGTTGACCGTCTACTGCACTCCGTGGCAGGGGTGTTGAACGTCTACCTCAATCCATGACAGGGGTGTTGACCGTCTACTGAGCTCCGTGGCAGTAGTGTTGACCGTCTACCTCAATCCGTGACAGGGGTGTTGACCGTCTACTCCACTCCGGGGCAGGGGTGTTGACCGTCTACCCCGCTCCGTGGCCGGGGTGTTGACCGTCTACTCCACTCCGTGTCCGAGGTGTTGACCGTCTACTCCGCTCCTTGGCAGGGGTGTTGACCGTCTACTCCACTCCGTGGCAGCGGTGTTGATCGTCTA
This sequence comes from Chirona hameri, assembly GCA_036785665.1. Lineage (NCBI taxonomy): Eukaryota > Metazoa > Arthropoda > Thecostraca > Balanomorpha > Balanidae > Chirona > Chirona hameri. The sequence goes on along the minus strand of JAXIVJ010000020.1, from coordinate 167,953 downwards.
CTCTGCTCCATCGCAGGGATGTTGACCGTCTACCTCAATCCGTGACAGGGGTGTTGACCGTCTACTCCGATCCGGGGCAGGGGTGTTGACCGTCTACTCCACTCAGTGACAGGGGTGTTGACCGTCTACCCCGCTCCCTGGCAGGGGTGATGACCGTCTACTCCGCTCCGTTGCAGGGGTGTTAACCGTCTACTCCACTCCGTGGCATGGGTGTTGACCGTCTACCCCGCTCCGTGGTAGGGGTGTTGACCGTCTACCCCGCTCCGTGGCATGGGTGTTAACCGTCTACTCCACTCCGTGGCAGAGGTGTTGACCGTCTACTCCGCTCCGTGGCAGGGGTGTTCACCGTCTACCTCAATCCGTGGCAGGGGTGTTGACCGTAAACCCCAATCCGTGACAGGGGTGTTGACCGTCTACCCCGCTCCGTGGCAGGGGTGTTGACCGTCTACCCCGCTCTGTGACAGGGGTGTTGACCATCTACTCCGCTCCGTGGCCGGTGTGTTGACCGCCTACTCTGCTCCGTGGCAGGGGTGTTGACCGTCTGCCACGCTCCGTGGGAGGGGTGTTGTCTGTTGACTGTCTACTCCGCTCCGTGGCAGGGGTGTTGACCGTCTACTCCTCTCCGTGGCCGGGATGTTGATCGTCTACCCCGCTCTGTGGCAGGGGTATTGATCGTCTACCCCACCCCGTGGCAGGGGTGTTAACCGTCTACCTCAATCCGTGGCAGGGGTATTGACCGTCTTCTCCGCTCCGTGCCAGGGGTGTTGACCGTCTACTCCGCCCCGTTGCCGGGGTGTTGGCCGTCTACTGCGCTCTGTGGCAGGGGTGTTGACCGTCTACTCCATTCCGTGGCAGGGGTATTGACCGTCTACTCCACTCCGTGGGAGGGGTGTTGCCCGTCTACTCCGCTCCGTGGCAGGGGTGTTGACCCTCTACCACGCTCCGTGGCTGGGGTGTTCCCCGTCTACCTCAATTCGTGGCAGGGGTGTTGACCGTCTACCTCAATCCGTGGCAGGGGTCTTGACTATCTACTCCGCTCTATGCCAGGGGTGTTGACCGTCTACCCCGCGAAGCGAAAGGGTGTTGACCGTCTACCCCGCTCTGTGGCAGGGGTGTTGACCATCTACCTCAATCCGTGACAGGGGTGTTGACCGTCTACTGCACTCCGTGGCAAGGGTGTTGAACGTCTACCTCAATCCATGACAGGGGTGTTGACCGTCTACTGCGCTCCGTGGCAGGGGTGTTGACCCTCTACTCCGCTCCTTGGGAGGGTGTTGACCGTCTTTTCTGCTCCGTGGCAGGGATGTTTTGCCGTCTGCCACGCCCCGTGGCAGGGGTGTTGTTTGTTGACTGTCTACTCCGCTCCGTGGCAGGGGTGTTGACCGTCTACTCCTCTCCGTGGCCGGGATGTTGATCGTCTACCCCGCAAAGTGAAAGGGTGTTGACCGTCTACCCCGCTCTGTGGCAGGGGTGTTGACCATCTACCTCAATCCGTGACAGGGGTGTTGACCGTCTACTGCACTCCGTGGCAGGGGTGTTGAACGTCTACCTCAATCCATGACAGGGGTGTTAACCGTCTACTGCGCTCCGTGGCAGGGGTGTTGACCGTCTACCTCAATCCGTGACAGGGGTGTTGACCGTCTACTGCACTCCGTGGCCGGGGTGTTGACCGTCTACCCCACTCCGTGACTGATGTGTTGACCGTCTACTCCGCCCCGTGGCCGGGGTGTTGACCGTCTACCCCACTCCGTGACGGGGGTGTTGACCGTCTACTCCGCTCCGTGGCAGGTTTGTTGACCATCGACACTGCTCCGTGGGAGGGGTGTTGACCGTCTACTCCGCTCCGTAGCAGGGGTGTTGACCGTCTACTTTGCTCCTTGACAGGGGTGTTGACCGTCTACCCTGCTCCGTGGAGGGGTGTTGACCATCTACCCTGCTCCGTGGGAGGGGTGGTGATCGTCTACTCCGCTCCGTGGCAGGGGTGTTGACCGTCAACTCCGCTCCGTGGCAGGGGTGTTGACCGTCTACTTCAATCTTTGGCAGGGGTGTTGACCGTCTACCTCAATCCGTAGCAGGGGTGTTGACCATCTACTCCGCTCTCTATCAAGGGTGTTGATCGTCTACCCTGCTCCGTGTCAGGGGTGTTCACCGTCTACCCCGCCCCGTGGCAGGGGTGTTGACCGTCTACTCCGCCCCGTGGCAGGGGTGTTGACCATCTACCCCGTTCCGTGGGAGGGGTGTTGACCGTCTACTCCGCTTCGTGACAGGGGTGTATACCGTCTACTCCGCTCCGTGGCAAGGGTGTTGACCATCTACCCCGCTCCGTGGCAGGGATGTTGACCGTCTACTCCGCTCCGTGGCAGGGGTGTTGACCGTCAACTCCGCTCCATGGCAGGGGTGTTGATCGTCTACCCCGCTCTCTGGCAGTAGTTTTAACCGTCTATCCCGCTCCGTGGCCGGGATGTTGACCGTCTACTCCGCTCCGTGACAGGGGTATTGACCGTCTACTCCGCTCCGTGACAGGGGTGTTGACCGTCTACCTCAATCCGTGACCGGGCTGTTGACCGTCTACTCTGCTCCGTAGCAGGGGTGTTGACCGTCTACCTCAATCCGTGGCAGGGGTGTTGACCGTCTACCTCAATCCGTAACAGGGGTGTTGACCATCTACTCCGCTCTCTAGCAGGGGTGTTGATCGTCTACCCCGCTCCGTGACCGGGGTGTTGACCGTCTACTCCACTCCGTGCCCAGGGTGTTGACCGTCTATCCCGCTCCGTGGCAGGGGTGTTGGCCGTCTACTCTGCACCATGGCAGGGGTGTTTTCCGACTACCCTGCTCCGTGACCGGGGTGTTGACCGTCTACCCCGCTCCGTGTCAGGGTGTTGACCGTCTACCCCGCTTCGGGGCAGAGGTGTTGATTGTCTATTCCGCTCCGTAGCCGGGATGTTGACCATCTACTCCACTCCGTGGTAGGGGTGTTGACCGTCTACCCTGCTCCGTGCCAGGGGTGTTGACCGTCTATTCCGCTCCGTAGCCGGGATGTTGACCGTCTACTCCGCTCCGTGACAGGGGTATTGATCGTCTACTCCGCTCCGTGACAGGGGTGTTGACCGTATACCTCAATCCGTGGCAGGGGTGTTCACCGACTACTCCGCTCCGTGGCAGGGGTGTTGACCGTCTACTTCAATCCGTGGCAGGGGTGTTGATCGTCTACCCCGCTCTCTGGCAGGGGTTTTGGCCTTCTATCCCGCTCCGTGGCCGGGATGTTGACCGTCTACTCCGCTCCGTGACAGAGGTATTGGCCGTCTACTCCGCTCCGTGACAGGGGTTTTGACCGTCTACCTCAATCTGTGACAGGGCTATTGACCGTCTACTCCGCTCCGTTTAAGGGGTGTTGACCGTCTACCTCAATCCGTGGCAGGGGTGTTGACCGTCTACCTTAATCCGTAGCAGGGGTGTTGACCATCTACTCCGCTCTCTAGCAGGGGTGTTGATCGTCTACCCCGCTCCGTGACCGGGGTGTTGACCGTCCACTTCAATCCATGACAGGGGTGTTGACCGTCTACTCCGCCCCGTGGCCGGGGTGTTCACCATCTACCACGCTCCGTGGTAGGGGTGTTGACCATCTACTCCGCTCCGTGACAGGGGTGTTGACAGTCTACTCCGCTCCGTGACAGGGGTGTTGACCGTCTTCTCCGCTCCGTGACAGGGATGTTGACCGACTACTCCGCTCCGTGGCAGGGGTGTTGACCATCTACCCCGCTCCGTGTCCGGGGTGTTGAGCGTCTTCTCGACTCCGTGGCAGGGGTGTTGACCGTCTACCCCGCTCCGTGGTGGGGTGTTCACCGTCTACCCCACTCCGTGGCAGGGGTGTTGACCGTCTATTCCGCTCGGTGGCCGGGGTGTTGACCGTCTACTCCGCTCCGTGGGAGGGGTGTTGACCGTCTACTCCGCTTCGTGACAGGGGTGTTGACCGTTTACTCCGCTCCGTCGCAAGGGTGTTGACCGTCTACCCCGCTCCGTGGCAGGGGTGTTGACCGTCTACTCCGCTCCGTGGCAGGGGTGTTGACCGTCAACTCAGCTCCGTGGCAGGGGTGTTGACCGTCTACTTCAATCCGTAGCAGGGGTGTTGACCGTCTACCTCAATCCGTAGCAGGGGTGTTGACCATCTACTCCGCTCTCTATCAAGGGTGTTGATCGTCTACCCCGCTCCGTGTCAGGGGTGTTCACCGTCTACCCCGCCCAGTGGCAGGGGTGTTGGCCGTCTACTCCTCCCCGTGGCAGGGGTGTTGACCGTCTACCCTGCTCCGTGGCAGGGGAGTTGACCGTCTACTCCGCCCTGTGGCAGGGGTGTTGACCGTCTACCCCGCTCCGTGACCGGGGTGTTGACCGTCTACTCCGGTCCGTGGCAAGGGTGTTGACCGTCTACTTCGCTCCGTGGCAGGGGTGTTGACCGTCTACTCCGCTCCGTGGCAGGGATCTTGACCATCTACTCCGCTCTATGGCAGGGGTGTTGACCGTCTACCCCGCTCCGTGGCTGGGGTCTTGACCATCTACCCCGCTCTATGGCAGGGGTGTTGACCGTCTACCCCGCGAAGTGAAAGGGTGTTGACCGTCTACCCCGCTCTGTGGCAGGGGTGTTGACCATCTACCTCAATCCGTGACAGGGGTGTTGACCGTCTACTGCACTCCGTGGCAGGGGTGTTGAACGTCTACCTCAATCCATGACAGGGGTGTTGACCGTCTACTGAGCTCCGTGGCAGTGGTGTTGACCGTCTACCTCAATCCGTGACAGGGGTGTTGACCGTCCACTCCACTCCGTGGCAGGGGTGTTGACCGTCTACCCCGCTCCGTGGCCGGGGTGTTGACCGTCTACTCCACTCCGTGTCCGAGGTGTTGACCGTCTACTCCGCTCCTTGCCAGGGGTGTTGACCGTCTACTCCACTCCGTGGCAGCGGTGTTGATCGTCTACTCTGCTCCATCGCAGGGATGTTGACCGTCTACCTCAATCCGTGACAGAGGTGTTGACCGTCTACTCCGCTCCGTGGCAGGGGTGTTGACCGTCTACTCCACTCAGTGACAGGGGTGTTGACCGTCTACCCCGCTCCCTGGCAGGGGTGATGACTGTCTACTCCGTTCCGTTGCAGGGGTGTTAACCGTCTACTCCACTCTGTGGCAGGGGTGTTGACCGTCTACTCCGCTCCGTGGTAGGGGTGTTGACCGTCTACTCCGCTCCGTGGCATGGGTGTTAACCGTCTACTCCACTCCGTGGCAGAGGTGTTGACCGTCTAATCCGCTCCGTGGTAGGGGTGTTGACCGTCTACTCTACTCCGTGGCAGGGGTGTTGACCGTCTACTCCACTCCGTGGCCGGGGTTGTTGACCGCTTACTCCGCTCCGTGGCTGGAGTGTTGATCGTCTACCCCGCTCCGTGGCAGGGGTGTTGACCGTCTACTCCGCCCCGTTGCCGGGGTGTTGACCGTCTACCCCGCTCCGTGGCAGGGGTGTTGACCGTCTACTCCGCTCCGTGGCAGGGGTGTTGACCGTCTACCTCAATCCGTGGCAGGGGTGTTGACCGTGTACCTCAATCCGTAGCAGGGGTGTTGACCATCTACTCCGCTCTCTAGCAGGGGTGTTGTCCGACTACCCTGCTCTGTGACCGGGGTGTTGACCGTCTACTCCGCTCTGTGGCAGGGGTGTTGAACGTCTACCCCCGTTCCGTGGCAGTGGTGTTGGCCGTCTACTCCGCTCCGTGGGAGGGGTGTTGACCGTCTACTCCACTCTGTGGCATGGGTGTTGACCGTCTACTCCGCTCCGTGGCAGGGGTGTTGACCGTCTACCCCGCAAAGGGGCAGTGGTGTTGACCGTCTACCCTGCTCCGTGGCCGGGGTGTTGACCGTCTACTCCGGTCCGTGGCCGGGGTGTTGACCGTCTACCCCGCTCCGTGGCAGGGGTGTTGACCGTCTATTCTGCTCCGTGGCATTGGTGTTGACCGTCTACTCCTCTCCTTGGCAGGGGTGTTGACTGTCTACTCCACTACGTGGCAGGGGTGTTGACCGTCTATTCCGCTCCGTGGCCGGGGTGTTAACCGTCTACCCCGCTCCGTGGCAGAGTGTTGACCGTCTACTCAGCTCCGTGACAGGGGTGTTGACCGTCTACTCCGCTCCGCGGCAGGGGGCGTTGACCGTCTTCTCCGCTCCGTGGCAGGGGTGTTGACCGTCTTCTCCGCTACGTGGCAGGGGTGTTGACCGTCTACTCCGCTCCTTGGTCGGAGCGTTGACCGTCTACTCTGCTCCGTGGCAAGGGTGTTGACCGTCTACTCCGCTCCGTGGCCGGGGTGTTGATCATCTACTCCGCTCTCTGGCAGGGGTGTTGACCGTTACTCCGCTTCGTGACCAGGGTGTTGACCGTCTACCCCGCTCTGTGGCAGGGTGTTGACCGTCTACTCCGCTCCGGGGCAGTGGTGTTGGCCGTCTAACTTAATCCGTGGCAGGGGTGTTGACCGTCCATTCTGCTCCGTGGCAGGGGTGTTGACCGTCTACTCCACTCCGTGGTAGAGGTGTTGACCGTCTACTCCGATCCGTGGCAGGGGTGTTGACCGTCAACTCCATTCCGTGGCAGGGCTGTTGACCATCTACTCCGCCCCGTGGCCGGGGTATTGACCATCTACAACGCTCCGTGGCAGGGGTGTTGACCGTCTACCTCAATCCGTGGCAGGGGTGTTGACCGTCTACCTCAATCCGTGGCAGGGGTGTTGACCGTCAACCTCAATCCGTAGCAGGGGTGTTGACCATCTACTCCGCTCTCTAGCAGGGGTGTTGATCGTCTACCCCGCTCCGTGACCGGGGTGTTGACCGTCTACTCCACTCCGTGCCCGGGGTGTTGACCATCGACCCCGCTCCGTGGCAGGGGTGTTGGCTGTCTACTCCGCCCCATGGCAGGGGTGTTGTCCAACTACCCTGCTCCGTGACCGGGGTGTTGACCGTCTACTCCACTCCGTGGCAGGGGTGTTGACCGTCTACTCCCGCTCCGTGGCAGGGATGTTGACCGTCTACCCCGCTCCGTGGCAGGGGTGTTGACCGTCTACTCCGCTCCGTGGCAGGGGTGTTGACCGACTACCCTGCTCCGTGGCAGGGGTGTTGACCGTCTACCCCGCTCCGTGGCAGGGGTGTTGACCGTCTACTCCGCTCCGTGGCCGGGGTGTTGACCGTCTACCCCTCTCCATGGCAGGGGTGTTGACCGTCTACTCCGCTCCGTGGTAGGGGTGTTGACCGACTACCCTGCTCCGTGGCAGGGGTGTTGAGCGTCTACCGCGCTCCGTGGCAGGGGTGTTGACCGTCTACTCTGCTCAGTGGCAGGGGTGTTGACAGTCTGCCCCGCGCCGTGGCAGGGGGGTTGACCGTCTACTCCGCTCCGTGGCAGGGGTGCTGAACGTCTACTCCTCTCCGTGGCAGGGGTGTTGACCGTCTACTCCACGACGCGGCAGGTGTGTTGACCGTCTCTTCCGCTCCGTGGCCGGGGTGTTGATCGTCTACCCCGCTCCGTGGTAGGGTGTTGACCGTCTACTCCGCTCCGTGGCAGGGGTGTTGGCCGTGTGCTCCGCTCCGTGGTAGGGGTGTTGACCTTCTACCCCGCTCCGTGGCAGGGGTGTTGACCGTCTACTCCGCTCCGTGGCAGGTGTCTTGACCATCTACTCCGCTCCGTGGTAGGGGTGTTGACCGTCTACTCCGCTCCGTGGCAGGGTGATGACCGTCTATCCTGCTCCGTGGCAGGGGTGTTGACCATCTACTCCGCTCTGTGGCATGGGTGGTGACCGTCTACTCCGCTCCGTGGCAGGGTGTTGACCGTCTACCCCGTTCTGTGGCAGGGGTGTTGACCATCTACTCCGCTCCGTGGCAGGGGTGTTGACCGTCTACTCCGCTCCGTGACAGGGGTGTTGACCGTCTACTCCGCTCCGTGGCAGGGTGTTGACCGTCTACCCCGCTCCGTGGCGATGGTGTTGACCATCCACTCCACTCAGTGGTAGGGGTGTTGACCGTTTACTCCGCTCCATGGCAGAGGTGTTGACCGTCTACCCTGCAAAAGGGCAGTGGTGTTGACCGTCTACCCTGCTCCGTGGCAGGGGTGTTGACCGTCTACCTCGCTCCGTGGCAGGGGTGTTGGCCGTCTACTCCGCCCCGTGGCAGGGGTGTTGACCGGCTACCCCGCTCCTTGGGAGGGGTGTTGACCGTCTACTCCGCTCCGTGGCAGGGGTGTTGACCGTCTACCCCGCTCCGTGGCAGGGGTGTTGACCGTCTACTCCGCTCCGTGGCAGGGGTGTTGACCGTCTACTCTACTCATTGGTAGGGGTGTTGACCGTCTACTCTGCCTGTGGCAGGGGTGTTGACCGTCTACCCCGCTCCGTGGCAGGGATGTTCACCGTCTACCTCAATCCGTGGCAGGGGTGTTGACCGTCTACCTCAATCCGTGACAGGGGTGTTGACCGTCTACCTCAATCCGTGACAGGAATGTTGACTGTCTACCCCGCTCCGTGTCAGTGGTGTTGACCGTCTACTCCGCTCCGTGGCAGAGGTGTTGACTGTCTACCCCGCAAAGGGGCAGTGGTGTTGACCGTCTACCCTGCTCCGTGGCAGGGGTGTTGACCGTCTACCCTGCTCCGTGGCAGGGGTGTTGACCGTTTACTCCGCTCCACGACAGGGGTGTTGACCATGGGTGGAGTTTCCTATTCAAATGGTGGGACCACTGTCCCACCAACTTTGTGTTTTACCCCACCAACTTTTGTCAGATTTGAAGGTTTCCTGACGTTAAATGGTAATTTTCACCTTAGCCATGCAAAACAACCACTCAATATGACATTTCGCCCTACCAACTTTTTCTGTAAAGCTCCACCCAAGGTGTTCACCGTCTGCTCCGATCCGTGGCAGGGGTGTTGACCGTCAACTCCATTCCATGGCAGGGGTGTTGACCGTCTACTCCGCCCCGTGGCCGGGGTGTTGACCATCTACCACGCTCCGTGGCAGGAGTGTTGACCATCTACTCCGCTCCGTGACAGGGGTGCTGACCGTCTACCCCGCTTCGTAACAGGGGTGTTGACCGACTACTCCGCTCTGTGACAGGGGTGTTGTTCGTCTACTCCGCTCCGTGACAGGGATGTTGACCGTCTACTCCGCTCCGTGGCAGGGGTGTTGACCATCTACCCCGCTCCGTGGCCGGGGTGTTGACCGTCTACTCCACTCCATGGCAGGGGTGTTGACCGTCTACCCCGCTCCGTGGTGGGGTGTTGACCGTCTACTCCACTCCGTGATGGGGGTGTTGACCATCTACAACGCTCCGTGGCAGGGGTGTTGACCATCTACTCCGCTTCGTGACAGGGGTGTTGACCGTCTACCCCTCTATGTAACAGGGGTGTTGACCGACTACTCCTTTCTGTGACAGGGGTGTTGTTCGTCTACTCCGCTCCGTGACAGGGATGTTGACCGTCTACTCCGCTCCGTGGCAGGGGTGTTGACCATCGACCCCGCTCCGTGGCCGGGGTGTTGACCGTCTACTCCACTCCGTGGCAGGGGTGTTGACCGTCTACCCCGCTCCGTGGTGGGGTGTTGACCGTCTACTCCACTCCGTGACAGGGGTGTTGACCGTCTACTCCGCTCGGTGGCCGGGGTGTTGACCGTCTACTGCGCTCCGTGGCAGGGGTGTTGACCATCTACCCCGCTCCGTGGGAGGGGTGTTGACCGTCTACTCCGCTTCGTAACAGGGGTGTTGACCGTCTACTCCGCTCCGTCGCAAGGGTGTTGACCGTCTACCACGCTCCGTGGCAGGGGTGTTGACCGTCTACTCCGCTTCGTGGCAGGGGTGTTGACCGTCAACTCCGCTCCATGGCAGGGGTGTTGATCGTCTACCCCGCTCTCTGGCAGTGGTTTTAACCGTCTACCCCGCTCCGTGGGAGGGGTGCTGACCATCTACTCCACTCCGTGGCAGGGGTGTTGACCGTCTACTCCACTCCTTGGCAGGGGTGTTGACCGTCTACCCCGCGCCGTGGGAGGGGTGTTGACCATCTACTCCACTCCGTGGTAGGGGTGTTGACCGTCTACCCTGCTCCGTGCCAGGGGTGTTGACCGTCTATTCCGCTCCGTAGCCGGGATGTTAACCGTCTACTCCGCTCCGTGACAGGGGTATTGACCGTCTACTCCGCTCCGTGACAGGGGTGTTGACCGTCTACCTCAATCCGTGGCAGGGGTGTTGACCGGCTACTCCGCTCCGCGGCAGGGGTGTTGACCGTCTACTTCAATCCGTGGCAGGGGTGTTGACCGTCTACTCCACTCCGTGGCAGGGGTGTTGACCGTCTACTCTACTCCGTGGCATGGTTGTTGACCGTCTACTACGCTCTGTGACAGGGGTGTTGTTCGTCTACTCCGCTCCGTGACAGGGATGTTGACCGTCTACTCCGCTCTGTGGCAGGGGTGTTGACCATCTACCCCGCTCCGTGGCCGGGGTGTTGACCGTCTACTCCACTCCGTGGCAGGCGTGTTGACCGTCTACCCCACTCTGTCGTGGGGTGTTGACCATCTACTCCACTCCGTGACAGGGGTGTTGACCGTGTACTCCGCTCGGTGGCCGGGGTGTTGACCGTCTACTCCGCTCCGTGGCAGGGGTGTTAACCGTCTACTCCGCTCCGTGGCAGGGATGTTGACCGTCTACTGTGCTCCGTGGCAGGGGTGTTGACCATCTACCCCGATCCGTGGCAGAGGTGTTTACCATCTACCCCGCTCCGTGAAAGTGGTGTTGATCGTCTACTCCGCTCCGTGGCAGGGGTGTTGATCGTCTACCCCGCTCCGTGGCAGGGGTGTTGACCGTCTACTCCGCCCCGTGGCCGGGATGTTGACCGTCTACCCCGCTCCGTGGCAGGGGTGTTGACCGTCTACTCCCGCTCCGTGGCAGGGGTTTTGACCGTCTACCCCGCTCCGTGGGAGGGGTGTTGACCATCTATTCCACTCCGTGTCAGGGGTGTTGACAGTCTACTCCACTCCGTGGCAGGGGTGTTGACCGTCTACCCCGCTCCGTAGGAGGGGTGTTGACCATCTACTCCACTCCGTGGTAGGGGTGTTGACCGTCTACCCTGCTCCGTGCCAGGGGTGTTGACCGTCTACCCCGCTCCGTGGCAGGGGTGTTGACCATCTACCCCGATCCGTGGCAGAGGTGTTTACCATCTACCCCGCTCCGTGAAAGTGGTGTTGATCGTCTACTCCGCTCCGTGACAGGGATGTTGACCGTCTACTCCGCTCCGTGGCAGGGGTGTTGACCGTCTACCTCAATCCGTGGCAGGGGTGTTGACCGTGTACCTCAATCCGTAGCAGGGGTGTTGACCATCTACTCCGCTCTCTAGCAGGGGTGTTGTCCGACTACCCTGCTCCGTGACCGGGGTGTTGACCGTCTACTCCGCTCTGTGGCAGGGGTGTTGACCGTCTACCCCCGTTCTGTGGCAGGGGTGTTGACCGTCTACCCCGCTCCGTGGCAGGGGTGTTGACCGTCTACCTCAATCCGTGGCAGGGGTGTTGACCGTGTACCTCAATCCGTAGCAGGGGTGTTGACCATCTACTCCGCTCTCTAGCAGGGGTGTTGTCCGACTACCCTGCTCCGTGACCGGGGTGTTGACCGTCTACTCCACTCCGTGGCAGGGCTGTTGACCGACTACCCTGCTCCCTGGCAGGGGTGTTGACCGTCTACCCCGCTCCGTGGCAGTGGTGTTGACCGTCTACTCCGCTCCGTGGGATGGGTGTTGACCGTCTACTTCACTCTGTGGCAGGGGTGTTGACCGTCTACTCCGCTCCGTGGCAGGGGTGTTGCCCGTTTACTCCGCTCCACGACAGGGGTGTTGACAATGGGTGGATTTTCCTATTCAAATGGTGGGTCCACTGCCCCACCAACTTTGTGTTTTACCCCACCAACTTTTGTCAGATTTGAAGGTTTTCTGACTTTAAATGGTCATTTTCACCTTAGCCATGCAAAACAACCACCCAATATGACATTTCGCCCTACCAACTTTTTCTGAAAAGCTCCACCCAAGGTGTTGACCGTCTATTCCGATCCGTGGCAGGGGTGTTGACCGTCAACTCCACTCCGTGGCAGGGGTGTTCACCGTCTACTCCACCCCGTGGCCGGGGTGTTGACCATCTACCACGCTCTGTGGCAGGGGTGTTGACCGTCTACCTCATTCCGTAACAAGGTTGTTGACCGTCTACCTCAATCCGTGACAGGGGTGTTGACCGTCTACTCCACTCCGTGGTAGGGGTGTTGACCGTCTACTCCGATCCGTGGCAGGGGTGTTGACCATCTACCACGCTCCGTGGCAGGGGTGTTGACCGTCTACCTCAATCCGTGGCAGGGGTGTTGACCGTCTACCTCAATCCGTGGCAGGGGTGTTGACCGTCTACCTCAATCCGTAGCAGGGGTGTTGACCATCTACTCCGCTCTCTAGCAGGGGTGTTGATCTTCTACCCCGCTCCGTGACCGGGGTGATGACCGTCTACTCTGCTCCGTGGCAGGGCTGTTGACCGTCTACTCCGCTCCGTGGTAGGGGTGTTGACCGACTGCCCTGCTCCGTGGCAGGGGTGTTGACCGTCTACTCCGCTTCGTGACAGGGGTGTTGACCGTTTACTCCGCTCAGTGACAAGGGTGTTGACCGTCTACCCCGCCCCGTAGCAGGGGTGTTGACCGTCTACTCCGCTCCGTGGCAGGGGTGTTGACTGTCAACTCCACTCCATGGCCGGGGTGTTGACCGTATACCCCGCTCCGTGGCAGGGGTGTTGACCGTCTACTCCGCTCCGTGGTAGGGGTGTTGACCGACTGCCCTGCTCCGTGGCAGGGGTGTTGACCGTCTACCGCGCTCCTTGGCCGGGGTGTTGACCGACTACCCTGCTCCGTGGCAGGGGTGTTGACCGTCTACCACGCTCCGTGGCAGGGGTGTTGACCGTCTACTCCGCTCCTTGGCCGGGGTGTTGACCGTCTACCCCGCTCCATGGCAGGGGTGTTGACCGTCTACTCCGCTCCGTGGTAGGGGTGTTGACCGACTACCCTGCTCCGTGGCAGGGATGTTGAGCGTCTTCCGCGCTCCGTGGCAGGGGTGTTGACCGTCTACTCGGCTTCGTGGCAGGGGTGTTGACCGTCTACCCCGCCCCGTGGCAGGGGGTTGACCGTTTACTCCGCTCCGTGGCAGGGGTGTTGACCGTCTACTCCTCTCCGTGGCAGGGGTGTTGACCGTCTACTCCACGACGTGGCAGGTGTGTTGACCGTCTCTTCCGCTCCGTGGCCGGGGTGTTGATCGTCTACCCCGCTCCGTGGTAGGGTGTTGACCGTCTACTCCGCTCGGTGAAAAGGGTGTTGACCGTCTACTCCGCTCCGTGGCAGGGGTGTTGACCGTCTGCTCCGCTCCGTGGCAGGGGTGTTGACCGTCTACCCCGCTCCGTGGCAGGGGTGTTGACCGTCTGCTCCGCTCCGTGGCAGGTGTCTTGACCATCTACTCCGCTCCGTGGTAGGGGTGTTGACCGTCTACTCCGCTCCGTGGCAGGGTGTTGACCGTCTACCCTGCTCCGTGGCAGGGGTGTTGACCATCTACTCCGCTCTGTGGCAGGGGTGGTGACCGTCTACTCCGCTCCGTGGCGGGGTGTTGACCGTCTACCCCGTTCCGTGGCAGGGGTGTTGACCATCTACTCCGCTCCGTGGCAGGGGTGTTGACCGTCTACTCCGCTCCGTGGCAGAGGTGTTGTTCGTCTACTCCGCAAAGGGGCAGTGGTGTTGACCATCTACCCTGCTCCGTGGCAGGGGTGTTGATCGTCTACCCTGCTCCGTGGCAGGGGTGTTGACCGTCTGCTCCGCTCCGTGGCAGGGGTGTTGACCGTCCATTTTGCTTCGTGGCAGGGGTGCTGACCATCTACTCCACTTCGTGGCATAGGTGTTGACCGTCTACTCCGCTCCGTGGCAGAGGTGTTGACCGTCTAATCCGCTCCGTGGAAGGGGTGTTGACCATCTACTCCGCTCCGTGACAGGGGTCTTGACCATCTACTCCGCTCCGTGGCAGGAGTGTTGACCGTCTACTCCGCTGCGTGGCAGGGTGTTGACTGTCTACCCCGCTCCGTGGCAGGGGTGTTGACCGTCTACTCCGCTCCGTGGCAGGGGTGTTGACCGTCTACTCTACTCATTGGCAGGGGTGTTGACCGTCTACTCTGCCTCGTGGCAGGGGTGTTGACTGTCTACCCCGCTCCGTGGCAGGGGTGTTCACCGTCTACCTCAATCCGTGGCAGGGGTGTTGACCGTCTACCTCAATCCGTGACAGGGGTGTTGACCGTCTACCTCAATCCGTGACAGGAATGTTGACTGTCTACCCCGCTCCGTGGCAGTGGTGTTGACCGTCTACTCCGCTCCGTGGCAGAGGTGTTGACCGTCTACCCCGCAAAGGGGCAGTGGTGTTGACCGTCTACCCTGCTCCGTGGCAGGGGTGTTGACCGTCTACCCTGCTCCGTGGCAGGGGTGTTGACCGTTTACTCCGCTCCACGACAGGGGTGTTGACCATGGGTGGAGTTTCCTATTCAAATGGTGGGACCACTGTCCCACCAACTTTGTGTTTTACCCCACCAACTTTTGTCAGATTTGAAGGTTTTCTGACGTTAAATGGTCATTTTCACCATAGACATGCAAAACAGCCACCCAATATGACATTTCGCCCTTCCAACTTTTTCTGAAAAGCTCCACCCAAGGTGTTGACCGTCTACTCCGATCCGTGGCAGGGGTGCTGACCGTCAATTCCACCCCGTGGCAGGGGTGTTGACCGTCTACTCCGCCCCGTGGCCGGGGTGTTGACCATCTACCACGCTCTGTGGCAGGGGTGTTGACCGTCTACCTCAATCCGTGGTAAGGGTGTTATCCGTCTACCTCAATCCGTGACAGGGGTGTTGACCGTCTACTCCACTCCGTGGGAGGGGTGTTGACCGTCTACTCCGATCCGTGGCAGGGGTGTTGACCGTCAACTCCATTCCGTGGCAGGGGTGTTGACCCTCTACTCCGCTCCGTGGCCGGGGTGTTGACCATCTACAACGCTCCGTTTCAGGGGTGTTGACCGTCTACCTCAATCCGTGGCAGGGGTGTTGACCGTCTACCTCAATCCGTGGCAGGGGTGTTGACCGTCTACCTCAATCCGTACCAGGGGTGTTGACCATCTACTCCGCTCTCTAGCAGGGGTGTTGATCGTCTACCCCGCTCCGTGACCGGGGTGTTGACCGTCTACTCCACTGCGTGCCCGGGGTGTTGACCGTCGACCCCGCCCCGTGGCAGGGGTGTTGGCCATCTACTCCGCCCAATGGCAGGAGTGTTGTCCGACTACCCTGCTCCGTGACCGGGGTGTTGACCGTCTACTCCGCTCCGTGGCAGGGGTGTTGACCGTCTACTCCCGCTCCGTGGCAGGGATGTTGACCGTCTACCCCGCTCCGTGGCAGGGGTGTTGACCGTCTACTCCGCTCCGTGGCAGGGGTGTTGACCGACTACCCTGTTCCGTGGCAGGGGTGTTGACCGTCTACCCCGCTCCGTGGCAGGGGTGTTGACCGTCTACTCCGCTCCGTGGCCGGGGTGTTGACCGTCTACCCCGCTCCACGGCAGGGGTGTTGACCGTCTACTCCGCTCCGTGGCAGGGGTATTGAGCGTCTACCGCGCTCCTTGGCAGGGGTGTTGACCGTCTACTCTGCTCCGTGTCCGGGGTGTTGTCCGTCTACCCCGCCCCGTGGCAGGGGGGTTGACCGTCTACTCCACTCCGTGGCAGGGGTGTTGACTGTCTACTCCTCTCCGTGGCAGGGATGTTGACCGTCTGCTCCACGACGTGGCAGGGGTGTTGACCGTCTATTCCGCTCCGTGGCCGGGGTGTTGATCGTCTACCCCGCTCCGTGGTAGGGTGTTGACCGTCTACTCCGCTCCGTGACAGGGGTGTTGACCGTCTATTCCGCTCTGTGGCAGGGGTGTTGACCGTCTGCTCCGCTCCGTGGCAGGGGTGTTGACCGTCTACTCCGCTCCGTGGCAGGGGTGTTGACCGTCTACTCATATCCGTGGCCGGGGTGTTGACCGTCTAATCCGCTCCGTGGCAGGGGTGTTGACCGTCTATACCGCTCTGTGGCCGGGGTGTTGACCATCTACTCCGCTCTCTGGCAGGGGTGTTGACCGTCTACTCCGCTTCGTGGCCGGGGTGTTGACCGTCTACTCCGCTCCGTGACAGGGGTGTTGGCCGTCTAACTCAATCCGTGGCAGGGGTGTTGACCGTCCATTCTGTTCCGTGGCAGGGGTGTTGACCGTCTTCTCCTCTCCGTGGCAGAGGTGTTGATCGTCTACTCCGCTCCGACGCAGGGTGTTGACCGTCTACCCTGCTCCGTGGCAGGGGTGTTGACCATCTACTCCGCTCTGTGGCAGGGGTGTTGACCGTCTACTCCGCTCCGTTGCAGGGTGTTGATCGTCTACCCCGCTCCGTGGCAGGGGTGTTGAGCATATACTCCGCTCCGTTGCAGGGGTGTTGACCGTCTACTCCGCTCCGTGGCAGAGGTGTTGACCGTCTACCCCGCAAAGGGGCAGTGGTGTTGACCGTCTACCCTGCTCCGTGGCAGGGGTGTTCACCGTCTACCCCGCTCCGTGGCAGGGGTGTTGACCGTCTACTCCTCTCCGTGGCAGGGGTGTTGACCGTCTACTCCGCTCCGTGGCAGGGGTGTTCACCGTCTACTCCGCTCCGTGACAGGGGTGTTGACCTTCTATTCCACTCATTGGCAGGGGTGTTGACTGTCTACTCTGCCCCGTGGCAGGGGTGTTGACCGTCTACCACGCTCCGTGGCAGGGGTGTTCACCGTCTACCTCAATCCGTGGCAGGGGTGTTGACCGTCTACCTCATTCCGTGGCAGGGGTGTTCACCGTCTACCTCAACCCGTGACAGGGGTGTTGACCGTCTACCCCGCCCCGTGGCAGGGGCGTTGACCGTCTACTTCGCCCCGTGGCAGGGGTGTTGACCGTCTACTTCGCTCCGTGGCAGGCGTGTTTACCGTCTACCTTAATCCGTGGCAGGGGTGTTGACCGTCTACCTCAATCCGTGGCAGGGGTGTTGACCATCTACCCCGCTCCGTGGCAAGGGTTTTGGCCGTCTACTCCGGTCAGTGGCAGGGGTGTTGACCGTCAACTCCGCTCCGTGGCAGGGGTGTTGACCGTCTACTCCGCTCCGTGGCAGGGATGTTGACCGTCTACTCCGCACCGTGGCAGGGGTGTTGACCGTCTACTCCACTCCGTGGCAGGGGTGTTGACCGTCTACTCCGCTCTGTGGTAGGGGTGTTGACCGTCTACTCCACTCCGTGGGAGTGGTGTTGACCGTCTAATCCGCTCCGTGGCAGGGGTGTTGGCCGTCTACTCCGCTCCGTGGCAGGGGTGTTGACCGTCTACTCCACTCCGTGGTAGGGGTGTTGACCGTCTACTCCACTCCGTGGCAGGGGTGTTGACCGTCTACTCCGCTCCGTGGCAGGGGTGGTGACCGTCTATTCCGCCCCGTGGCAGGGGTGTTGACCGTCTACCTCAATCCGTGGCAAGGGTGTTGACCGTCTACCTCAATCCGTGACAGGGGTTTTGACCGTCTACCCCGCTCCGTGGCAGGGGTATTGACCGTCTACTCCACTCCGTGGCAGGGGTATTGAACTTCTACTCCGCTCCGTGGAAGGGGTGTTGGCCGTCTACTCCGCTCCGTGGCCGGGGTGTTGACCGTCTTCTCCGCTCCGTGGCAGAGGTGTTGACCATCTACCCCGCTCCGTGACAGTGGTGTTGATCGTCTACTCCGCTCCGTGGCAGGGGTGTTGATCGTCTACCCCGCTCCGTGGCAGGGGTGTTGACCGTCTACTCCGCCCCGTGGCCGGGGTGTTGACCGTCTACCCCGCTCCGTGGCAGGGGTGTTGACCGTCTACTCCGCTCCGTTGCCGGGGTTTTGACCGTCTACTCCGCTCCGTGACAGAGGTGTTGACCATCTACCCGCTCCGTGGCAGGGGTGTTGACCGTCTACTCCACTCCGTGGCAGGGGTGTTGACCGTCTACTCCACTCCGTGGCAGGGGTGTTGACCGTCTACTCCGCTCCGTGGCAGGGGTGTTGACCGTCTACTCCGCTCCACGACAGAGGTGTTGACCATGGGTGGAGTTTCCTATTCAAATGGTGGGACCACTGCGCCACCAACTTTGTGTTTTACCCCACCAACTTTTGTCAGATTTGAAGGTTATCTGATGTTAAATGGTCATTTTCACCTTAGCCATGCAAAACAACCACCCAATATGACATTTCGCCCTATCAACTTTTTCTGAAAAGCTCCACCCAAGGTGTTGACCGTCTACTCCGATCCGTGGCAGGGGTGTTGACCGTCAACCCCACTCCGTGGCAGGGGTGTTGACCGTTTACACCGCCCTGTGGCCGGGGTGTTGACCATCTACCACGCTCCGTGGCAGGGGTGTTGACCGTCTACCTCAATCCGTGGCAGGGGTGTTGACCGTCTACTCCGTTCCACGTTAGGGGTGTTGATCGTCTACCCCACTCCGTGACAGGGGTGTTGACCGTCTACCTCAATCCGTAGCAGGGGTGTTGACCATCTACTCCGCTCTCTAGCAGGGGTGTTGATCGTCTACCCCGCTCCGTGACCGGGGTGTTGACCGTCTACTCCACTCCGTGTCCGGGGTGTTGACTGTGTATGCCGCTCCGTGGCAGGGGTGTTGGCCGTCTACTCCGCCCCATGGCAGAGGTGTTGTCCGACTACCCTTCTCCGTGACCGGGGTGTTGACCGTCTACTCCGCTCCGTGGCAGGGGTGTTGACCGTCTACCTCCGCTCCGTGGCAGGGGTGTTGACCATCTACCCCGCTCCGTGGCAGGGGTGTTGACCGTCTACTCCGCTCCGTGGCAGGGGTGTTGACCGACTACCCTGCTCCGTGGCAGGGGTGTTGACCGTCTACCCCGCTCCGTGACAGGGGTGTTGACCGTCTACTCCGCTCCGTGGCCTTGGTGTTGACCGTCTACCCCGCTCCATGGCAGGGGTGTTGACCGTCTACTCCGCTCCGTGGCACGGGTGCTGACCGACTACCCTGCTCCGTGGCAGGGGTGTTGAGCGTTTACACTGCTCCGTAGCAGGGGTGTTGACCGTCTACTCCGCTCCGTGGCCGGGGTGTTGACCGTCTACCCCACTCCGTGGCAGGGGTGTTGACCGTCTACTCCGCTCCGTGGCAGGGGTGTTGACCGTCTACTCCACTCCGTGACAGGGGTGTTGACCGTCTATTCCACTCCGTGGCAGGGGTGTTGACCGTCTACTCCGCTCCGTGGCCGGGGTGTTGACCATCTACTCCGCTCTGTTGCAGGGGTGTTGACCGTCTATTCCGCTCCGTGGCCGGGGTGTTGACCGTCTACCCCGCTCCGTGGCAGGGGTTGACCGTCTATTCCGCTCCGTGACAGGAATGTTGACCGTCTACTCCGCTCCGTGGCAGGGGTGTTGACCGTCTGCTTCGCTCCGTGGCAGGGGCGTTGACCGTCTACTCCGCTCCGTGGCAGGGGTGTTGACCGTCTACTCCGCTCCGTGGCCGGGGTGTTGACCGTCTACTCCGCTCCGTGGCAGGGGTGTTGACCGTCTACTCCGCTTCGTGGCCGGGGTGTTGACCGTCTACCCCGCTCCGTGGCATGGTGTTGACCGTCTACTCCGCTCCGTGGCAGGGGTGTTGGCTGTCTACCTCAATCCGTGGCAGGGGTGTTGACCGTCCATTCTGCTCCGTGGCAGGGGTGTTGACCGTCTACTCCACTCCGTGGCAGGGGTGTTGACCGTCTACTCCGCTCCGTGTCAGGGGTGTTGACCATCTACTCCGCTCCGTGGCAGGGGTGTTGACCTTCTACTCCGCTCCGTGGCAGAGGTGTTGACCGTCGACCTCGCAAAGGGGCAGTGGTGTTGACCGTCTACCCTGATCCGTGGCAGGGGTGTTGACCGTCTACCCCGCTCCGTGGCAGGGGTGTTGACCGTCTACTCCGCTCCGTGGCAGGGGTGTTGACTGTCTACCCCGCTCCGTGGCCGGGGTGTTGACCGTATACTCCGCTCCGTGAGCGGGGTGTTGACCGTCTACCTCAATCCGTGACAGGGGTGTTGACCGTCTACTCCGCTCCGTGGCAGGGGTGTTGACCGTCTACCCCGCTCCGTTCCGTAATCTTTCATTTTTCTGGGTCACTTATATGAATACAATTACTGATTTAATTGACTAGATGCATGACGCAGTCTGTAAAGCTGCGCCGCACATCGGACCCAATCATGACGCAGTCTGTAAAGCTGCGCCGCACGACGGACCCAATCATGACGCAGTCTGTAAAGCTGCGCCGCACAACTATACGACTGGCACGGTCGATCCTCCAGTACCTTAGACGGCCAATCGAACCCTTGTGGCGGTCCTGTTATATTAAAGTGATCCAACCAACGGTTATACCGAGTTGTTGCATCCAGCATTTTCGTGAGATCATGTTGCATGCCATTC
Organism: Chirona hameri; assembly: GCA_036785665.1. Classification (NCBI taxonomy): domain Eukaryota; kingdom Metazoa; phylum Arthropoda; class Thecostraca; order Balanomorpha; family Balanidae; genus Chirona; species Chirona hameri. The sequence goes on along the minus strand of JAXIVJ010000020.1, from coordinate 147,417 downwards.
TTCTGAAGCGGATAACGCAATTAATTCCTATACCTAAGGCCATGTTTCCCGTGGCGATGAATCAAGGGTTTTTATTCTGGGCCCAGTTTGTATTTGTCTTGTCCAGGGGGATTTCGAGCGTTAGCGAATGGCTTTAATTAAAACCTCTGGTGACCTGACGGCTGGCGAGTGACGTGTCTTTGACCATCAGTGCAGTGCAATTGTGTGGATATTATCTTCAAAGCATACTTTGTTGTTACGTTTGCATGGAACAGTTTTGGAGTCACAGGTTATCTTATAAATACAGCGGAGCCGCACACATAAAGACTTATAATGTAAGACAAGATTGCGCGCCATTAACGCATGAAGATATTATATTCAAAATGTGAAGCTGGACGTATCGCATACATGTTAAGCTGGTAGCTGCACGTGGTCTGCTGAGCGCCTTTGTCGTGTGCCGGTGGCCTCGGGTGGTCGATTGATTTCGGCCCACTGCCGCTGTCATTTCGGCCCACTGCCGCTGTCATAGCGCATAACGTGTCCCTCGCTCAACTGTCAGGCACAACTCAAAGGTCAGCCGCATTGACTCTCGCCCGGGCACTTGGTCACGTGTCGCGGGCTGACGTGCGGTGGCGTGCGGTGGCGTCGGACGTGGTGTGGGACGTTGCGTGGGACGTTGCGTGGGACGTTGCGTGGGACGTGACGTGCGGGGGCGTGGGCCGTGACGTGCCTGCCGGCAGATCCGTGTCCCCTGGCGGTCAGAAGTTCTCCGACTGCTGCTGGGCCAGCATGAAGCCGCCGCTGCTGATGCCGCTGCTGCCGCTGCTGCTGACCGGCGTGCTGCTGCTGAGCTCAGCGCTGACGGTGAGAGGTCAGCAGCAGCAGAAGAAGGGCTGTCGAGCGTTGTGCCGCACCGCCTCGGAGTGCTGTCCGCCGCAGGTCTGCAGCACAAACGATTGGTATCCCGGAATCGGCTACTCGAGGTATGGCTCCTGCTCCATCAACGATACACCTTGCAACCCGCCTTGCGGCCGCGGCCAAGTGTGTGTCCCTCAACGACAATTCAAGCTCCCCAAGCATGGCACACCTGGGACGAGGTACACCTGCTTGAAGCACCTCTGTTTGAGGGATCACCACTGTCCGTCCGGGTCCACCTGCAGTAAGAATCGTAACGGCAACTGCTGCTACCCCACAGCCTGCGCCCAGAAGTGTCCGGCGGGCCAGCGCTGTCAGCGCCTGCCGCGTCGGTGCGCGAACCCGGGCCCCAACGCTCCGCCCTGCTATTGCCCGCCGATATACCGCTGCGTCGGCCGGCCGCCCGGGCCGCGCTGCGACCCGCCCTGCGGTAAGGGCACGCGGTGCGGATCACCGACGGTGTTCGGAGAGAAGCTGACCATGAAGAAGAGGTACACATGTGTGCGAGACAAGTGCTCCAGCGATGTCCCGTGTCCTGCCGGCTTCACCTGTAAAAATGATGCCCGCGGTAACTGCTGCTACCCGGTAACCTGCGCCAAGAAGTGTGCGGACAACGAGATTTGTGCTCAGCTACCGCCAACTTCCTGCTACAACCCTGGTCCGAACCCCCCTCCCTGTTTCTGTGTGCAGGGCTACGAGTGCAAATCGCGCTGTGACCCGCCCTGCGGCAAGGGCACGCGGTGTGGAGAGGCTGCCTCACCACCGTTCGAGCTGGAGACCCCTACGAAGAAGTACACCTGCATCACAGACGCCTGTAACTCAGACAAGGACTGTGAAGCCGGCTCAGTCTGCAACAAGGATACGCGCGGCAACTGCTGCTATCCGAAAACCTGCGCCAAAAGGTGTCCGGTCGGAGAGCGGTGCCAAGTTCTGTTTCCATCGTGTCTGCACCTACCCAGCCCTCCCCCCTGCTACTGTATGCCGTCATACCGCTGCAGCGTCTGCAAAGGTCACAGATGCCCTATTGGCTGACCGGCTTGTGCTGTCCATCGGGTGACCTCTGCGTGGGGTTTACCTATCCTCACTGGCCTCTTGGTCAATGTTGTCCTCCTTTTTCATGCCAACCTACACCTCCTCCGTGGGAGTTCCTGCTGAAAATGTTCCCGGTTTAAGTTTGTAATTTTCAGCCGCTGCGTGTTTTCTCATTTCTTTATGCAATTTGCAGTGGCAGTGTTGAGTGTTCGTAATAAAGTTATACACAGTTTGTTTGTACCATGAACACAAGTCCAGTATGCATCGGACAATGAGGATATAGATACCATATGCTCATTGTTACCCAGCAGAGAATCCATCTGACTGCCCTCCGCTCTGAATATTACAAGTAACTGGTGAATCGAAAGGCATGGTGCAATGCACGCGCCGAGCACGCTTCTTAGCCTGGAACAAAACCCAAACCCGCGTGAGCAAGTATTTGCGTGAGTGATTTCCGACACTCCAGAGCCCTGTGCAAGGGGCATGTTTATGCGGTTTACGTAAACCATAAACATGTTTAAGTTGTGACTTACCAATCAGCATGGAGCTTACTCCGACGTCACACTCGCCCTCTGACGTCATGTGGTTTACGTAAACCGTTTTTGTGGTTGACGGTCCCGACCGTCAACATGGCTTGAAAACATGTTTATTCGACGAGCACGGCGCATTTGGCAATTGTTGCGCGCGTGAAGAATCAACACACACACACACACACACACACACACACACACACACACACACACGCACGCACGCACGCACGCACGCACGCACGCACGCACGCACGCACGCACGCACGCACGCACGCACGCACGCACGCACACACACACACACACACACACACACACACACACACACGCGCGCGCGCGCGCGCGCATTGGCATATTACTGCTAAGTTATAGAGTATTTCAGATGTTAACCTCATTCTTATTTTTCCATATTTATATTTAGTGCTAGCCTTTAGTACCTAGTATGAGATAATGTAATACGTGGTTGAACTCTTGGTTGGTGAACTTTTGTGTACATTTACGTAAACATCGTTCGTTGTTCAATGGGCGTCAACTGGCAGTGACGTCATGTCATAGAATCGTGCCCTGGGGGCAGTTTACGTAAACCGCATAAACATGCCCCTTGAACAGGCCTCTGGCAGCAGTTGCAGAGGCAGCACGATAGCATGGTCCTACCCTGGCCATCTAAAAAGACGAGTCCAAATATTGTGCAGCCCATGTATTTAATCCGAGATAGAACATCAGAATTTCCGGGAGAGTAGCGGCACGGTACAGTATGAATCAGGTACATGTCTTCTCGCCAATGTCGTCTACGTCTAAAACCCTGCTCGCTCATTTTGGATAGACATTGGCGTGAGAGCGTGCTGGAGGAGTTGTCAGAGAGGTTGCTGGCTCTCCACTGCGCCGCCGCCAGGGACAGCAATGGCGGCACATTGGGCAGTCATTAGTAGCCACTGGTCCAGCCGGCTGCCGAGCTAACACAGCACCTGGCTACACAACATACAGTGAATGGCCTAGTGACGACCTAGTGACTGTCCACCGCGAGCTGACGAGCTTAGCCACAAATCCATTGAGATAATACAAATAAAATAACAACACTGGCATGATTCGACACTACGTATACTCTCGGCGTCATCCTGTTTCATTTTGAGCCGCCAATCCGAACAGTGAAGTGTGTATGTCGTGCGGCGGCCCTAGGAAACCCGCAGAGCCCGTGGCGACCTGCTGGCAGTCCCCTGAGCGTCTTGCGTCGTTCGTCGGCACGCCGCCGCCGCCGCGCCGCCTACTTATCGACACCTTGCACCGGCTGGTAGGGGTTGTTGGCGAGCAGCCAGTCGCCCAGCCAGGTGATGGGGTCGGCCGGCTTGGTCTTGCACAACTCCGTCAGGCCGCGCACCAGCGTCTCGCCGACATAGTCGTCCACGAAGTCGCGGGCCTTCATCCCGCTCAGCAGTGGATACAGCGTCACTGCACAGTGTACACAGCACAGGACAGCGGATACAGCGTCACTGCACAGTGTACACAGCACAGGACAGCGGATACAGCGTCACTGCATAGTGTACACAGCACAGGACAGCGGATACAGCGTCACTGCACAGTGTACACAGCACAGGACAGGGACGGCGTCACTGCACAGTGTACACAGCATAGGACAGCGGATACAGCGTCACTGCACAGTGTACAGAGCACAGGACAGGGACGGCGTCACTGCATAGTGTACACAGCACAGGACAGCGGATACAGCGTCACTGCACAGTGTACACAGCACAGGACAGCGGATACAGCGTCACTGCACAGTGGACACAGCACAGGACAGTGGATACAGCGTCACTGCACAGTGTGCACAGCACAGGACAGCGGATACAGCGTCACTGCACAGTGTACACAGCACAGGACAGCGGATACAGCGTCACTGCACAGTGTACACAGCACAGGACAGCGGATACGGCGTCACTGCACAGTGTACACAGCACAGGACAGCGGATACGGCGTCACTGCATAGTGTACACAGCACAGGACAGCGGATACAGCGTCACTGCACAGTGTAGACAGCACAGGACAGCGGATACGGCGTCACTGCACAGTGTACACAGCACAGGACAGCGGATACAGCGTCACTGCACAGTGTACACAGCATAGGACAGTGGATACGGCGTCACTGCACAGTGTACACAGCACAGGACAGGGACGGCGTCACTGCACAGTGTACACAGCACAGGACAGCGGATACGGCGTCACTGCACAGTGTACACAGCACAGGACAGCGGATACGGCGTCACTGCACAGTGTACACAGCACAGGACAGGGACGGCGTCACTGCACAGTGTACACAGCACAGGACAGCGGATACGGCGTCACTGCACAGTGTACACAGCACAGGACAGGGACGGCGTCACTGCACAGTGTACACAGCACAGGACAGCGGATACGGCGTCACTGCACAGTGTACACAGCACAGGACAGGGACGGCGTCACTGCACAGTGTACACAGCACAGGACAGTGGATACAGCGTCACTGCACAGTGTACAGAGCACAGGGCAGCGGATACAGCGTCACTGCATAGTGTACACAGCACAGGACAGCGGATACAGCGTCACTGCACAGTGTACACAGCACAGGACAGCGGATACAGCGTCACTGCACAGTGTACACAGCACAGGACAGCGGATACGGCGTCACTGCACAGTGTACACAGCACAGGACAGCGGATACAGCGTCACTCCACAGTGTACACAGGACAGGACAGCGGATACAGCGTCACTGCACAGTGTACACAGCACAGGACAGCGGATACAGCGTCACTGCACAGTGTACACAGCACAGGACAGGGACGGCGTCACTGCACAGTGTACACAGCACAGGACAGCGGATACAGCGTCACTGCACAGTGTACACAGCACAGGACAGCGGATACGGCGTCACTGCACAGTGTACACAGCACAGGACAGCGGATACAGCGTCACTGCACAGTGTACAGAGCATAGGACAGGGACGGCGTCACTGCATAGTGTACACAGCACAGGACAGCGGATACAGCGTCACTGCACAGTGTACACAGCACAGGGCAGGGACGGCGTCACTGCATAGTGTACACAGCACAGGACAGCGGATACAGCGTCACTGCACAGTGTACACAGCACAGGACAGCGGATATAGCGTCACTGCACAGTATACACAGCACAGGACAGCGGATACGGCGTCACTGCACAGTGTACACAGCACAGGACAGGGACGGCGTCACTGCACAGTGTACACAGCACAGGACAGCGGATACAGCGTCACTGCACAGTGTACACAGCACAGGACAGCGGATACGGCGTCACTGCACAGTGTACACAGCACAGGACAGCGGATACAGCGTCACTGCACAGTGTACACAGCACAGGACAGTGGATACGGCGTCACTGCACAGTGTACACAGCACAGGACAGCGGATACAGCGTCACTGCACAGTGTACAGAGCACAGGACAGTGGATACAGCGTCACTGCATAGTGTACACAGCACAGGACAGCGGATACAGCGTCACTGCACAGTGTACACAGCACAGGACAGGGACGGCGTCACTGCACAGTGTACACAGCACAGGACAGCGGATACAGCGTCACTGCACAGTGTACACAGCACAGAGCAGCGGATACAACGTCACTGCATAGTGTACACAGCACAGGACAGCGGATACGGCGTCACTGCACAGTGTACACAGCACAGGACAGCGGATACAGCGTCACTGCACAGTGTACACAGCACAGGACAACGGATACAGCGTCACTGCACAGTGTACACAGCACAGGACAGCGGATACAGCGTCACTGCACAGTGTACACAGCACAGGACAGGGACGGCGTCACTGCATAGTGTACACAGCACAGGACAGCGGATACAGCGTCACTGCACAGTGTACACAGCACAGGACAGCGGATACGGCGTCACTGCACAGTGTACACAGCACAGGACAGTGGATACAGCGTCACTGCACAGTGTACACAGCACATGACAGCGGATACAGCGTCACTGCACAGTGTACACAGCACAGGACAGCGGATACGGCGTCACTGCACAGTGTACACAGCACAGGACAGCGGATACAGCGTCACTGCACAGTGTACACAGCACAGGACAGCGGATACAGCGTCACTGCACAGTGTACACAGCACAGGACAGCGGATACAGCGTCACTGCACAGTGTACAGAGCACAGGACAGGGACGGCGTCACTGCACAGTGTACACAGCACAGGACAGCGGATACAGCGCCACTGCACAGTGTACACAGCACAGGACAGCGGATACAGCGTCACTGCACAGTGTACACAGCACAGGACAGCGGATACAGCGTCACTGCATAGTGTACACAGCACAGGACAGCGGATACAGCGTCACTGCACAGTGTACACAGCACAGGACAGGGACGGCGTCACTGCATAGTGTACACAGCACAGGACAGCGGATATAGCGTCACTGCACAGTGTACACAGCACAGGACAGCGGATACAGCGTCACTGCACAGTGTACACAGCACAGGACAGCGGATACAGCGTCACTGCACAGTGTACACAGCACAGGACAGCGGATACGGCGTCACTGCACAGTGTACACAGCACAGGACAGCGGATACGGCGTCACTGCACAGTGTACACAGCACAGAGCAGCGGATACAGCGTCACTGCACAGTGTACACAGCACAGGACAGCGGATACAGCGTCACTGCACAGTGTGCACAGCACAGGACAGCGGATACGGCGTCACTGCACAGTGTACACAGCACAGGACAGCGGATACGGCGTCACTGCACAGTGTACACAGCACAGAGCAGCGGATACAGCGTCACTGCACAGTGGACACAGCACAGGACAGTGGATACAGCGTCACTGCACAGTGTACACAGCACAGGACAGCGGATACAGCGTCACTGCACAGTGTACACAGCACAGAGCAGGGACGGCGTCAACGTCAGGTCAGTGAGGGACGGCGTCAACGTCAGGTC